>CM051504.1:1616867-1691956 GCA_028031935.1 Paedocypris micromegethes
ATAGATAGATAGATAGATAGATAGATAGATAGATAGATAGATAGATAGATAGATAGATAGATAGATGGATGGATGGTGAATTTAAGTCTGTAAAATTGCCCATTGATATGAGTGAGAGTTTAAATGTGTGCTTCTGTGTGTTGATCCATGTGACAGATGAATAGTTGAATGGAGAGAGAGACAGAGACAGGGAGAGAGAGAGAGAGAGAGAGAGAGAGAGAGAGAGAGAGAGAGAGAGAGAGAGAGAGAGAGAGAGGAAATTAAATTTTGCATGCTGTAGTTAAATGAGTCTTTTGCAGGCAGCAGAACAATAAAGGCAAATGAAGTAAAATACAAAAACCAAGCTTAGTTTGCTGATTTGTTATGGATTAACACGAGCTGCTGGGAAGGTTTAACGCTTCCTCACATTCCTCCTGCTACATTTCCTACAAGCAATAACTGCCATTTTACTGCTTTCCACATTTCCATTCCTGATCACATATATGTCTGCGAATGAAATGAGAATACATGCTCCCTGGGTCTCAACTCATTTACTGCAAAGATAAAGCGATAATGCTAATTTAAAGTTTCAAGACTCACTCTAAAACAAGACATTAAGGAATAAGTTAGGCTTATTGAAGAGCAATAATTAGCAGCTTATTTCTTTACTGAAGATTTATTTTTTCTTGATGATTTAATCTCTGAAGCAAAAATACCCCAATTTCACAAGAGACTTAGCAGCTCTGGTATGTATAGAATAACGGAAGGATGTGCTCAGTTCTTGGCAGATCCATTGAGGTTGGTAAATCATCAGCATCAATAATTCACAAGTACAGCCTGTTTCTTTGATTCTGGAGGTCTATTGTCCTCATCTCAAATCACGCTGAAGCTAACACACCCGAGCATGTGCAGCGTCAGCAGGAAGCTGAGCTCTGGTTTCTTCATTATGCCTATTACAGCTTCAGATCATATAAAAGTTTCACAATTAACCGGTGAGGTATCGGCGCATCGCATTGTGCTGATCAATGGATGCCTGTCAAACTGGGGTTTTCCAGCTATTAGCTGAGATTTGCACGTGTTATCATCACAAAGACAGTAGCTTTTGGACTGACAGGTTCTTAAAAAACAAGACGTGTGCTACGTATATTCACACTCATACTACATGGAAAGTTTCGCCTTGAACGTTCCAATGTTCAAACGGAACTTGATCTTTTTAGCGTTGCTCTGTATCGATAATTTTCAGAGTCCTCCATTTTTCAATTCAAGTCTCCAAGGTATTTACTCTGGAAAAACTACTACAGTAAGAAGATTTCCAGTGAGGCATAGGGACTGTTGACAATGCTAAATTGAATATGCTTTCCATAAGCAAATTCATCTACACCTGCAAGATTGTGGCAGCACTGTTTGCTAGTGATCAGACAGGTCTTGAATACCTTTGGCTTTTCATGCACATTATATTTTCTTTTTCTAAATCTTTAATCCCTACTTGGTAATGTAGTTTAAATAAATTATTTTTTACCATATTTGTACATAATATATAATTATGTGTTTATAATATATTGTATGTAATAACCATCAAATTGTCATTCATTTTTTAAACCACTTCTTCGATTTCAGGGCCATGGGGAAATGCTCTGTACATCTAAGGCCTGAAAGCAGGACACACCCTGGATCTCGAGGACATACAGGCACACACATATACATTCAGCCCTATAGAGACAATAAGGAATCTCCCATCCTCTTGTTTCTCTAGAGGAAACTGGAGTACAGATGGTTTCACCAGTGTTGATTCATTATACTTTTCACTAAATTGGTCACTTTAGAGTTATTTGTTTACCTTCCATATTTTTTCTCTAAAATTCTAAAATGATGTTATCTAAATACACACTCACCAGCCACTTTGTTACATCCTACTAGTACTAGGTTGGACCTACTTTTGCCATCAGAACTGCCTTAATCAATGGTGGCTTGGAATCAACTATTCCACGGACTGGAATTATTCCTCTAAGATTGGGAACTGTTGACCATGAGCACAATGAACTTAATATAAAAAATAAACAGTCTGAGAACCCAATCTTTCATTGTCCAATTTTGGTGAATCGGTCAGAATTGAAGTCTCATCAAAGCTCAAATTGTAACCTCATCTTAGCTGACGGGAGGCACCCGGTGTGGACTTCTGCTGCTGTAGTCCAACCATCTCAACATGTTGTGCATTCAGAGATGCTCTTCTACAGACCTTGGTTGTAATGACAGGTTATTTGAGCTACGTTGCCTTTCTTTATTGTCTATTCTTGCCTTTTCTGGCCATTGTTCTCTGACCTCTAGCAAGGCATTTGTGCCCACATAACTGCCTTTTTTTGAAGATCAGCAGTTTCTGAAATAAAGTCACTTAAATTGACATTCTTTTCTATTCTGATATTTGGTTATAACTGCTGGAGATTGTCATGACTATGTCTATTTTTAAACAAGCATTGAGTTGCTGCCAATCAGCATTGGCTGATGAAAAATGTGTGTTATCAAGAAGGTGAGCAGGTGTACCTAATAAAGTGGTGAATGTGTGTATATGATTATACAAATCTTGTTCAAATAAGTAAATACCCGTCAGCAATAACTCTGATGCAAACTCTGCCTCCAAACATCAAACTCAGGAATATTAAAATATTGAAATTCTGTCGTAATCATTTACTTTTGGGAGGCTTCATTTCTTAGTGTGTGTGTGTGTGTGTGTGTGTGTGTGTGTGTGTGTGTGTGTGTGTGTGTGTGTGTGTGAGTGACTGTGTGCACACATGCCGGAAGCAACCGTTTGCAAAGTGTCACATTTAATTTCTCCCCAACATTAGTGTAAACAAGCTCGGCGCTCATGGATCTGTTAAAAGGCAAGCGTCCCTTTCGGAGGAGAGAAGAGGCACCTTGTTAAGGATCAATTTGTGAGGACAGCCTTACAAATGGCAGCGAGACACAAAGTTGTCTTTGGCATACGCCGGCGTGATTGATGGTTGCACATCTGCACCGTAAATCCTCCTGACAATGGAGAGACGGATCTTCTGTGTGCGTTCGCTCTCTCATTCCCATACCCACCTAGTATGTATCCACCACCTCTTTGCATCATTTCTTTCTTTCTTTTTTTTTTTTTTTTTTTTTTAAGATATCCAATACCTCACACTCACCCCCCACGTTTTTTATGTTCAGCATTGTAATGTGTAAACACACACAGCCGACACATAAATATGCTTATCAGACACTTTATATGTAAATTCTTAGGGAGCAATGACTGGCAGGGAGTTTATAATGTGATGCTGTTATAAAAATTAAAAAGCTATCCTTAGAGAATACCAAACAAAGTCAGTTTCAGAGTGGGTGTCCCGTTTTGGAGACAAAAGACACAAATAGTAATTGTGAATGGCAAACACAAATTTGTGTTAATACATAAAAAAATATATTTATGAAATTGAAAAAGCAATACTTTAATGAAAACAAATCGAATTGACTTATAAGATGTTCTGATTAATGAGAACCAGGCAAACAGCTAGTACGCTTTTCACACACACACACACACACACACACACACACACACACACACACACACACACACACAGTAATGTATTGTATTGCGTCATGAACATATTCTGCCATAATAACACAGCAAAACGAGTTCACGAGAAATGCGGGGGTGAAAAAAGGACACATTTTTCTTCTGAACAACACAGGAACAATTTAATCAAAGATAAAGCCTTCATGACCAAGTTCTGGATGCTAGCACTTAGCATAGCAGTGACGTCAGAATACTTCCCATGTGATCAATCTGTGCTGTGTTGTCCAGAGCCACGGGAATGTAGCTTGTCATTTTTTGATGTCACCTTTTTTCGAACCATGTCTATTGTGTCTGAAGTAAAGTAGCGCATAGTGCAGAGGTGTAAAGAGTAACTGAAAGCCACCCTTGAGTAAAAGTATGGATACTTTACTGTAAAATTACTCCATTCCGAGTAACAAGTCATACTTTCAAGATTTGAGTAAAAGTTGTAAATTATCCAATTTAAAATATCTTACATTTAGGCTAAGTGCAACAGCTAATTCATGTTCACGTGAATTACCTGATAAATAGCATCCAGTACCTTCCGTCCCCTGCAGATGGCGATATCGCCTCGTCCGCCCAAGAAATGCACCGCGGTAGAAAAAGATGCCGACTTGTTGCGCACAATCACTGTAATGAGTAATGGAATGTGTCCATTAAATTGTAGTGGAGTAAAGATACAAATACTCACGTCACAAATGTCACAAATGTAGTCAAGTAGAGAGTAAAGTTGCTTATAAATAAAGATTTTGTCAAGCAGAATTACCAGGAAAAATGCCTAAATAATAACTATGACAGTAAATAGGATGAATATTGTGGAAGTTGGTAGCCTTATTGTTTTTTTTATGCAATAAATAGGCACATTATTAAGCTCCCCATTCCCTTAAATTACCTCAATGAAAATCGAATCAAAGCAAAGCGGTGAAAATAATGCCATGGTGCCTATAAATGCTACAGCTTGCTTGAAATGACCATCTCTTTGCGACTATTTCAACGGTTCTCCTTCTTTTTGCACTAGTTAGATCAACTGTTTTATAGCTTCAAAGCACTCTTCATATTTCTGCTCCATAAAATATGTCATTGCTGCGCTTGTTGGAGCTATTTACAAATTTTATAGCTTAAATTTGTGCAGCAACAGGACAGAAATTACACTAATGACAGATGAAGGGCAGCTGTGATGGCAACATCCCTTTATCAAACGATGCAACTGCTGTGGCTATGGCACTTGATTAGGCACCAGGGGCCCAATCAGTGTTCTGGATCTTGGTCAGTCCCTTGGTGATTGGCTAATAAGAAATGCATGAAAAGGTACAGACACAGCATGTGGCAAGAGAGTTTGCACATTCTGGATGGTTCTGCTTCTCAGCACCTCCCGGTGACACCCAGAGACTGCTGATGAAGCGAACAAAAACGACAAAAAAGCAAGTGCAAACAAAACATAATGAAATCTGACTTTCATATTTCCGAGTTGCGTGCAAGCTTTGCATGGAGAGAAAAAAAAGCCCAGGAGCGGTGTGCACTAGAATCTGAAGCGTACTTTAAATAGGACTTATTTATATACACATTTCTTTTGAGCAAAGCTGGAATTAAGATGAAAACAAATGATTACAACAAAATGGCTGACTTCAGCAAAACGATCTGTACCAGCCGAGTTATTGATTCAGTAGGAACAGTTGCTGAGAACACACATTTGAATCCAGCTTTCAACATTTCAGAACTCCTTAACTATAGTTTCCACATAGTCAAACTGTGCCCAAAGATGACGAAAAGGACAAAAACAAATGTACTTTTGTGCGGCTGCACTGTGAAAACCACATGTGGTACGAAACATGTGGTCACGATAATACTTGGGAGTTTACTGCCGGGCCACTGTATTCAAGTGGTCTTCAAATTGTTGTATTCCAGTTTGAAGGATATTCCCACTTGACTCACACAGCTATGCCATTATGATAATTTGTTCTTTGAATGTCATACCCAACACGTTCCGATTCGAACGCATAAGAAGCCACATTAGTTCAGACCGTGTCCCTGTGTGTTTTAGAGGTGATGCTCCTCTTATCCGCCAGATAAATCTGCACTGTAGTAGTTTGCTGTTCGACAGAAACACTTTGACTCTATGCAAGTAAACACCAAAGCTCCACTTTCACTATCCGTCAAATGATCAGCAATCACGGCGAGGAGCGCTGGTAGGGTCTGTCGGGGGGTTTGCAACTAAAAACCAAAGTCAAGTTGTCCTAACAGATGATGTGCTGCTGTAAACGGTGAATCTCTTTTCTTACACAATTAAAGAGTGAGCTTATTGATTTCCGATGGAGCTCTCAGGTGACTCTGCACTGGCTGCCAGCTGTCACAATGAGCCTTGGGTAAGGTGACCAGTTCCTCTCGCTCTCCTCCTTTGTCTCTCTCACATTCTATAGACTGCTGGTGTCCTCAGCCAGGTACACACAGGACGCGGCGTTCCGGAGAAAGTGCCAGAGCAGCATTTTAAAAGGCGTCACTCTGATGCTGCCCTCTTCATTAGCTAATGTACAGGATCCACGTCTGACACCAAATTACAATTTATGCAGGTTTCCTACGCGGTGGAGGTCGAGGAGACATGACAGTTTTATGCCAAAATGTTTGAAATGAAAAAGCGAGTAAACTTCCAAACCGCCGAGCGTAGTGGGAATATCTTGCGCTACAGCCGAGCAATAAACACACAGAATAACACGTGTGTCAAGGCAGATCATTTCGCCCAAATACTGGGGACAGATTAACAGCCTCGCGCTGTAAATAAACTAGCAGGATTTGAGGGTATTATTCATGCCCATATGTGCAAAGTAGCATCGCGCCTACCAATTTCAATAACAAATGCCCTCTGTAACAAATGTGATTCCTGCAAGACGAAACATTTGTTCAGGCATTCCCGGCATTAACAGCTTTCTATTAAGAGCGACTGGCAGCAGGGCATGGAGACGATTTCAACCCAAATCTGCCTCTCTGAAGATTGTCGCGCCAGTCAAAATGTGCACTTGAATTGCAAGCGTTTAAAGTAACTTGCTGTTTACATGGTCGCGAGGAGCTGCTGTTAAGCGATCCGGCACTGCGGGAAAGTCTGCATGTATAACATCATGTCCTGACAGAGGGATCTTTTACATTTTCATTTTAAAAGAAATAGAAACCTTAGAGTGTGTGTGTCCCTTCCCGTCCCACCCAAACAGACATCTTTGTAAAAAGACCTGCTTGTGCACAGCTATCTGCTATTTAAATGTATAAATGTATTGTTTTATCGGTCGTACTTTTTTAACATTTTAACGTCTTTCAAAAAAAAAAACTCTTCATATGTTTGTCTGAATTTTTTTCATATTGCTTTAATATTCATGGTTTTTCTGAAAGTCAAAGGTTGCGGGAAATGTGTAATTGCAATGAAATATTGGAACACAATGTTCACTTTTACTCAAGGGAAAGAAAAGTTGCTACGATTTTCAGGAATCAATTGAATGTTCACTTTTGAATAATGAATGAGTGTGCATATGCTGCTCTGCAATTGGTTGGACACCACATCATGTTCCGCCTTTAGGCCCAGAGTAGCTGTGGTTGGCTCTATGTGATCCAGAAATGGAAAAGCAAAAAACAAAATCATTGTGTATGTGTGTGTGTGTGAATAGAGAGAGCGATGTGCTAATGAAGATTATGTACAAAACAGGAATGGCTGTAAAACATTTTAATGAAGTGAACCTTTTATTAAATGAAAATAAGGTTTTTCTGGTGGTTTTACCCACCAGAACCACATCAGAATCTGGTTTTTCATCAGAAACTGAATTAATTCATGTCAGAGGGTTCATACGTTTCTTGCTTTCATCCGGGTTGTTTCATCCAGGCAACATTCGTGCATCCCCTCGACTAGGAGCATCCCACATGTTTGTGCTGGTGGACTAAAATAGCATCTGTTGGGTCTAAAAACCACATGTTTTAGTTTCCTTATTTTACAGAAAAAAAACTAAGAAAAGACTTAAAAGAAAACATTTTAACGTGTCTGATCCCTCAGGACATATTTCATCATCAGTCTGGATTCAGTTTACTTCACAGGTACCTTCACGCAACTTCCTAGAGGAGATTGCAATGGATAAGCCCCCAGTCTTCCTGACCAGTCGTCTAAACTCAGTCACATTCAAGCTCAGTCTGTTAAACAGGCCTGGAGTCTTGGCATCAACAGCTTGCCATTACATTTAATATCGGTCTCTTGGTCTGCTGAATACCATAAACTGTCTTATTACACTCAGAGCTTATTATTCTGCCATCGCCAGAAAGAATCATTCGCCATCTTTATATGCAGCATAAATACTTCAAAGCACCGACTGCCCTTTCTGAATGTTTTATTTTGTATTAGCATTATGTTTTATAATGTTCTAAAAAGCACAGTTAAGATATATACCTATGATTATGACTCTTTTCCATGCTTATGCCAAATGTATTCATGAGTGTGAAGTCGATGGTAATCTTACGGTTGTGGAATAGTATGTTTGTGGAGGAGAGCAGACGGTTGGACTGTGTTGTGTTGGGCTTTTGATAGCGGAATTGAAAGGAAGTGACGTGGAATAACTTGAGAAGACCCTCTTTCCCTTCAGGGTCTCCCAGCTCAATTAGATAACTACAATCTGGGTCTGACTCGCAGCAGAGGGATTCGGTATGTGACAGGGCAAAGATTCAGAGAAAAGGGGGACAGACTATCAAGTTTCCTGAGCATTAGTGTGTGGCTAAGAGCAAAACACACTGTTTTGTAACCGCACAAACTAAAGCTTGGAGTTTGACAATACTTCTGGTTCGCCTCATCGGCTGAATTCCTCTGATGTAAGTACGATAAAGAATAAAGAGAGTTTGACAGTAGCTGAAGGTCAGTTTGTACTCAAGAGCCAATGTATGATTTTTTGGAGTGGTTAAGCAATGAAGGAAAAGCACAACAATGACATACAAAGTGAGTTTCATAAAAATAAAAAATACTTATACATTGATGTGTGTGTGTGTGTGTGTGTGTGTGTGTGTGTGTGTGTGTGTGTGTGTGTGTACAGGCAATTAGCTACATTTACGAAAGTGTGGCACCATGGTCACTTGTGGGGACATTTGGGGCACCACAACTTTGAAGGCCAGTTTGAGTAAGAGTAAGAGAGTAAGAGGCTTTTATTGTCATTGTATGTTGTACAACGAAATTTCTTTCGGAAGCTTGATAGACAAGATGGGATTTTAGTGCTGAAGTTGTTTAGAAATAAGCTTAGAACAAAGGTAAGCTTAGAGCAAAGTGTAAGTCAATGGTGGGACCCCACTATGATATCTGTGTGTGTGTGTGTGTGTGTGTGTGTGTGTGTGTGTCTGTGTGTGTATATTTTTCAATTTAAATTATTTATTAATAATGTAATTTAACAATACAAAAATTATTGATGCATATTCGAAATCTTATGTTAATAGGTTGTTCATTTTTTTTAAATGAAACCATTCAAACGAAAGAGTTTTTTTTTTTTTTTTGGGTTTAAAGACTGTTCCTTAAGGACTATTGACAGTGTTGACAATATGGACATTATAGTCTCTTAAAATGGGGGTGTGTTAGGCATTGTGACCCCGCTGTGTGAAATTTCCCCGCTGTGGGACTAATAAAGGATTTTTCAATTCAATTCAATTCAATACATTAGAACGGAAAACTGGGAGGAAATGTAAGGAAGTGCTGAAGCAGCAATTCTCAAGGCCTAAATCTATTTAATCACAGAGTAAGAACAGTTCAAGAAGTGTCATCATAATATTGCCTGCATGAAAATTCTCCCAACCCCTGGCAATGACCTGCAGCTGACTCTACCAGCCGCTTTATAGCCGAATACATTTATGTGACAAAGAAACTTTTTAGGAGCTGAAATCACCTCATCTTCCCAAAGCAGATTAACCTTGAAGATGATTATATCCACACAGATCAGGCATGGCTACAAAAACGTGACTATCCAAAAATAAATAAGTGAAACAAAAGTGGGCTGACTAGTAAATGGACTGGAAATAGAGATAGGGAGCATAAAAGTGATTTTCTGTGCATTTGGGCACATATTTCTTACCACGTGAGGACCAAAGAAATGTATGTGTGTAAAAGGCTGAAAGATTTAAAATTCCATCCACCCATCCATCCATCCATTTTTACCACTTATTCCATTTCTGGGTCTTGGGGATTTGCGCCTATCGGTGGCCAACCATTCTCACACACACACACACACACACACACACACTCATTCATACCTGTGGTTATTTGCTCAATGCCAATTCCCCAGAAATGCGTGTTTTTGGACTGTGTTTTTCGGAAGACACCGGAAACCCAGAGGAAACCCACCAAACCCCGACCGGGCCTCAAACTCGCACCTTGAGTCTCAAACGGGTCCTTCTTAAACAGATTAACCTTGAAGATGATTATATCCACACAGACCAGGTATGGCTACAAAAACGAAGTTCCTCACTGGAACTTCTTCTATCCACTGTGCCACCATGCTGCCCAAATTACGCCTAAAAGTTATACATCCTATTGTTGGTAACTTACACACCAGTTTATTTTAAACAGTCAACCATAAAGCACTGTCTTTCTGTCAGTGTTTTGTATTTTCGCCAATCTAATGGTGTACTTAAATTAAGATTTCCAGTCCTGTTTATAGGGAGATAGGGTCGGATTAAATGCGGCTAACCCATATGCCTCATTCTATCCCGTTTTAAAATTGGTTTAACTTTAAAAACATAATTATTTATTTATTTATTTATTTTTTTGTAAAATGAATTTCTTTAGTGTCCTAACAAAGAGTCCACTGCAGTATTGGACATCACACAAATCAAAGAGAGAAATGATGTTTAACAGGTCAGAAATGAGCATGCAGTGGTTCTTTTGAGAAGTCTGATTAGACAGGCGTTCATGCGTGGCATGGCAATATGGCACAAAGAAAAGACACCATGATGAGGTGATTTAAGCTATTAGACACATCGGTTAGGCCCTCTCACAACATTTCAAAATATGAACAGATGATGAGGATCACCGAATGACTTTCAAAGCACTTAAAAAGACACCTTAATGTTATAGTTCGATTTACACATTATCTAATCTGCTCATCGCTTCCTTTGTTTTATTTCTTGCTAGGAGATAACCATTGAGTAAGAGTATATGGGTAAATAAAAACGATGCAGACAAAAAAATAAACACAAATTATGGGAATAACTGATTTATATATTGGCAAGGGTCTTTGCTCAGCCATCCAAGTAATCAAAATCAGGTGTTCCAATCACTTCCATATTCACAGGTGTAACAAAATAACTACCAGACACACTGTTTTTTTTTACAAACAATTGTGCAAAAAATTTGATCTTACTCAGGGGTTTTGGGGTTTCCAGCGTTGAACTGTAATGGAAAGCCACCTGTGCTACAAATCCAGTCGTGAAATATTTGGAAGTCAACAGTCAGATGACTTAAAAGAATGTGATAGCATTTGGGAACCACAGCAACTCTGCCAGAAAGTGTGAGGCCACGTGAATTGATGGAGAGCATCAACGGATGCTGAGGCCCATCAGTTTGCCAACTTTCTGCAGGACCAGTCATTACAGACAACTAAACTTTATGTGACATCAGATTAGATTAGGATCAAGAGCAGGGTGCAGAGATGTTCGATGAATGCAAAGGGTTTGATGCAGTGCTGTAAATAACACCACCAGCACTTTAAACAGCGAAGACACATTCTCTGGAATGTCAAGCATACTTATCTAACTGTAAAGCTAGAAGGCTGGGTTTGGTGGTTGCCAGGAGAATGTTAGACGGGGAATGGTGGGGGATTGTTGCTTTTTTAGGAGCTTGGCTCGGGCCTTTAATTCCAGAGAAAAGAATATGCATGTGATGCATATCTATCGCATATGAAGTGATTTTGGACAAGTTAATACTCCCACTTGTTTATGAAAGATGTGAACAAAGTCATGGTCAAATGAGACCGGTGTATTCAACTGTCATAAATAATTTCGACTTCAACAAAACAGATCTCCTTTGGGATGAATTAAAGTGGAGAATTGTCCATCATTAATGTGTGAGCTCACAAAAGCATTTTTGGAAAAAGTGTCAAAAATCACATAAACACTTTTGTTTTGAGAACAGTATTTTCAGAAAAATTGAAGTGGTTACGAACCAAAGGGTAGACAGATGTGGACATGAGTGGACAGAATATGTTTGGCACTCCAGTTAATCATACTGTATTTAAAAATGTAACATTTTGAGAATTAACAAAAAATGGGCAAAGAAAATTGAAAGATGCTCATCAAATGTTAACAGAACAACCAAGGTGACTGACAATTGTTTTTATGGTTGTTTGTCTATATAAAAAAAAAGCCCACATGCAAATACTGTACTATATGTTTACCATTTCAGCACTTTGGACAGCAACCGCCAGGGATAGTTTGTTTTTACAAAACAAAATTTGTCACACATGATTATTAATTTGCGACAATATTCAGAATATTTTTGCACCAAGAGCAATTAGATGTTTTTTTTTCATGAAAAAGTCATAAATTGTGGTAATGTATTGTAATTTATTAACATTTAAATAAAAACATTTTGTCACACACCCAGACACACACACACACACACACATTCACACACACACACAATACCAATATGCGATTTTGAATCTTCATATCACTTGATAGATTTGTTTATACTATAAAAAACAATATCCAGGGGAAAACCTAAACAAAGGTGAAACAAAATAGTGAAAACAGAAAAACTTAGAAACGCCTGACTGTCTCAAACTTGGTTGTCCTGCTGCAGGACACAAGTTCCCTCCTCTTGCATCACTGCACTTAAAAGATGAAATTCAACTGGCATTACTGAACTGCTCTTTTTGAGAAAGTTAAACTTTTTGCAAATCAAAAGTTCTAAGCACAAATGTTATGAAAAATGTAGAGGCTTTATCCACAGCTCAAACATGAGTGGATAATCCGGTCACTATGACTCAGTAGGTCGGCATCGCCCTTCTTATTGTACATTTATTTAGTTAGTTAGTTAGTTACAGTTGAGGACAAAATTATTAGCCAAATATTTATTTTTAATATTTTCAAAATGACATTTTTTCAAGACATCTTGTTTGTTTGTTTTTAAACTCTTTTAAAACAATTACTATTTTATAAAGTCTAAAATTTTGTCATTAACTATAGTTAGTCATTTTGGGTTTCAGGCCCAAAGAGTTAAACCCATATTATTAATGTTAGGATTGTATATTTCCATTCTACATATTCTGCATTTATTTAGTGGTATGTAGGAGTTAATGAACTGTTTTTTAAAATGAAAAGGTCACATGAATAACAAGTGTTGTGTATTTATAAACCTTAAGACCTCAAGGAACTTGAAAAAAATATGATCTGATTGGCTGATAATTAAAGACTTAAAACCTGCAATCAGTGATTGCAATTATGTATTTATTGGTTTGTTTGGGTTTTTTTTTAAGATTATCTTGTTGAAAATAATAACTGTTGTGCTTTTTTATGAAGGACAAAGAATGTGTGAAGTAGTCAAGCCATTCAGCGCTAGTAGTGAACGTGAGGTTGTGAAACACCTCTGTAAGTTAAAAGTAGTTAAAAGTAGTTAAAACAGACCAAATCTAGATTTTAAAGAATTTCCTAAATTGAGAAACATTGTCTCCACTCACAAGAAGTTAAAGTAAGGCCTGTGCACAAACTGCAAAACCCAATACATGTGCCTTTTCATCCAACAGACTCATACATCATTTAAACTTTGCCCAGCACATTTCTCAACTGATATGTGTCAAGTGCAATTTCATTTCAAATATCTCTAGAGCACTGATGTCAAAGTGAGTCTGACACACAAATCTATACTTTACATCTCTGTAGATTTGTACCGAAACACATTCCTTTCTGAATTATTTTAAAATATAACATTGCTTTTATTTTATGGGTGTTATAGATTTTTCTGCTCTGTCAATTGCATTCATTATTGACGGTGTGCTGAGAGTATCTTCTCCATAAAGCCTCAGAATCACTGTTGTGGTCCGACATGCTCTTCAAAGTAAATTCCTCCATATGCTAAAACGTGTCTGTGTTCATATAGTCATGGCTGATATCACTGTTTAATCATTGAATCATTTTCTTGGATGTCATAAAGAGTAAAAGTTCAGACGATTCTAAGAAGACTAGCCCACAGAAGCGAGCTAATATTAAAAGAATAGGGAAATATATCACATTTTTACATAGGGCCTGCTACATTTTGCTAGCTGTGTCCCTGATCGAAGAAAGCATCAAATATAAACTTATATAGCTATACATTTTCAGATTTTCAATTACCGTAGTCAGAATTGTTATTTTAATAGAATTTTTATAAAAAAAATATTTTTTTGTTTTTGTATTGCATAGTAGTACATTAAATGCTGATGATAATGATGATAGAATGTGTCCTACAAACTGCTAACTTGGTTCAGATATACTTACGTTTTTATACGCATTACTTCGACATTGAAATAATATTAAAAAGTAACCCAAAAATGTAATTGATAATTAAACAATTGGACACGTGGTGCGCCAAAAGCGTAAAAGCAGGTGAAATCACCTGTCAGGCCATTTGGATTTCCCAAATTTAGAAAGATACTGAAAACTCTTTGCAATATAAATCACACTTATTGTTTCCAACACTGAGCTTATTAAAGCAATATGGGGACGAGACCAGCCGGAATTCCCAGGGCTGTCCTGCCACTTACCTGCTTAGATGAATTCTCCCAGGTAAAGTTAAACAGACGAGAGACGAGCTCGTCCTCTGAAAGCCCATAATCGTCCATCTCCTCCGTGCCTCTGTTCAAATATGTCTTTCCTGAAAACATCTTTATCTTCCTCCAGATGAATGTCAGGCTGTTGGGTTTTCTCTCGTCCTTGGGTTTAACTAGCATCAACTGAAGATCGGCGATGCTCGGCTCCATCACGTGCTCCTAGTCTGTTCAAGATCCAGCGTGGAGTCTGTTCAGACGTGGAGATGTCCGAGTCCGTCTGTATACGTATATCAGTACACATATTTGTATTTGAACTGATTTCAATTTAAAACTGAAAGAGCCTTAACTCGCTGAAATATTAATGTGGCATGTGCATCTAATATTTATAGCTTATTATTCCGAAGGCCTTTCTGCAGTCGTGGTTTGACCACTGGGGAAACTGTGATTTGATAACCAGGAACATGCTAGAGTTTGTCTCTCTATTTATAATAATTTAATTTAATTATTAGTTCCAATAAATAAACCCATAATTAAACCCAATTGACTTATATTAGAGGTTAAACAATAATTGACTCGTTTTTTAAACTTCAACTTCAAAATATTTAAATAATATGTACAATTGAAAAAAAAATCTAATGTGTGGATGTGTGTTAGATTGATTAGAAAATCGTATTAATTCTATTTATTATTCAGTTGTATTATATCTATAAAAAATAGATCAAAAAAATATATGAAGGCATAATATGACCATATCTGCGATTTATAGCATGATACTATGTAAACAAGTACTTAGTTTATTTTAGAAGTGAATGATGTGCAAAATCTCAAGTTATAGTATGAAAATGTCCTGAATGTGTGTAATAAAGTTATACTAAGTCTAACATGGGATTCCTGGTGAGAAATACCACAACTCAATAAAATTATGTTTCATCATGAAGACAAAGAGCTTGGAAAATCAGATAATATCAATGACCGGCGATTAAGCAAAGAACACTAGGGAAAAAAATATAGCGACTAAACAAATCAAGACGCTAGTACGAGGCCCAGTCGGGGACTTCTTTCTGTGGAGTTTGCTTGTTTTTTCTATGAAGGGTTTCCTCTAGATCCCACAGTCCAAAACATCCATTCAGGAGAACTGGAGTTTGATGTTTGGATTGAATGTGTTGGATTTGACTGGACTGGACTAGATTGGATTGGAGGGATGGATGGATTGATGAATGAATGGATGAGCTAAAGAAAAACATCTGAAACTAATAATCACATTACAAAATACAAAAGGAGCTTGAGAAACCCAAGCTCTGGAAACATATGGCATTTAATGTCTGCACATTAAAATTTTATGAAAATAATTGGTTAATTGTTCAAAAAGCATTACTCAAATACTAACAGTTATAATAGTAATAATTGTCATTATTATTACTATTATGTGTAATACAGTAGATGTCTTTTAAAATTCAGCTGGAGTAATGTTCTCATTCCAGTTTTACCTGATAACAGAAATTCAAAGCCTGCTCTACATCAAATGAAAAGATTTCTTTAATCAAGAGCTTAAATGTATTTTGGGAGAAAGTTTATCTTGTGTGCACAGTCTTCATTAAGTGCTTACCAGTGTTTACAGATTGCTATCAAATTTCATTTAGTGGATTCTCAGAGAGCACTTTCATGCAACATTCCATTGCTCTTTGTGAAATAATGCAGATATAGGAGAACATTTCAATTTCATATTACATACCAAACACATATTTTCTCTATCAAAGAAAATCACCAAAAAGGTCTATTTTCCAAATGTCTGTATTCACTAGTTCTTGGAAATGGAAAGAGAAGTGATTCAAGCCAAATAAACGGTAGATTGGTTTGTTCATCATCCTTATTGCGCTGTCACAATATCTGATGATCTCCTTCCTTGTACAGATAGAGTTAACAATTGCCGTGTTTAATAATCTGGCCGTAAAGAAACAATACAACTCACAATCTTGCGATAAGAACACACTGCCACTCTTAGCGAAGCATATGGAAGTCAAATCATGTGCCGTTAAGCATATTTCTAGCAATTTCAGCAGGGCAGATGGGGGAAATCTCCCAGAACTCTCTGTTAACTGAGATGAGATTCATTTCTCAAAGATTCACAATTTGCAGTTCATTTCAACAAGCAGGACATTCCTTCTCTCCCTGTAGGGCTAATATATCAACACCAACCTTCCACACATAGCATGGGATTCTATCACAGGTAGGCTGCTGAGTTACTGTCAGAGATGGCGTGATTGAATTGTTCCATCGTTCTGTCACCAGAGGGGCCATTACTTCAAATTAGCATACAAATTCAAACCAGGACAGATGGATTTGTCACATTGCAGTCGACATCTTCCTCCGAGATTGGCTTTGCCCAATACTACACGATGAAGATAAGAAGCCTGTCTCTGCTACATTCACGTCAACAGGTGGAGGACAACATGAGAAGGATGACAACGAAATCCAAAGCTACCACTTAGAGCTATTCTGAGGTCAAGTATTGACCCTTAAGGGCTGTGGGTTGTCACACAAAATTGTACAAATCCATCAATTTTCTACCACTTCTTCCCCTTCTGGGCCACAGGGAGCTGGAGCCAATCTCAGCAACTCTCTACATGCTCTACATTGGTGGCCATTCACAGTCATATTTCAATTATCCCAATTCATCGGAACACGTTACTTTTGACTATAGGAGAAAACTGGAGACTTGAAGCACAGGGAGAACATGCAAACTCAGCATAAAAAGGTCCCAACCAGGCTTTGAACTGACACCATGAGTCCTTTTCTCTCACTGTGCCTCCATGACATGAACGTACACTAATGGACACTTTATTGAGGAGACCTTACTAGTACATGGTTCGAACCCCTTTTGCTTTCAAGGGAATGGAAGCCCATTTAGGGCCAATCTCAAGGGTTGATGTGATCTCGGTTGTAGCAAGTAGTTATTTGAGTTACTTTTGCCTTTCTATCAGTTCAAATCAGTCTGACATCAATAAGGCATTTGCCCACAAAACTGCCGCTTATTACAAACCACTTTGTCTGACACCAACAACCATGCCATCAAAGTCAGTTAATCACCATTCTTAAAGATTCTGATGCTCAGTTTGAACTGCTGCAAATCATCTTGACCATGTCTAAGTGCCTAAATGCATTGAGTTGCTGGCACGTGATTGGTGGATAAGAAATTAGTGTTACCGGGCAGTTTAACAGTTGTCGCTAATAAAGTGACCGGTCAGTGCTTGAATCCATTAAAACTTTTTATCAAGCGCCTCGACAGACTCTGAACAAATTCGTCCAATGCAGAGATGTTTTTTTTTTTTGCTGTTCCAACAATTTCTCGTTGTTGATGGATACACATTTTTTGTAATTTCAGACATGATAAAGTTCCACATTACTTTTACTCTTTTCAATCATCAGCATAAACGAGTAATGTACCCTTGTGTCCACAAAGATCTATGGAGCTTCTGCGGGAACCTTCACCACATCTGTGCTTGCAAGTGAGGCGCCGTCTACTGAAGGTGCGAGCGACTGATCTGCTGCCGACTTTAGTGTGAGATCGTGTCTGCACTGATTCCAGATCAGTCAGATCCGATCCACCTGAAAACTTTTTCTGTGCTGAATTCAAGCGTGGTGAACACGTTCTCCTCCTTTACAGCAGTACACAGATGACCTCTTCTTCTTTTTCTTATTCTCTCGCCATCCTTGTCCCAACAAAGCAGATTTTTGTACCAAAATTAGCCATTGTTAGACTTATATAATGGGACGTGTTTCTGGACTTGGCCCAATTAAACGACTGTCCGGATTCACCAGAAGCTCAATTAACTGAACTTTAAAATCAGCATGAGTTTTGCTTTTGGCTCATGCCAGTGGCCAGCGTAATAAGTGACTACTTAGAAAAATAATGATTTTCGTGGGTAATTATGTTGGGAAGGATCAATTGGAAACATTCAGTATGACAAAACCCCTTCCCCTCGCGATCGATTGCACATAATTTCTAGATCAGCTCAAACTAATGTATTTTCTATTGGCTTTGGCAAGCCGCGCTAATCTCTGGCACAATTTCACAGATACATGTGCGCTTGCGAGTAGAAAGGCATCTATTTAAAAACGCGAGGCTGAACACTTTTCCCCCAACAGTCAGAAGAGATCAAAATAAACATGCTAATCTCTCACATTTGCATAGTATACACGTGGTAGCCTTGATGTGAAACTTCTTTTGCCCCTTTCTACTACTCCACACAAGTACCCCTCCTCTCTAGCGATGCTCCTTTGAAACTTCAATTGAGGGCAAATGCTAACTTAAGGTCGCTTTTGAAGTTTTAGCATCTGCCTCACGTGTCACCTTGCAAATGGCTCACCCCCTCTCCTCGCTCATGACCGTGCTGTATAATGCCATAGGTGAAAAATGGATTTGGTCTTCATCTACGACTAATGGATTAATATGGAAATAGAACAAAAAGACCCCCTGGGTGCCGTCTCTCTTATCGAAAGTGCAGCAAAACACAACAATGAAACTTTAAAGTCTCAGGGCCAAGGGGAAAGGCATTGCGATAGATTAATAAGACACTGTCTTCTGAATGTCTTGGGAAAAAAAGGTGAAACAAATATCTTTGCTCTTTTAGAACACTGGAAACGATACGTTATGCTTTTCATTTTTTCTACAGTAGCCATTCTTTCAGCCGTCTGTGTTTGGGCTGCCAGTGATGGGATGATTCCAGATGATTGCAGAACAATTAAAACGTTGTGTATTATTAGCGGAACTTTTGGATAAAACAAATCAGGGCATTGGAAAAAATAGTATGACGATACGGAAACAAAATAAATGCCCATTTTTTTTGTAGCATTACCTTTTTTTCAAATTGATTTTATTGATAAATCAGCCGTTAATGTGCCAGAAGACGTTAGCGCCACTACACCGGGTTTCTGTAGGTTTTCCCTCGAGTTGTTTCTTGCTAGCCACATCAAATAGCATAGTTACGCTAATACGCAAAAATAAACACTTGTTGTGACTGTACATATTTCACCCTTAAATCTGTCTGTGTTCTGTTACACTGCCAAAGGCGTTTCTGTTTGTTCTCCCTTTAAGAATCAGTTTATGGTGTCACAGTTACGTATATTGCGTGAGTCGGAAGTTTATTCAGTCTGTTGGAAGCTTGCAATAAACGACACACGTGTGCTCAAGCCGAGAGATCCTGCGTACCCATTTATTGCACATTCCACACATCCTTTTTTGTTTTGTTTGTTCAATGTTAGAGAGTCAAATAATCACCGATTTCAAATATGCCCGTAAATATAAGCGCTCATTTCTTTAAATAATGGTTCTGGAGGCAGACATGCACATGAGCTTTTATTATCTCGATAACAGAAAAAAAGAAACATTAGACATGCTGCGACACTTAACAGGGACAAAATAACAGGAAGTAATAAAATTAAACTAAGTACAATCATTATTATTTATAGAACAGACCACATTGCATTCGCTAACAGCTAATGCTTTGGAAACGAGACCAGTACTCAAAAGCTTTAGAGCAAAAATAAAACAGTTCAAAACGAAGAACAACGGAGTCAAACACAATCAGATCGCTCTGTCTGCTACACAGTGAATAACATGACTGTTATTTATTAACACAGTTATTAACATGACTAATATTTGCGTCTAACATAAACCGAGCTCAGTCAGCTTTACACTTTGGTCTTTTAGTGCAAAGGCTCTTGGGAACCAGTGAGTTTAAGTTCAAGTTCAGTGCATTTGTTTTCACAGTTAGAACGGTCTCAAAGCGCAAAAGAGCAGCAAAGCATTATGGGCAGTGTAGTTCCGATCGCTATAATAGATAATTGTTTTTATTAACGTAGTTTAGTCAGAAATGTAAAAAAATATATAATATATATTATATATATAATATAATATATATAATATATAATATATTTTGTGCCTGAAAAATTAGGGAGGTACTTATAATTGTGTAAATAGGGTATCTCTGCTTTGATGTGTCATGAGTCTCTGAATGTACCTAATTACTAAACAAAACTCAAACAATTACCTCTCTTAAACTTTTAAGTTTTCCAAACAATAAAGTGCGGCATTAGCACAAAAAAAAGTGCAGCAGCAGTTTTTTTTTNNNATATTTTTTTTTTATATATTTTTTTTTTTAATTCAACCTTTATTAGTCCCTCGGAGCAGTGGGCAGTTGCTCACATAAGTGAAAACAGAGGCAATAATCTTATTAGATAAATCTGCAAAACAAGGCAGTCATTGAACATCTATATCAAAGTAAAACTGCAAATTTCAATTTGGTGTAAGTAGCAACTCACTTCCTCCCCATTGCCATTTAGCTACTGCATGACTTTAACGTGCATTTGACATTAAACATTCTCGTGCCGCGTTGGATTTACGCATCAGTTATTCCCAGTGTTATAAATAAATCTTCAGCTTGCAAGTGTCATACAAATTTACCAGTTTCTTATTGCATAATTTTCTTCTCCTGAGCGTCCCTGCAGCATCGTTCAGCCGGCGGCATACATTATGGTCAGAACACGGTGGTTGTGTTGATGAGCAATGATTGGATTGCAGCAAACGTGGCATTTAGTTTGATGGCCAAAAGATTAATTTGGTCTCATTAGACGGTAGACTTCTACTCCTCTTCCAACTGGCTTTGGAATCATCCTGTTCAGAATCTTTCGAATGCCCGCTGGCGAATCAACGCAAACATGTCATATGACATTTTCAACAGTGGCTTCTTTTGCACTGCTCCAATAACTGGCTGGTCAAGCTCTTGGGCTCATGATGATGTAGTCCAGTCTATTCGTTCTCGTAGGGCGACGATATGACTACTGCAGCCATTCCACCCATTGTTCTGAGCAACTTTTCATGAGTTGCCTTTATTAAAGGTGAAACTAATTCATAATGGTACAATTTTGTGTGAGGAAATGACCTACTGACTATTTTAGAGTCCCACCTGGAAGACATGTTTTTGCACTGTGGGAGGAAACCCACGCAAGCACGGGGAAAACATGCTAACTCCACCCTGAGCAGGCCTACAACTTAGTATTGTGTTCTCTCAGTTACACCTTCAATCCAAATTCCTCAAATTGACAACAGGAAATGTGGAACATTACAGAAAAAAAATTGGAATTGCATGTAAATTTGCCTTTCTGCCAGTCGATGGTGAACCCCAAACAAAATACAACGGCTAAGAACTACAAACATGTAGAGTTCAGGTGCCGTACGCTTACTGTATCTATTTGACTTAAACGTTACAGCAACATAAGTTGAAAATGAGGAAGCTCTACCAGTTTATAGGTGTTCCCAGAGGTAAGTACTTGAGTACACTTTAGGAATGTTTGAAAATTTAGTAAATATACAATATAAATACATATGTATAATTTGATTCTAAAAAAAAAAAAAGTATGAAGAACATGTAAAGAAACTGCAAAAAATTCTTTAGACATTGAATCACTGAGAATAGTATTTGTACTTGTGTTACTATTTGTACTTTTTTGATTGTTTATTGATACTTTATTGATATATTTTTGATACTCAGGACAAGTATAAAGTAGCCAAAAATACCAATACTGTACTTAAAAAAAAGAAATTACAAAAATTTCAAAAGTACTCTACACTTCTTTCTGCATTGAGACCTAACGTTAGGTGGCAGAAAATCTGGGGGGAAACAAAGTATAAACAGAAACAGAAAAGCACAGGGAAAATGAATTTTGCAGTCTCCAGGAGAAGCAGCACGAGAAAACAAATGTGCAATACAAAGCAAAAGTAAAAATAAAGTGTTAAAAAAACAAAGAACAGAACAAACTGAAGACAGGCAAGTAACTGGTCAAGCAGCAGTCTGTTGAGAAGTATTTACTAAATATTTGTCCTCATGTTAATCATTACTGGCTGGCATCAACACAGTCCGTCTTGAATGAAAGCAAAGCAGTCGCTTACAATAACACACTTTGGCTTTTTTACAGATGGTGAGATGACTTCTTCCAGATCTGAATCCTGATACTTTAAGTACTACCTTGCTAGTTTTCCATTTCTGTCCCACAGTCTATTACCTTCCATGTTCTGTCCATTTAATGATGGAGAAAAAAAGTTTTATTCAGTCGATTCCTTCATGAAGACCTTGCGAAATGTTCCTGTAGATTTTGTGCTGTAAAACAGGGCTTTGGTTGACCAGCATGACCGACATCTCTCCGAGTGTCTCCGTCCTCTAGTCTAGACCACATCTGAGTGAGTTTGCAAAATGGCCACTAGGGAGCGTATTGGAAGTGCTCAGAGCCTAACCATACAATGAAGTTACAAACAATACAAAACAATAGAACCGCCCCATTTACGAATGAGACTGTGTCATCATTTTAATGACAAAAATCAGTAAAATGTATAAATCACAATATATTATCGAGATTTCAAGATCAAAAAAGCAGAAGCAAGGCTGATATCAAGATTTTTATTGAAGTAAAAGCTCTTTTGCAGAATAAACAGAAACTTTTCTACTCAATTACAAAGCAGTAAGTTCTCAAAGTCGATGAGGAATGTCCACAATCACATGAATGCTCATGCAAAAAAACATGACGATGTTTGCTCCCGACGATCCTTAGTGACAATTTATTATGCTAGTTCACTGGTGCCGAAACACATACAGGGTGTGAGAGCAAAGAGTTATAAAAATAATATTCTGACAACAAATCAAAAACAAGGAGAAAAAAAAAAAAATATCAAACAGAGAAACCTAATGATCAGATGATGAAACTTGCGCAGCGCAAACTGATTTGCGAATGTCTTTCTAGTGTCGGGTGGCTTCAGTACTGAGAGTATTCTTTCGTTTGAAGCTTAGCAACAATGCGCTCCAGCTGCCTCTTCGCCTCGCACTGAGGAAAGTTGCTCATTTCATAGTATTGAGGAGCAATTTTCACCAACCTATGGAAGCAAAGACAGCCAAACGTGAACTTTTTGCTAGCACTTTATCAGCCATGGGGTAGCATGTCTGCGCTTTAGCTTACCATTCGGGTTTTATATCAGTGCAGGTGCGGATGTAGTTTTTGGTGGTCAGCACAAACTCGTTGTAGAGGACCCACTCTGGCTTGTGGTCCAGAACGGTGGAAGGATGCAGTTGGACCACCTGGTTGTCCTTCACCGTCAGATAGTGTCCGGTGCGCTCCAAGTGAGCGACCTGATAACGGAGCAAACACAAATTAACAAATAAATCAAGCACCAGCAACCCAAAAGTTCATATGTGCGACTCCTAGAGCGCTTAAGCGCCCGGCATCCGGATGTCGAGATTAACCCAGGTAATCCGTCTCAATAAAAGCCAGACGCAAACAGAGACGTCTGCCACAGAGCGGCTAGTAATTTGTACACCAAGCCCCAAATTTATCTTGCCAGTAAAGGTTAGCATTGACAAATATTAGTATATTAATGGCGTCATTTAACTAGTCGGGTCACTCGTTTCAGGTACTCCCTCTCCCAGGACAGGCTCGATACGCATGCCGTTTATTTTCACTACCCAGAAAGGAAATTGCCTTGATTTGTTGAATGCATTTAAATAGCCACGCTTTGATAGAAAGCCATGCATTACATTAGCAAACGTTGGTGGCGGAGCACAGGATTGTTGCTTTTTAATTCCAACTGAGGTGAATTAAGGAAAAATCCCACTTTAAAACAAGCTGTACTTGAGTTCAGCTAATGATAGGGAAGAGGAAAGGAAACGTGAAAACAGGTTCTCATTAAGCACGCCTAACTGAAACCCAAATGCCAGTGACAAATAACCACAATTTATTCCAGACATTTTAAGACCACCAGTCAGCACTGAAGATTTGGCCTTGTGGCTTGCTCACATCAGTTTGACACAGTTTAAGCTTTAAAGAAGTAACACTGAAGGACCGGGGGCTTCGTCCAGCCTGGTCCACCACATCCTGTCATATGAAGCCATCAGTATTGGTATTAATGGTCTGATGACAAGCTACAGACCTCATAATGCTTTAGCTGCTTTGTATAAGTTATAACTGTAAACTTAACATTTACTTACGAGGAAATGTATTTTGCAGCGTGTCCTCAATTGCAAATGTTTGACTGATTATATTTTTATGAATGGCAAAATATTTGATTGATTTAGTTTATTGCCATTTAAGCTTCAACTGCGGCAACTACATGGCATGTACAATTTATTTTAATAAAACTATATACAATAGAAAACATACAATACTGTGGCATGTCAAGATAAGATTAAAAAGCATTTCTAGAAAAACATATACATAAAAATATTTAAATAAGCTTGATAATAGGTATTTTTTGATAAAAACTCTAAAATCTTGAATAAACACTTAGAAAAGGGGTCTCGAGTTAAAAAAAAATTCATTTTCTCAGTCTTATTTTTATAAAAACAGGGCACTCTAAGAATGTGTTTAATGTTTAAAACCACTTTACAATTCTGTCATGTTGGGGCTTCTTCAACAAGCAAATGTTTGCAAAACAATTGAAGTTCTTTAAATTTTACGCAAACTCTTTGTAGAATAAGGTTTATATCAATTTATGTTAAAAAAAAAAACATTTCATTTTTGTGTGTTTTATAAATGTGTATCCTTAAGTGAGATTTGACTCGGAGATTGACACTGCAACCTTAAACGATTACAGAGAAAAGTTTCAACATCAAGATAAGAAAACAAAACGATGAATCCTAATCTGGCTTGTGTTGAAGGTCTCATCATGACGCCTCAGGGACACGCACCTGCATGAAGAAGCCTGTGACCAGAGCGCGGCGGATGTTGATGTAATAGTCTCGGCTGGTGAACTCCGTGCTTCGACGTGGCAAGTTGAACCGATCCATGATGCGTGAGAGCTGCTGTCGCACGTTGTCGGCCGACATCAGTGAGCGATAGTTAATGAAGTTATCATAGCACCACTGCACCGACTCATGGTCTGAGGGAAGAAAATAAATAAAAAGACACAAATGAAACCCTGACGGAGCATGAACAGCAGATTCATCAGTTATGGCTTCTATCAGGAAGACTCCTTTAAACACTACAGAAGCTCTCAGTCTTCTCCACACTTAATTACACCTTGCCACACTGGAAATGACACCATTGAATCAGATTACCAACCACGGATCAATCTGAAGTTACTAACTTTGTGTAAAGCTACAAGACAAACAAGGCCACAAGGCGATATTAACTAATGAAGAGTGTGTGCGCTTCCCATACGTACTCTGTTTGAAGGCGTGGTAGACGTTGAGCAAGGTCAGGTGGTCTCCGTCGATGTGGGCGAACCTCATTTTGGATTCATCTGCCGCCTTCTTGGCTTCAGTGGGCCGCACAAAGCACTGTGGGACTAAACAAGGTTGGTATGGGCCCCAACATAGCCGCCCATAGGGATGAGTCAAGCGTTCACCCAGACAGGACACAAGGCCTAGTTCTGAGGCTAGAGCACGGCACACTACACCAAACGCGAGAGGGTGGTGGGGGAGGAGCTGATTCTCGCTTGCTTTTGATTGGCCATTCTGGAACAGAGGAATCGTGGCTGTGGGAATGAACTTAAATCTGCGGTCTGATATTTAACACGGGCTGGCCTGATCTAAAATGTTTAATTCTGAAGCGTCAGCACAGCCAAAAACGACTGAAATTAATGGCTCAACAGCCATCAGTCGAACAAGTGGATCAAATCTTCTCAAGTGCGAGTAACAGTGGGACTTGGATGAGCCTCAGTTCTAGTTTGTTAACAGAGCTTGAAGAAAGATTACAAAGACCATCTGAGCCAAATGTTGGGAAAGCGCGTTTGATTTCGGACTCTCCCCCAGCCCTCGACATCATGTAGCATCGACAGTAGCACCACAATATTCAATCCTTTTCTAATCGATATTCTAATAAAACTGTCACACCAAAAAAGACAGATGTTTATGCAACAGTAAGTTCTTCAAAGTTACTGACAAGACACAATGTAAACGAATAAAAAAAGTTCTCAAAAAGCGTTAATCTTAAGCAAAATACGATTAGGGAAACATTTCTTTTTTCATAGTTTTATGAATTTATGGACACGGAAGTCGCAATATACCATTTGTAGCTGAAATATAAAAAATAAACCAGGTAAAGGTATAATATTTTATGTTAAAATAGAACAAGAACGTTTCCAATGTTTTACAGTAAAATTGAAACATGTTAGACTACATTAAATAACCTGCTTTTTTTACTTTGCTTTATCGAATGAGTTAAAATACAATAAGATCTTATAAATGTCTAGAACAAACTCTCCGAAAGATTTCACTCAAAGATTTTAGACTTTGTATACCAATTTCAAAAAACAGAAAACTAAAATAATTAGGTTTAAACTAAAAACTTTATGTAAAGAGAGGAAAGAATAAAGAGGAGTTTTCCGCTTATAATTCCAGGGATGTGATGTGCATTACCTGATAGCATTGCTGTGATTGAGAGGATCTCATTGGAGCAGTTGAAATCACAGCTTGCTATGACCATTTTGGCCAGCTGGGGGTCAAGGGGAAACTCGGCCATCATGGAGCCCAGCTCCGTCAGATCCCCGTCATCATTCAGCGCTGCTAGGTAGTTCAACAGCTCCAGGGCTCGCATCAGGGTCTCGGGGGCTGGTAGGTAAAGATCAGAAATGTTAATATCATCTTAAGCGTGCTATCGACATGATCTTTCGTAGCTTGGCTAGAAAAAAAAACTACACTAGAGTACAGCTAACTTTTAATTTCCTTCAAACAAAAGAGGTGAAATTTCTCATCTGACATGCAAGCGGTTTCAAACAGGCAGTGCCACTAATTCAATTACAAGGAGGAACCTCTACTTAATGCATCAACACTGGTCACACACCAACAAATTCAATTACTGACCTTTGGCTCTAGAGAGTTTGGGTCTAATGACCAGTTGCACGTTAACTGAAAATTAGCAATGCTTGGGTTTGCTGAATGGGATGAAAGAGGCCGTGTCTAACTTATTAATGAGTAATAATCAGGAAAAACTTCAGTTACTTTAAAACTTGTTACTTTTTAAGCGAATAGTATTATAAATAAAAATATGATTTACCAAATCAATACTCGAGTAATTATTTTTAAGTTGCATGAATATAAAAAAATCTAATAAATAAATGTGAAAATATTTAATCTTGGTATAAATATCAGGCGCTGTGCTGTTAGCAGGAATCAATAACAATGATTACTCAGCCTACTCAGGAGTTTGAAGCAAGTACAAGTTGTCAAATATCGTCAAGTTGTGAGTGTGTGACATTGTTCGAACAAACCGTACAACATAATCTGGACTAAAGAAAAAAATGTGAGCGTGTTTTGTCATACAACAAAACAATCACAGTTCATATCAGATTTGACAACAGAGCAAACCGTCTGTTATGCGTACAATATTTACACATTAATATCAGCGTAACGCTGTTCTTTCAGAAAAATACATTTAATGAAGCAGCTAAAATTAAGACGGGCTGATGCAAACTGAACAAGCATGTAAAAACCGGAGCAATGAACCTGCGTGTAAAAAGTAATTTACACGCTGCAGACACCACATACGGAAAAAACACAGTCAGGGAACGTGCTGATGTGTTAACTGAAGGCAAAAATCGATGAGAGAAAAAGCTAAACGTACAAGTGAGAAAAATAAAAAGGAGCATTTGGCAAATGAATTCCATCAGCTTCATCCTGCTCTACAAATCCCTGCTGTTTTCCATTTGCCCTCCTGTGTCTAGACCCTGGTTTACTGAATGCAGGTCAACAAATATAAGCCACGGTACCATGGGAATGGAAATCTCAAACCAACAGACCCGCTTTTGGTTATCAACAATCCAAATGCTATAACGTTGTTGTGGAATTGTATAGTTTTTGTGCACTATTGTGAAATATTCAGTCCCAAAAAATAGGTTTAACACATTACTATACATACAATGTATGAAAAATCAACACAAAGTTATTACCTGGTGGGTCCATGAAGTCAAAGTGCACCAGGTCGTCGATGCCAAGCTTCTTAAGCTGAAGAACCACAGAGCCCAAATTTGACCTGAGGATCTCAGGGTACGTGTTATCCTGCAAAAGACAGTAAAAACAATTGCACCGTGAACCAATAAAAAGAAATCCCAAATGTGTTTACACATAAAACCTACAATAAATTACCGTCTTAATTTTCTGGATTAACATCAATGAAATTCAGAGCAAGAAATGATTTTCACAAACCTGCATTTCAGTCTTATAGGCCTTTTCAGTGTAAAGTCGGAAGCACTTCCCAGGACGAGTACGTCCGGCACGACCTGCTCTCTGCTGGGCCGAGGCCTTACTAATAGCAGTTACGAGAAGAGACTCAACTCGAATGCGAGGATTATACACCTGTGTGATGAAGAAGAAAAAGCTGTGTGAATAATAAATGCACAACATTGCACCACAGCAATATGCCATAGCAAAGCCATCCTTCATCTCTGACTGGACTACATGTATGACAGCAGCAGCTGGGCTAGGGAAATGTCAGCAGAATAAATAAATAGCTTTTCCATCTCCAGTCGCTGTCAGAGGGCTGCCGCCGGCTTTATCGGGGGATTTCAGAGGCAAGAGAAACAGATGATGAGGCGCGATTAGACAAGTGAGGCAGAGAAGAAAAGACTAACCTTTTGCTTGGCAAAGCCAGGATCAATTACAAACACCACGCCGTCGATGGTCAGGGATGTTTCAGCGATGTTTGTAGAAACCACAACCTACCACAGATGAAAACACAACAATCAAAGTTAAAAACCACTAACACGACAGCTATAATCTGGCTAGGAAATTTCAAATTAATGCAAAAAACCAGTTTAGGGAAACAAAAGTATTAAAGTCTCAAAAAAAAGGCAAAATTTGCAATATGGGTGATGTTTAGCTCTACTAATTCAATTGAGCTCTGCTGAGGATACAAGTCTGCCGTTAAAAAAGAAGAAGATTCGGTTTTGAAAATATTTAAATTAAAAAGGCGATTTTCTAAGTGAAGAGGAATGGGGAGTGACAAAAACAAAAAAATCTAGGGGAGAAAAATCCTTAAAGACACTTCAGTGAGTTGTCGCAGTGTGGAAGACTAATATAACCCAACAGGGGAGTAAGGCAACAGTTGCTGCAATCACGTTGAATCTGGAGGAAGCCGGCTGAGCTGGACTGCTTTCCACCCCAAAGCCCATCCAGACACATTACCACCACTTTTTTTTGCGAGATACATGTCTATGCACAGCGTGCAGCCATCTCCCTCTCCCTGGAGAACCCAAGCCTAAAGAAACTTGATTATTCATGCCACGTCTGGCTACTTTACCCTGTCTAGGTTTACAGTACAGGTAACAGTACAGCTATAGAACCGCGTTCAAAAGAAGGTTTGGAACAATATTGCAACTTGGAAAAAAAAAATCAAAGCATTAAATAACACAAATAAGTGAAAGTTTCCATATTGTTTACGTGTTTTATACGCGAGTACAAAACGCCTACAACACAACATTTTTCATTCAGCTTATTGAGAAAAATGTCAGGAGTTGCATAATTAAAAGTGTTAATAAAAACATTTTAATAATGTTAGGTAATATCGCAAACCAGGAAAACGTGTTAATCTAAAGTTCCATCCTGGAAAGACTTTACAATTTAGGCACAATGACATGCAAACAAACGGGCAATTTGTATTATTCTAAATTCATTGTTAAAAACAACAACAATCCCACCCATCTTCTTTTTGCAATGTGTTATATGCAAGGCTGAAAAGTGCAAGAAAACATTGCAGTTAAAAGCAGTTCTTTAAATGTTTGAAAAGCCATTTTTGCCCGAGAATAGCCTGCAGTCTAACACCAGCTTTCAACAATTATACAGTTTGGAATATATGAATCAATATATTTTTAAAAAGACAAAACTAAAATAGTTACAAGTCATTTTAAACTAACAAGAACAAGAACTTAATGACCAAAAATGACAGAAACTATTCTCCCCGCTGGGATTATTCTCAGCACAGAACCCATTGGAACCATTTTTCCCTCACCCACTTTCCGTTGAGCCCTAAACGTAATGCAATGCAGCTACTGAAAAGAATCATCTGCCTATATATTCATAGAAATGCTTGGAGAATTCCCTGAATAAAGGCCATCTGGAGACTGAGGGCCACAGCCCAATAACAGAGCGCTGAAGCAACATGGTATCCTAATCATTTCGGACGTATGACTCCACACCACCATTTCAGAAAATATGACCACCTGTGAAAGACCTTTCAGAAGAAATATATTCCAGACCGGTTGTCATGGAAATTATCAAAAGGTGAGCACCATTGGAATGAAGTGCACAGCAAAAACACTAAATGCATTACAAGCACTTAGTCATATTCACTGAACCGTGATATGTTGAGAAATTGCATCTTTTAGGAGGCAATGATCCATGCGCAAGTGGTCTGGAAGAAATCGGGCGGGCTGACCGAACCAGGCTAATATCAGCAACATTTCACTTGAATAAGTGCAAATTCAATTCTCTCCACCGGTTTGTGAAAGCAGGTTTGCGCCGAGGCAGAAACCTCAAGGCGGCGATAGAGTAAACTTAAAAAGTCCGGCCTGTTAAATGGGACATGTCACCATGTCGTCGGCTGACCACACCACAAGCTGATTCCATGCTATTAAAACACATCCCACCTCTGTTTTGTCAGCTTGAGCGCAGAACCAAACCAATATTTCATCAGAAACATAATCTCAGAAACGTTTTAAAAATGGACTGTGTTCCTTATCTGCAAAAAATTGTGCAGATTACATAATAAGATGGTTTATTTATGGTGCTCCTTATAGTCTGAAAAATAAAGAAGTCAAGTCCAACAACCAGGGAAGCAGCAGCAAACGCACTGTGAAACTGCTAGAACTCAGTCAGGTGATGAATTTAAACCCTTTTTCAATAAATCCGTGTTTAAGCTGAGCAGTGGGACACATAACATTCTTTAAAAGGTGGTCAAGAGTAAAAGTATTTGAAAAGTAGTAAAAAAGAAAACGTACTATAACAGTTGAAAAAAAAAAAAAACGTTATAACGGAATGCAACTATTTCTGTGCAACATGATAAAAATATTATTCTAAAGTTACAATTGAAAAACAATAGCAGTTGGATAATCCTAGTCATGAAAAATATAGCTTTTAAGCAAATTGTATTTTTTCGCTTGTGTAATCGTGTTCATTTTCGGTTTAAACGCGAGCCTCATTAAACATGCAAGTGGTCACGGGCAAGATAAAGATGAAAAATGCCCAGTGGAGGAGTTCAGAGGAACAGCAGCACCTAAACTAATATATAATGGCTAAATAAAGTCGCCTTTCACGTGGACACAAACACAGCCATCAAGCTGAAGGAAAGAGAAAGCAGAGTTTCGTGGATCACTGAGCAGTGGCGCTGGTTCATTAGGACATCAGACATTTTTGCTGGCAATAATGACAAGTCAAGCGTTTGGTGAGCTGAGCTGATGATTCATTAATCAACATCAGATGCTCAGTTAAATACTCAGTTAAATCGCAAACGTGCAGATGATCATTGGACGACGACGCCAACATCCAGGTGTTTATGGAATCGAGAATGTGAGGAAAAGATGAGCAGTGGATCAGATCAGATAAAACATCTCAGGCTAATTGCATTCTCTGAGATGAAAATTAAAAAGGAGCATATATTCAAGCTGTGAAATGGACAGGAAGAAAACGGGAGCAAAAAAACCCATCAAGGAACGATGGTCAAACACAGACTCTATATAAAAAGCAAACACGGCTCTAACAGTTTCCAGATTGTAAGAGCCAAAATAAATGTTATTCATATTTTATTTTACATTTGAGGATTAGGTAGATCACGCAGGCAGGTGAGAGGAGAAATAGCATTTTACTGTGTAAAATTAGCTTGATAAATATGATAACAAAAGGTGTACTTTAGGTGCAACTTTAGCAATTGTTCTTGTTTGGATTTGGTTTGAGGATTAAAGAACTGTTTTTATTTACACCTGGATCACCTGGCAGTGAAGAGAAGTTAAGTTACCGCCACAACACAGATAATACAAGCAAATTGGTAGTTCGGCTTTCTCAACGAGGGAAAAAATAAATAAATAAATAAAATCACATTAACCATTTTTAAAAGCAGTAAAAAAAAAAAGAAGAAAAACACAAACAAAAAAACATCCTAGCCTCTACAGAACATTTAGACGCTTTTAGTGAGGTTCCATGAATTGACTTGCCTTTCTGCCGATTGCTCCGCTTGGCTTGCGAGGTGGAGGTGGCTCGAAAATCCTCTGCTGTTGCTGTGGCGGCAGTGTGGAGTAGAGGGGGATGATTTTGATGTCTCCAACTTCTGGGCCCAGGTCATCAATCTCACGTTTGATCCGTTTGCATGCTTCATCAATTTCCTGAAAATGAAGACTGTTGTTAGAACCAATGGAAAGTGAAGAACGTGAGGACGGCACTATAAAAGTAAAATGTGCAGAGTCACTGTAAAGTGATTCACAAAAGACTTGTGATAACAGAAGCCGGAGGAAAACAGATGGATCAAATGCAGCACTCATTTAAATGCCATTTTCAGACAATTTTCTCATTATTACAAGGAAATCTTCCTCAGAATTTGCCTTCATAGCACTTGAAAAAGGAACTAAAATATGCACAAGGACACTCATCTCGTGGGATTAACGAAAGATTATAATTACATCAATCTCCGTTTATTATAAAAAGACGATAATGCTTTTGCATCAGTTTCACTCAGTCTTCTCTCACACCTAATTTTAAGCAGCCTTAGAAAAGGCAATAGTTTGTAAGTTTCTCTTGGTTTCAATCCGTTTGCTGCATGATTAGTGCGTGTGAGTTTTTTTTTTTATATATTTATTAAAACAAGTTACTTTAGGAGAAGGTTTGATGTAATTCATTATTGAAAGAAGTTGAATTGCGAGGATAGTTGTAAAAGTCAAACAATTCTCATTTGCAAATCAACAAGACTTAATTATTTGGAGATATAATTCCTCTTCACACTTTCTTAATGAGTGAACCATGCAAATCTGCTAAACTTCACCGACATTGGCCGATTTTTTTCCTAAATGATTTTAGAACAGCTCAGCATTACTCTTCATCTTAGCCACCTCTGTACACATGTCATTAACTGTTGAATCAACCCGCCTGATATTGAAACACCCGCACCTTCAGGGCTCGGATGATTTAGTTGCAGTCTACTTGATTTGTCAGTTGTCTGCTGAGTGTTTTCCGGCATTGATGGAGCTTGAGGAAGATCTCTACGGGTGAGGAGACTAGATAGCATCAAACACTATTAATCCAAACATTGATCTAAATGAATGTGAGATGAGACCTTTGAAACAGACACTGTTGTGTAAACAATATTACTTTACCTATTTTGCCGTACAAAAACTGTTCATGATCATCATTTTCCACCAATTAGTCACCAATCAGTTAAACGGTTAAAGAAAATATATTGTACTACAAAGCAGCGTTTTCAATACACATTTCTTAAGTGGTCCGATTCCAAAGGCCTCCCGTAACTGTCTGTGTGACATCGCCATCATCAGGCCAAAACGAGTACTGCATCTTCAGCATGAAGACATGAATGACAACACAAAAAACACAGTCTATTGCTAAACGGAAATAATCAATATCATGACATCTAAGAGGGCCAAAAGTAATCATCTCAAAAACATTTTAATCAAGTCACTCATTGTGCATCCACGCATCCATAGCTGATCATTTACCCATAAAAGCATTAAGGCTGGTAAGTGTGCCGACATCCCAGACACGGCGTAGTCCGTGCACGCAAAGCAGCTCTCCCTGAGGGACAATATGCGCAGAAAATGGCGCCAGTGGCCATGTGCATTTTAATCAAAGCTTTGCCACAACGGAGGAAGACAAGGCAAATTTGAATGGATTGATCAAATTAGTCAAAGTATTAATAGTCCATCAGCCCATGGGAAGCAGCAGCTGTCTGGAGAGCTACTATCAGCCTTGCCAAAGCAGACGCGCCTGCACCTGGAACAGCAGAGCCAACGGAAACCCTGGATTCTCACAGCGTCCACTTGAAAAAGCTCAGACGAATACATTTTAAATGGCCTCTTTAATCTACATGCTGCAGATACAGATGAGTTGGCATGGATCGAACGCAGAAGACTAATCTCAATCAGCAGTAATTTAGGACTGATTTAACTCGAGCAAAGTTAGATAAATAACCGCACTTTATCTTCAGCTTAGTGTGGCCTTTACTTCTGCAGAATTTAAATAAACATTTCTTCAGTAGCAATTTTCGTCCTGTGGCTCAATAAAATGAAGACTTCCTTCGGTTAAATAAAAAAACCCACTTTTTCAACGTCGCGGCAAAAAAAAGTTTTGCCATTTTGATCAAAGCTGAAAATATTTTAACGATTAAAGCCCATTTACAAGTAGAGGCACCAATTTATAGAAACAAAGACGACAACAAGAGCAAACTTTATCTGCAACTTATGCTTAAGATTAACCGCGTGTGTAGATTAACTAAACCTTGTGAACTACCCTAATCAATAGAAACTATCGACTTAATTAAAAGCACTTTAGCGAGCCACATAGATGAATACCTGCAGCACTAAAACTGCTGCTACCCCGCCAAGGAGACCCTGAAGAAGTCAATATAAAAACAACAGGAACTCATTAAAAACCAACATCAAAAGCTCAAGCACACAAACGGAGGCTTTGAAATGGTTCACACAAAAAAAAAAGTGTGATTCGCTTGCGGCCAGTTGCATTCTGCACCTGATAATGAAAATAAAGAGGACAATCGTGCGCATCGATAAATCTCAGCTCAATTATCATCTTATGGCAGCGACGCTTGAGCTGGAACTTACTAGACTCTATTCATCCAGTGATCAATCTCACACCTGGAAATGAAAATGAATGACTGGGCCAGACCAACTGGTGACAGTAATGCAGAGAGTCTGCCATTAATAAATGTGGTGTCAAACGATCAGTGTAGGTGAAGCGCAGACGGTGGCATCTCATTGTAAACAGAAGTTATGCACTAATGACTAAAGTAGAGAAAACATCACGTTCAGCGGTTTGCTGCAAAAAGAGGAAAGCACGGTTTCAAATTGATTTAGGTATTTGTAGTTTAAGAAAATTTAGTATAGAACAACTTTATTTTTGAAGCAAAGTCCATGCCCCTCTCAAGCAGTAAAATAATATTTGAAGCGTTAACACCAAATGCTTGGTTTAATTATGATATACAGTTCTAAAAACCAGGCAATTTGCACGCTGTATTATCCCTAATTTGAAGTTTGATAAGAGACAAACGCACAACTCAACTATTGAGCATCACTGTTAAAGCACAGCACACGGAACAACCATCGGAACTCACCGGTTTCTAAATTCAATTGCGTTTTAAGCAACACAAAAACAAATGTGAAGGTAATTGTTTCACAGCAAGCTTCGTTATAAAACGCACAATATGACAGAAAGGTCGGTCACCAAATGCACTCAAATATTATTCTTACACTGGCGACATTTAGTTCCTTTATTGCTCACATCACAAATGAAGCACTGATCCAAATTTAGACCGGCCAATCAGAACAGCTTTACTTAAAGTGCTTTACCGGCACAGATCAAAATTCCCGTTATCACCCATTTACATGTAGCAAACGCTTGAATGTTTTTCTACAACTCTATGGAAGCATCACTTAGCCTTCACTCAATTTCATTTTACATTCAGATTGTCATACTGGTTTGGTTATTTTCCCCAATCGCTAAGTAAGTGAGTCAATATTTAAACAGTGTGAAAGAATGACGTACGACTCAAACAACATACATCTTCAATAATAAAAAAAAAAATTAGTTTTTGCAGGCTTGGGAGTGTTAATATCGTGCTAGCTGGGAATGTAGCTCATTTAGGTTGTGAGGGGGGGAAATCATGTAAATTTAACACGGTAAAAAGGACAAAAATGTGTTGGCACACAGTTGCAGAAAATGCTGGTGATTCTCCATCTGTGAGCGTATTTATCATTTGGGTGGGTCCCTGACCCTCCACTGCGCTCAGGTGAGCACTGGTTGCAGGAGACGTACAATAATAAATGGCTTAATTTCAGGGCTGAAACTGGGTCATTCTCTGCCATCTCTCACAGGCTTTCGCTTTAGCGCCAAGGCCAGCTGTGTTCATGGCCATTATCAATCTAAACATTGATCTCTTCTGCACTATTTAACTGTTGTGTAGGAGGTTGCTTGAAAAACGTCATAAATGATAAATGTGCCCATAATGAGCATCTTGACCGTCGTTTCACGTCGTTTCAGCCACACAGAAACAATAAAAAAAACTGCGCACACACAGTGTGCATGTGCAACAACGTGTGCATATAGACAAAGCTATATTTTAAACAAGCGTAGCATTATTATTAAAAGCGTATCAACCAATACTTGCAGGTTTTACCAAGCATGGTTTTAATCATTTCTGAAATGCAATTGACAGAGCAAACCTTTAATAAAATAGCTAACTAACCTAAATTTTAACGCTGGTTTATAGAACAATAATATTGAAGTGAAAAAATAATAATGATCAAATATTAGTACAAGATATCTAGATTCTTGAAACCGATCAGAATCATTTTGACTTTCATAGTACTTTGGAGTAGTTTAAACAGTTCTTCCTTATTTCTTACTGCAAAACAATTCTAAAGTGAATTGGGTGCTGGTTACAAAATAACAATATCCCTTTAAATCTGGGAGTTTTACTCCTAGTTTTGCTCCATCTAAAATGCTAAATAAGCTAAGAGGTGAAGTCCACTGGCCTAAGCAGGAGGAAAAGGATCACAGATGGGCTCCAGAACAGCTGGCACAGCTGGATGCGAATTCGCTTGTCAACAAGCCAAATATTAATGGGTTTACCGGCTCCAGGAGGCTTTTCTGAACAACGCAGGAAATAAAAAAATTCTGAAATTGTTGTAATATAGTCAGCTACTTTTTTATGTGAACTCCACATTTGTGGGATGCATTTTAAAAAAAAAGCATCAGGACAAATGGTATTTTTTACTACGTTTTTGACAGCACATGCTATAAAGAAGATTATTAATTATTCCAATCCTTGACCAAATGGTGACAGTAATGCAGAGAGTCTGCCATTAAAAAATGTGGTGTCAAACGATCAGTGTAGGTGAAGCGCAGACTGTGGCATCTCATTGTAAACAGAAGTAATGCACTAATGACTAAAGTAGAGAAATTCAGACATGTTCAGCGGTTTGCTGCAAAGTGAGGAAAGCTATTTTTTTCACATGCTATAAAGAAGATTAATAATTATTCCAATCCTTCTACTACTCTATAATTAAGTTCAAAAAGAATTCCTGTAGCTGTACCTGGTGTTTAACGTATACAAAACTAAATACATCAGAACAATATATATATGAAGACATTATCAGTCAAGGTAAAGAAACATTTACTAGCAATGTTCCCATGTTAACTTCATGTTTTGGTTCCTTCAATACCTGCGTAGTACAGTATTATGTGCGAGTTGGTTCAATAATAGAGAGAGAGAGAGAGAGAGAGTGTGTGTGTGTGTGTGTGTGTGTGTGTGTGTGTGTGTGTGTACAGACCAACTGTTGATTGTGGGAAATTTTAACTTAAAATTAGTAGAAGTAGAAGTTCACAAAACTGTTTGTGGTTCTTTCATCTTGTCGCACATTGTTACATCCTGTGTTTCTGCTCAGAAGTTAAGGACAAGAGTGTTCCCCAGTGAGTCCAGCAATCTCCAATATGCTTGCATAATAATTTGGTGAAGAAAGAAATTGTGAAGAATCTGAGCTAGCAGTCACAAGCACAGCATCAGCAACTGTGGGTGCTCTGTCCTGGAAATCTGTTCTGGTTAGGGCTGCAACAAACGATTATTTTGATAATCGATTAATCTATCGATTATTAGAACGATTATTCGATTAGTCATCGGTTATTCCAATGATTAATCAGTAGGTTTTTAACGATTATTCAGCTATTTCAGCAAAGATAAAACAACGAGTTTTACCACATTTTTAATTAAGCAATTCACTTCTGCTTTAGAAATATTTGAATTTTTTGTTTCAATATACTTTGAATCAACTAAACGGGTCACTTTCTCTGAGTTTTCTGATTCTGTCCAACTCAAATTACACACAAATGCCCTCTAAGCATTGTTTTACACATTTTGTTCCAATTCAAAAGTAAAAAAATAAATGATTAGCTGCATTGCAGACAATAAAGTTCCATGTGCACATATCTTGACAGCAGCTTCATTTTTAAAACAAGAGTTCAGGTATTAGGTAATATTGGGTAAAGACATAGGTAATAAATAAAGGTAATATTATAACTATTTTAAAAGGTAATATTGATAAAGAATTTGGATAAAATATTGGTCATTGTTTGCAGTGTCTATCCCAACATGGAAACATACATAGAAGAGCTACAAACATTAGCTAGTAAAGTTTCTACAGAGTATTTCTAATGTAAAAATATTGTTTTTGCACTTTAAATAATTAGGTTGTATTCTGCACACATGGGAATGGTGCTGTTTATTAATATATTAAATGTATTGTTTCATAGTGTTAATAAATAAATACAATGTAATACATTAGTGTTTATGTGTCTGACTTAACACGCAAGTCATAGTATTACATTATAATGTGATCCACTTTCACTTTGTGTGAAAACCAGACCAGTTTGTTTTGTGAATTATTTTAGCCTGTGATTTTAGTTGTTGAAAAAGTTTTACTTTGATACTAAAAATAATGTACAGTATATTTGTTTAATGTTATCCGAGACTGTGCGTTATTATAAGTAGAAAACATCAAGTAATAAAATAGTTTTGCAGCTGCTCGAGTTTAAGCTCTGAAACATTAAAAGCACAGAGTTTAACCTGGAGAAGCATCTGGCATTTTTAAATACTTATTACTCTCTCTGCCAGGGGTTTGCAAACTCTGCTTAAAGATACACTATACAGTATTCTTCACTACTCGGACCGATAAAACCACGCGACAAATCCTACCCGTATTGATACAAAACGGGACGTGCAATTTAATTCTCAAACGCGGGACGAGTGTGTATTGTAAAGGACTAGTGGCGAGTCAGTCGAGACGCTTCCTCTTTAAGTCTCCAACATGCGCGTTATTCTCCCGTGAAAGGCGAGTTCCGCCACGCATGTATTGGACATGACAGCATTTTTGGTGTCGAGTTGTAAAACTTTCGGAATCGTTTGCACTCCGTCATTATTCGCGCTGTGTTTTCTTCTGCCGCTGAGCCTAATACCGGGAGCGCTGCATTACACTTAGCGCCACTGCGCCGTAGCGGTCATATCGCGATATTGCAGGAGCTTTCATTAGGTCACATGACACCAACGATTTATCGACATATATTTGTCGACACATTTTTATTGTCGACATTGTCGATAATGTCGATTAATCGTTGCAGCCCTAGTTCTGGTATGTCTTAACTAACCATGTTATATGTCTGCTATAAAAAAAAGTGAGTGATTGTGGGCTTGAGTGATTACTGACAACTAATCACATATTTAAACTAAAATAAGACAAATGTTTTGATCAAGTTATACTGACAATATTATAACTGCAACATAACAGTTCAGTGTTACATCTTCCTATGCTTGCATTTCATAATTGAATAAAGAAAGTGTGGGCTAAAAAAGTAAATGTTTTTTGGTAAAATTTAGTTTTTGCTCCTCTGCAGTTGGGTAATAGTGTTGTATGATAATTTAAGTATGATTAAAAAAAGAAACCACAAGAAAAGTAAACTAAAAAGATTCAAAATGTTCACATTTACAAGCTGAACTGATTACTAAAAGCATGATTATAATAGATTAAAAACACGAGATGCGATTGGTCTCACTAAATTTGGTGCTACCTTCACAATGATGTAATGGGATCAAATTAGTGGTAAAAGATTCATTCGATTTGCGTGCGTGCGCAGCTTGTGTTGAGAGCGCGCAACCTGTGAGTTGAGCGAGCGCATCACAATTTAAGCACGCACTCGCATGCAAATCGAGCACTATCACACTCAAATCTATTATGCTCGGGTGCAAATCAGTTTGGCACTCTGATTGGTTAAAGCAAACCAGAGCAGATCCCCATTGTCCCACCCAACAGGAGTTTAATTTAAAGTGAAGAGACTAATACACAATTACACATGTATTCGATTATTATCCAAACAATTCACTCTCGGTGCTGTAGTTCAATATGAGAGAAAACGAGCTGATTACTGAGGTAAGACTCGTTTAGATGTTGTGGGTCTCACCATCAATATGAAGGTCACATCATGAAGGGAAAGGATCTCACATCCTTCACTTGTTCGCTGACTAGACACTTTTAATAAATATTGTTCCATGCACAGTGGGTGTGATGATGTCCTATGTTATGTTCTGCAGTGCAACTTGTTATACATTATTTGGGGTATACTTGTAATATACATTACTAAAACGAACACAGTGAATGTAATCATAATGAAGTACACAGACGTTGAGTTGAACTTGAAGCCAAAATTATTCTACCATTTTTAGTTACTAGTGTAACTAAAGTGCAAGTTACTAGTGTGTTTATTGCCTGTGCTTAATGGAAAGTGTGGAGGTGGGTGATTTTTTTCCAACAGTTTTTGAACCTTTCCGTTCAATAAAATACTAGTGATCTTCTAATTTTTTATCATTGATTATGTTACTAAAAAATATATATATATATTTTTGTTAAATACATAACAAAAGAAATCTCAAGATGACGAACTCACCTCCTGTCCAGTAAGAAAAAGCAGCACATCTCCTTCATCTTCCTCACACATATGAATCTGGATGACAGTGCGAATCGCGGCTTCCAAGTAGTCCCGCTCTGGTTCAGGTGTGTAGAAGATCTCAACAGGATGTGTCCGGCCAGGAATAGTGAGTAAGGGGCAGTTGTCAAAGTAGACCTGGAACTTTCCAGCATCCAGAGTAGCACTCATTACAATGACCTGGCGAAATAAAACAGAAATCATTTAACGTTTTCACAAATTCAATAAGATAAAATTATCATCAAAACACGCAAAAGTTCCACATCTAAAATGTAAAATCTTTCAACGCTGACAAGACTAAAATGTATTCAAAGAATAGCGATTGAAACATTTGTTCTAGAGCCGTTACACATATTAACACCCATAGACATCTCTAAAAACAATCAAGACTTCCAAAGTTCCCATCATTCGGGTTTCCGTTTAGTTTTGAAGTCACCTAGGCATTTTAGCAGTTTCTGAACAGATGTATATAGTTCCTGACGACTATCATTATCCATCTGCTTTATGAGAATTGGCCATGCCCATTTCAGCAATAAACCTGCCCTTCTGCTCTCCTGGTACAGATGACTTTCAAATGGGCTGAACAAACAGCAGCTACAATTCCACTAATATCTATTCTGTCTTTAGAAGAATAATCTAAGAAAAGCTGAATATGGGCAAAAATACAAGTTCAATTACAGGCCAATTATTAAGTGGTTTGTGAACAAGACACTTAAACAATAATCAATTCATTTGTTTTATTCAACTCAATTCATTAATTTAGTTCAATTCAACAAATTACGCCGACAAGGAGTAATGTGTTCCACAAACTACTTTTAAGTGCATAAAATGATGCATGTTCATCTGTGATAAAGTCTTTTCAACCGAGGGCTCAACAGACTGCATGCTAAAACCCGGAATAATCGTATAAATCACCTACATCGTAATTACAAGTTACAAGCAGTAGTTCTTACTAATGAACCAGCAAAATGTTACCAAGCACAAGAGAAACATAGAATCCCAAAGTGCACATATTGTTTTTTTCTGCTCACGTACCTTCAGATCATTTCGCTGTCGGACCACTTCTTTGAGGACCCCCATCAAAATATCGGTGGCGAGTGTACGCTCGTGAGCCTCATCAAGAATTATAACACCGTAGCGCTCCAACAAAGGGTCGTTCATAGCCTCACGAAGTAACATTCCGTCTGTCATGTATCTAGAGATGATACAAACGTATTTAGTCAGATCACTTTACAATAATAATTAATTTTTTTATAAGCGATTATTGCAGAGGATCTCATTATAAACACCAAGAGGTAGCTACAAACACAAAAACCTACTTCAGGATGGTCTTGGCAGAACTGCAGTCTTCAAATCTGATGGAGTATCCGACTTCCTGCCCCAGCATGACATCCATTTCATCTGCCACTCTCTGAGCCACACTCATGGCTGCCACCCTACGCGGCTGTGTGCAAGCCACGCCACGTTTCGGGCCAGGCAAAGAGCGGACCATGTCCACGCACCACTGTGGAATCTGAAAAAACAATCAACAGAATCAGAATCAACGTAATTGGCCAAATTAAATGTGGTCTTCCCTTGTTGTTTCCTCTTATTACACATCAAAAAATATTAAATAGAATTAAAAAAATACACCGAATATTAACATAAATATTTTAATAATAATAAAAAACAGTAACTTGCTATGAAACAAATAACATAATTGAACATAAATTGCACATTTTTTCAGCAGTTATTGAACATGGCTTAAAAAAGCAGTGTAACACATGAAAGTCAATAACACAATTAATGTGAGATTTATTCTGTAACCTAACCTCAAGATTAAAACTTGTGGGGTCTGACCTGTGTGGTTTTTCCAGAACCAGTCTCTCCAACCAGTACAAAGCTCTGATGGCGACTGAGGATGTCATTAAAGCGCTCTTTGTACTCCCAAACTGGCAACTGTAATCTCTTCTTGAGGATTTCATAGTAGCGAGGAGTGTGTGGTAGGTTGGTAAAAGGGTTGATCTGCTGATGCATGGCCGCCTGTTTCAGAGGAAGCACCCCACCGGACAAACCGGAGCCAAGAGACCCACCAGACATCTTACTCTCCCGATCTCTGTCCCGATCCCGGTCTCTGTCACGGTCCCGGTCACGTTCTCTGTCACGATCACGGTCTTTGGAGCGATCCTCGCGATCTCTGTCACGATCTTTTCTGAAAGATCAGACGAAGATACGACAAATAAACAAACATGTCCGGAAAAATTCAATTCTCTAACTCTACAGTATAGGATAATTCGTTTGGAAGAAATTGTCTGAGTTTATTATTGGGTAATTTTATGCGATAGCGAACTAATTCCACATAAACACAATAATATAAATTGTCCAAGAAAAATACTCAAGTGAGTGAGCAACATAATTTAACCAGAAAATCTAATGTAAAAGGAACCTTTTTTTAGAGTAGTATTATTTGTGTTTTATTTTCAGGGTCATGCAAACGTTGTTGCAAAAATCGTATTAGTTCCGTTGTCAGCTTGTCAAAAGCCACGCAAAGTATGTTTTATCTATAATTTAGTTGAAAACTATAAAATTATAATTTTAGACGAAATGTCAAAATTACATGAATAAAACTCAGATTACGTGAGAAAACGGAAAATAAAAGAATACAAATTTCTCAACACTTATCACATTTGTGCTGCAACATTAAGACGCCGGCTAAATCAACATTAGCTAAGGACTAAATTTAGCGGCCTTCTTGAATTCGGACAGTTATTTCAACGTCAACAGACAATGTTTCGGACTACTTATTCGTTTTAAAAGAGAGTAACAAAAACAAATTAGAATACCGAATAACAGCACGATGTGACTTAAACGCATGGACACGCGAGCGGTTACAGAAATCGCACGTGTTAGCATCGTAGCACAACAACTCATCGACGCTTGAAAGCACAACGTGTCTGAACCGAACGATGTCAAATCTTCACAAATGCGCTTTACATATAATGCGAGTTAGCTCCAATACATCTGCGATCAAAATAACGCACTCTCAACATCGGCAAATTCATAAACATGCTAAGACAAGCTAGCCGCTATTTAGCTAACACAGCGGACAATCAAAACCTTCTTGAAACCACGTACCCGTCAGACCTTTTTTTGCTCGACGAATAATCATCGCCTAAATCCAACCGATGCCGTTTCGACATTTTGTAATAGAGACTCAAAATTATAATTTAAAGAGGAAAGAGCGTGGTCTTAACACCAACGAATACGCTCCCTCTCTTTCTTTGACACCGCTAAACGACAAGATGGCGACCGGAAGTACGTACCACATCCTTTTTTCCCTTTTTTGGCAGGAAGAGAACTACATTTCAAAAAAGTTCAGTTCACTCCAGACGCTTCGTTATTACGCGATGTATTAAAAGTGGATACACAAACAAAACAGAAATATTCTATAGGGTTTTACGATAGAAATTATATTCTTTTAGATAAACTAATAAAAAGAAAACATTGATTTTTTCCTTGAGTCAAAAATATGATTGGTTTAAAAATCAAAATATTAATTGCCATTGGTTTACAATTACCGTACAAGTTCGACGTTCGAATTTGGAAATTATATTTTCATTAATGTATCATTGAAAACAACAACACCTTAAGTCTTAATTAACCATTTTTGGGTTGCAATTTTTTTTCCAAGAGGTCTTTATGAAAACCTAAAACCGAGAAATGTTGGTTTTACAATTTCACTCATTTTTTAAATCTTAAAGTATTAATGCATAATCACAAAAACAGCATGGGAAATAAAGAAATCCGAAAACATGAACACTTAACAATTATACCTCATTCAGATGGATATAGAAGCGGGGAATCACTATCTAGTGCAGGGGTTCCTAAAGTTTTGAAACCGCAAGCTGTTTTTGGAGACCAATTGCAAATTTGGAAAATTACAAATGATCAGAATCCGAAATTCTTTATTCCTCAGTTTGTGGAAATTTGTTCCTCTTTTGTTTTATGATGTTGTGATTTTATATTACACTCAATTAAAGATTACAGTATATATTAGATATGAATCACTATTACAACACTGTTACTAGTGTCCTCTGATCTAGTGTTAAAAAAATATATTCCATAAAACTCCTCAAGCTCTTCCAATCGTCCTGATGACTCATACACTGTCACACAAAAATATTGCTGCTAAACAATGGTGTAAAGTACTTAAGTAAATAGGGTTTTACTATATTTTTTGCTTACTTGTGAGTATCAAAATTACAAGCAATTTTGACTCATTACTTGACTACATTTTTATTGAGTATGTGTACTTTGTGCTCCACTACATTTAAATGAACACTAACCGTTACTTGTGATTATGCACGACAAGTTGGCATTTTATACTGCGGTTAATTTCTTCAACAGACCTGCCGATTTTTCCATCTGCTGGGTGCTGAAGTAACTGAATGCTATTTACATATGAGCTAAATCACCTGAACAGGAATTAGCGGTTGTGCTTTTTTGAAAATTTGAGTTTTAAGGATACTGATTTTTTTTTGTTGTTTTTTGATCTACATATTATGGTCTGCCTCTTCGAAATCTTGAGGTGTTAAATTTAGTTTCTATATTAGAACAAAAAAAAACTCATGAATAAAGAGTGTCTTGTCACTTTTTTAGTGTGTTTTGAGCCAAAATTCAGTGCAAGTAAAAGTAAGTGCTTGTATCTTTTAATGGAGTAATTTTTACAGTAAGGCATTTTTCTAGAGTTTACTTTTACTCCTCTGCTGTTCTCCTCTACCTCTGCTGTTAAATATGACATGTTGCACAATTTCTGTGAGTTTAACTGTAGGACCGTTCACACGATTGACCTCTTTGTGAGTTTGCAGAGCGAAAATCAATAAAAAGTGTTTGTGTTCAACAGGACATTTTCTCAGACTCAGAGTTCAGGGTCGCACAGCGGTTCTGTGGCCATAATATTTAGTTGGGGACTATATTTCAGACATACGGTAATGTTTTTTTCATTATACTGTAGATTTGTTTCATTTTCAATCGCAGAGTGTGTTGAGTGATAATATGCCATATTTGTAGAAATCGAGAGCACAGAGTTTTGGTATAATGAAAAGTGAAGAGTAACTTGATCCAGCTTGAGCAACATTTGTGAGTTGTGACTTAAAACATGTTAAGTTGTGACTAAAATGTTCTGCAAATGTGGACGTGTGTGTTTTTTCAGAACAAAAAGATTAAATAATATCCTATAGATGAAGGAAAGCAAGGACATTTTCAGAACTAAGTCATAAAAATCAGCTTAGTTTTACATTTCTTGTTAATGTTACATTTATCCAATCCAAAATTGTATAATGTTTCCTTGTCACAGGCTTCAGGAGGAACATGGACAAAAATCTAAATTGTCTTCTCATATTTTTGGGACTTCAGTTAGTCTCTGATGTTTCTGTCACTTTGCTCATCGAGGCTCCAGAGCCAGAATATCAGCAGTTTAATAGCACAATTTACGCCACTTGTGAGGTAACTCCAGATCTCAATTTACCATCTTCTCAGCCGAAGATCATGGGACAAGTCCTCTTTAAGCAGATCTTCCCCAATGGAACTTTACAAGCTTATGTAAACCTCCACGGACTGCCTGAAGATCATAAACTGGCCATCCATGTCCATCGCTATGGAGACCTCAGCCATGGTTGTGTCACCGCAGGTCCTCATTACAATCCTATGGGTGTTGATCACCCTGGTCATCCTGGTGATATGGGAAACTTTGTTTCAAAGCATGGATTTATTAAACAGCTTCTGAAGCTCCCAGAGGCCAGACTGTTTGGGGGTCAGTCCATTCTGGGACGCTCAGTGGTTGTTCATGAAAAAGAGGATGATCTGGGACTGGGGTTAGATGAGGAGAGTAAGCGCAGCGGGAATGCCGGGAAGAGAATTGCTGGCTGTGTGATTGGCATCACTTCTCCAAGCTTATGGCAGGTGAATGTGGAGGTCCCCAGAGAAGAACTGAAAGACGGCACTGAGGGTGGAATATGAGACACGGTAGAACACGACAGATCATTTAAAAATAGATGGAAAATGTATATAAATGCATAAAAATGTATAGAATGTAACTAACCATAAATATGTAGTGCACTTGATTATAAACATGCATTTGATAAAATCATTTTAATATTTGGAAAATTCATGTAGCTTCTGTGGACATTCAAGTAAGATGAAATACTTCACATAAAATAATAAAATAACGAGTCAATTTTTACTACTGACAGCTGGGGTTTACTTTTGATATTATTATAATAAATGATGCCAATAGGGGGCATCGTGTAGGATAACACATTTCATAAATTGGTAATACTCGCTGAAATATGAGTTCCTACTGAAAATGCTTTAGACATTTTGTATAACACTGTCATACCAAACTCCGAAAACTTTTTCCGTATTGATCTGGCATGTAATTTCTAAGAAACAAATCAGATAAAATGTTATTTTTATAGATGACACAAATTGAGCGTTACACAAATTGTAATCGTAATGCTATACATTTTCTAAATGTACCGTAACCAAATCCACTAAAGTTTAATATTTTATTATATAATATTTACATAATGTCTGGCAAATGTTGTCAGTTTGTTTGTGTGGATGTGTGTATGTGTGTCTTACCTTTTAGCATGTCATTTCAAGAATACATTTGCCCAATATCAGATCACAAAAATGGAAAGCACACTTATCAAAGTGACAGATACCAGCCAAAAGAAGTGGCATGACTTCCACTTCATCACTAGTAAACATTCGCAATCCAGAATATTTCAAGAAGTTTCCCTGACCACTATGAGACCCCTTCCATGATTTATGTGCCGAACAACAACTAGTAGACACGCTGCTTCAATTCCCAGGGCATAAACAAATCAAACAGAATATAAACAAGGGCATAAAATGCGATGTGCTGTGTGCTTCCTCCTGAGGTCTAGTTGGGATTCTCCTCTGAACAGAAAAACTGCTGAAGTAATTGAATGCTGTGAAATGCTTTCAGACAGAAGATGTGATGAGTATAGAATGCCTGTTTGCTTCGGGTCATAAAACAGATTTAAATTTAGAATTATTGCAATACATCCTCAGTGCTTAAATTGCTCAAAATCCGTTTTTAAATCACTAGTTAAACAGGCAAAAATGATTTTTAAACATTTTTTAAAAGCCTAAATATTATTTCACCAGAAATAATAGGACCACCAAGTGGTTCAGCGAATTATTGGTCAAAAATTTGAACAATTTTAATTTTAAAGAATTTTTATCAAATGAATTTAAAAAAAGAATTCAAAGGTCAAAAACCACTAACAATGCCACCAAGGTGTCCAGTATAAATAAGTAGTAGAGAAAAAAAATGAAAATTGTAATTGTAATTAGTTGATTTTGATTATGAGATCATATTGTAATTTGTAACATTATTACAATATAATTAGTAAAGAAAAAAAATTTAAATTGTAAACACAGTGAAAATGTAATATTCAAAGAATATTAAATGAAATTGTTCCAAAAGAATAATTAGTTGAATTTGATTAGTAGATCATAATGTAGCATTATTATTACGATATATTAAAACAGTGAAGCAAATTACTTTTGTATAAAAATATACTTTTGCACCACCACTTTATTAGTTACACCTATGCTTGTTAAGGCAAATGTATTAAGATCACATGGCAGCAACTCAATGTATTTAGGCTTATAAAACATAATCACCAAGTTCAAAGTCAATCAGAGCATCAGAATTTTATCCTTGAACTTTGACCAAAATTGGAATTACAAACCACCGGTTGTGGTTGTCCTTAGATTTAGATCTTATCTTTTCAGGGTTGGAGGAGCCTGCCTCAAGTGGACGCGTCTCAGAGTGTTTTTCACTCTATGAGGAATATAAGGGAAGACAGGAACATTATATTGGAAGATCAATACATAAGCAGCAATCGTTCAGTTTCTATCTCTAAATATAATCATTAAACACAAAAAGATCTAAATAACAACATAAACAGCATTTTGTCACTATTTTTATCCTGATTTACATGTAAATAATAAAAAACTAATAAAAAGCAAAAAAAAAAAAAAAACACATTGAGCTTAAAATAAAGCAAATGCTTCTGTAAATTAATTCCCAGAAGATTTCATACCCTTTCACCAGAATCTGAATATTTTCATGCTTCTCGATGAATAATTCAGCCGCGTACATGTGTCTCCTCCTGTACACATGAAGTGTTTCTTGTCTAATAGGACCAAAGAGCAGGAAAAAGCAGCTTGAAAATATCTTTGGCAATAGCGAGACAGTGACTGACGACCTGCCAGTGAAGCAGCAGGGAAACGGCGGCGAACACGCAAGGCAGCGCATATTGGAGTCAATCGGTGCCACATCAAAGTTCTCAATTTACTCATAGTTAATAAGTTTCAGAGTGGTTGAGTGAAGGTAGTCAGTGACACCAGGCAGCATGTGATGACAGGTGACGCTGGAGATGACAGCAGGCTGACAATTTCTTTAGTGATGGAGTCCTCCGTGTTGAGAGATCTCGGAACGGAATGGCACCCAGTGATGCCTCCACCCACATTCCACCGAAAATCTACCTTCTTTTCTAAATAAAGGGCATTAAATGAATTATATAAGCTAAAGAAAAAAGACATTTCACTACAGTACAGTGTAACAATATTGTAAGTTATTTAATAGTGATAGAATGATGCATTTTATTGATACATGAAATTATAATTACAAATACATTGGATTACATTGTTCTCATAATGTATCTGGAGACAGATGTTGTCTAGCTGTATAAAGGTTAAATAAATTTAATTTTATCTAATCATGGGCTAATGTGGCAAAAGAAAGGTTCTTTGAGGTTTTTACAAAAAATACATTTTACAAATGTTTTAGCGTAAATTGTATGTGTGTAACAACAATCAAAATACAAAAATCTGTGATATTCCAGCACAGTTGTGGTCCAATGGCAGGGATTATGATTGGATTACGGTCCGGCTCTACAATTGAATATCCGACACATGCCTCCCGTGCATAATTGCGAAAGCTACCCACTGCTCCAGGTTTATGTGCGTTCTTTTCACTGTGTGTGTAACTTCACTGGATGGATGAATGCAGAATACTGTACAATTTCGATACGGACCCTAGTGGTCATATTGACTAACTCACCAACCTCTCTTAGAAAGTTGAAGGAGAATAAAGAGATTTAAAATAATGGAAAATTACTTTTGTATTATATATTAGTTAAAACATATATATTATTGTTATGTAGCATATACAGTATATACAGTATGTGTTCTAACAATAAAATTACAATCATCAAATTAATTACTTAAAAGTCAGCCTGGAAAATATCTTATCTTTTGGATCTTTCAAAATAATTTGCCTGGCGTCTGTTAACCTCTTAATTTCCAAATCCCATCTGTCTTCTTTCTTCTCAATGTGTTTTAAAAAGACCGCATCAGCTGCCTGGCATCCTGCCGGCCAACATGTGAGTGTATTACTGGGGGAGATTAAAGAGAAAAAGCAGAACAAGCAGTTCAAACTCCAGCCTTCTGATGCTTTTGCAGTCACCAGTCCAGCTGTGTCCACTCTGAAAGGTGCAAGTCTGACATTTCTTTTAAACAAGTGAGTCAGAGAGAAAGCAAGACGTCGGAAAAGATGCATCCAAAGGTTTGACTTTAAATATTCGCAATAAACAAAAACATAAACAGATTTGTGCTCATTTCATATATAAATATATATTTTAATTTGAAAGATTTGGAAGAGACATGGCTTCTGTAGAAGAAAAAGTTGCTCGGTGCAACTTTTCAGAAGGTAACTTTTGACTCATCTTCAAAACCAGCCTTTGGCAAATCCACAGAAGACTTTGTGTTGACATTTTGACAGATGGTTTGGTCAAAAGCAATCAAGAGAGGCATCTTTACCCATCTTCACGGGCTGAGATTGCTCTCTAACATCCTTTCCTGAAAACATTCCCTGTTCCACTCTTGGGCTTCCCTATATTCCCTGGCCAGAACATGTTTCTGTCCAGATGCCATTATTTTTTTTCTGCGGGACCCTCCTTCACCTCTGTCCTGACACGTCCGTTACTCTATCTAACCATTTCTGTCCCACACAAGATGATCTCTTCCCCATTGTCGGGGGTGACAGGTGTGCCCACCTCCTCTCCGCCTCCATCTGGAACGGGGTGGGAGCCACGCAACATGTTCGGGAAGCCGTCGTTGCCAGCTGTGTCCTGCTCCCATGGCGATGGCCTTCTACTTCCTGTGCTGTCATCTGAGCCAATCAGGGGGACAAAAAAGATTAATGGTTATTGTGTAGGCACCATGTTAATAGCATTGAGAACTGTGTGTATCTGAACGAAAACTTTACATATTTCTCATATATTATTTATTGCACATTTGAAAATATAATGATGCGTTTTACTTGAACAGACAGGCTGATATAATGTATTATAATGTATAATCAGGGTTGTGCAAGTTACTTCGAAATTGTAATATGTTACATATTACTTATTACTGTTTGTAAAAAGTAATAAGTTACAAAATAACAAAATGTACTTTTTACATGTACAGTAATTTATGCTACAACCAGTGGAAGACATAGAGTTATGTAGCGTAATGACTGTGGCCTCTCCAAGCTACAAATAACAATATACATAATCTATAACTGTAGGGTGACCATATATTTTGATTTCCAAAAAAGAGGACAATCAGCGCGGCCTTGAGACAAATTCAGACAGGCTTCTCGGAGGCTGATGAACATGCTTTAATGTGCTTCAATGTTGCTAAACTATAACTTAGTTAAAATAATCACTTAACTTAAAAAAAAAAAAATCAGTAAAAACCTAAATAGGTAACTATTTTAGTCAGACTTTTTTGAATAATGAAAAATGTTTTTAAAAATGTGATTGTTTTTAAAAAAATATTAATACAAGAAAAAAGTCGGCCCATTGTTTCAAAACGATACGTGCAATTTCATTCTCAAATATTACTTCCTCATGTAATTTAAAGCACGGGTTGTGAACCTACACGTGTATTAGTCGTTTGAAGAATAGGGAAAACCGGACATTATCGTGACTTTATAAAATCCGCCCGGATGTCTGGGGAAAAGGCGCTTGTCAACCCTAATAATTAACATTAATAAGTGTTAAAAGTATGATAGACAAAGCGATTTTCCTCCAACATCAGTGAATAACTTGGGTATATCTGATATCAGACACAACAGGAGTATTTAAACTTCAGTGCGTTTTATTTATTTTGAATGACTCACCACACAATACTGTCCTGCTTTCTGGCCATAAAGTGCAGACAACACTGTCGTTGCTGTTTTCTTTCTCTTCAGGTCGAGCGGATGGCAGTTTGAGGTGTTTTTTTAAATAGCTGTTTTTTGATGCCGACAATTCAGCGCTTGCATTTCACAACAATGTTCTTGTTTTTTACAAAACTGAAACAATGCGCATAAGACCATCTCGCGAATGTACCACCGGCTGTTGTTTATTAAATGTTCAAATGTGCCGCGAGTGCGCGACTCTGGCCCGAACACAGCCGCCAATCAGAGCCACAGCTGTCAGCCGCTAGCTCAGAGCACAGCCAATCGCTGCACACCTCGAACTCAGAGCGTTACAAAATACAACGCTCCACCAGCGAAAGGTGGAACGAATGACTTGTGTGTCTATTTGCGAACATGAAATGTTAAATGTTTGATTTACTGTCTTGAAAGTAAAAGATTTGATGTAACGCAAGCGTTACTTGCATGTAACGAGTAATATATTACTGAAAATACTAAAAGTAATAAGTTACACTACCGCGTTACAGCAAAAAGTAATATATTAGTGTAATATGTTACTTTTGTAACGCGTTACTCCCAACACTGTGTATAATGTATGTCTTTTTTAAAATTTCACTATTTTAAAGTTTAATTAGGTTAATATCACATCTTGATGAGAGATATTTGATAGTATACGTATATATTTATACTGTATATACATACATACAGACACAAATACATACATACTGTATATATTAAATTAATACATATAATAATATATACATACACGTGAAGACATAATGTAATTTAACAAAAATACACAATGATCATAAAAATATATAAGCTGAGATGCCTGATACAAAAGAATACATCTAGAACACTGAGTTTTTTAAACAAATAATCCCGCCAGAGAAGCAACGTGACGGCCTGCCAACGAAGGCACCAGTTTAGTTCTGCTTCTCTTCATCACTGGCGTCTATTTTCCTGGATTACTGACCCATATTTAAGAGCTTTTTAGCTGAAAGGTTAAACGCTGCATGCCGCTTATTTGTGATTTGATAAAAAAACAACAACAACAACAAAAAAGGCACTTTACACCGAAGCATCCATATTTATGGGGCTGTCCCGGCTACAAAACACGCCCAAAAGTTGGTGAATGTCAACGAACGAGAATTCACTAGCCTTTGCCAAATGCCATGGCATTTGAAGAGGATTGGATGCTTAGCGGGCTTGACCAATGAGAGTCCGTGAAGGATAGGCGTGATAATAAGGGGACAAGAGGGGTGTGATTGGGAGAGTGTTGGCTAATTACTGCACTTCAGCTTCTTGCCGGGACGTTTAGCAAATGGCAGATTTGGTTACACACAATTACACCTGCTCACCTGCAGGGCATTGTGGGTTAGTGGATTTCGGTTCTTCTGGCCGATGTAGAAGGCCAAGAAAATATGGAGGAGCGGAAAAGAAACTCTGGTTCTCAGCCAGAGTGATGGAATCTGCACGGTTGATTAATTATGGGGAAAATATTAAAAACTAGTTTAATGGCTTTCTGCGCCTACTATTATATATAAAGACCAAGTATAACATACTGATTTAGAGCAGTGCTTTCAACCTTTTTTGAATATGGGCGTCATTTTGTTCATATTAACATCTTATGCCAGACTATCTAGTAAAAAGAGTTATGACAGGGAACACACAGTAAACTTCATCACAGATACAAGGACCACACAATGGCAAATCATTTTTGAGACGCTTAAATACTTCTCATGTAAGAAAATGGTATAATTTTTGGTGGCACACCAGACAATTCACCATAGAAAATGAAAAATATGTACACAACTCAAGAATTTTGATTTTGCTAATAATGTTTTGAGAAAATTCAATTTAATTGCATTCTACCATTTTAAATACCTACTGCTTGTGTAAAAATGTATTAAGTTAATTTGTAGTTGTATAATTTAGTAAAACACCAAACACAATGTGTTAATTATGTTTGCCATACACAGAATGTAGGTACATAATTTAAAATGAAGCATTTATAATAAATCAGATCTGTACGACATACTGTTTTACCTGTTATTTCATCTTCTTTTAAAACTCTAATAATTCTTTTGAAAGCAAGCCTGTTTTTTCACAAGTATAAATGATATCATATTTAAATAACATATTTATGCTTTTTAATAACATTTAATATTATTACATTTAGCCATAAAAAATCTAAAAGCAATTAAACTGAAAGCATAGAAGTATTCATTTGAAGAATGATAAAAAGAACAAAAAAACCTGGATGTAATTTTAGAATGGTTTAAGCATTTAAACACTGGTATTAAGATGCTTTTTTTAGTCAGCTATACTCTCTCAAACGCTCTGAGCTTCAGTTACAGTATCCTATTTTAATGCCGATGGGAAGTTAGGACACTTAACAGCGAATCAAGCAAGTCCTGGAGAGCGAAGACACTCTGAAATATTAGAAGCGGAGATTTGATGAGGTTTATCTGCGTGTCCACACATACACTCAAAGCAGCCGCTGCCGCTCCTCTCATCTGTCTTCATTAGCACTAGCTGCACGCATCACAGGTTAATGCCATATGTTACCCAAAGGCGACTGTTCACTTTATGCCGTGCCACCAGCGCACTTTTACTCTCCGATTAGTTTAGCAGTCGGTTTCTGAGGAATATAAGAAATGGAAGATTCCGATTGATTCAGGTCAGGGTGGCATTGGAACTCCCAAATTGGAAAATTAAGCCAACGACAGGGGTTTAAAATGTATTTGAACATGCTAATTTAGTACAAAATAATGTATTGACTTAAAAGATTAAGCGGTAAAATTTAGAGAAACAATGATTGTTGCATTTTTCTCTTGACTGAAGTGTCCAAGTCTAAAATTCCTATGAATATGTAAATGTGGCGAGGATTGACAGCTGAAAGCAGACTCGGGTCTATATTATTCTCACTCTGGACTTCTTGAGGATCTCAAGAGAGGTTTTATTTTTAAGAAAGGATTCTATGGTGGCACTGTGCTAAACTTTCTTTGTTTGAAAAGGTCATTGGTGTGTTATAGAGACTGGATTCTGAGCTAATTAAAAAGTCAGACTAATTCTGTATGCTGAACAGCATGAGGCTTCATCGCGGCCCGCTGTGCAAAACAGGATGGATGGATGAGAGTCGATCCCCACCTGGCAGCTGCCCATCCATCCATTCATTCGCTGCTTGTCCCTGCCTCACACTAGGGAACAAAACCATCTAGTTTTATGGACACACTGCGCTCTGCGTCACATCTTGCGTCTCATAGACTTCAGAAGACACCTCAGAGGACGACTTCTTTTTTTTTTGTAGCAAATTCCAAACCATAAAAACCATCTCAGGAACTTGTGCATTAACACCCACAGGTTTGTAGTGGAATGACAGGTAAAGAGAGTTTTGAGACAAGACAAATGTCTAAATCAGACAGACTTTTGCGACAGAATTGCCATTGTGTCAGTAGGAGATCAACACCGCCACATGGAAAAGTGCAACCTGTCATGAAAAGATGCCATGATGAAGAAGCGGGTCTGGAAGTATTAAATGCCGTATACAACGACAACCACCAGCACATTTCCTTCGTACAATATAACTGGATGTTGTTATTTTTTTTATGGAAGAAAGGCAACATTAGCAATTCACATTTTCAAAAAAACTTCACTTGAGTCTTTTAGAAAATTGGATAGTTCTGTTAATGTTCTGTTAAAATAAGCATAAATATTAGGCATCAGCAAATACTATGTGAAGAATTAGATAAAAGCAAACTAGTCTGCGCATATTTGGGCATTTATTTAAAAAAAACCTTACTTCTTGCCGTTTTGGAACCCAAAAATGTGAAAAATGAACCCTGCTCTTTTTTTTAAATATTAAGAAAGCTGCTCTACAGAGTCCTGCACAATTAAATTATCCCATGTTTCACATCTTTAACATTAATGTATTTAAAAGTCAAATTAGATGTCCATGTTGTTATTTCTGTGTGAGAAAGATTGATTTAGACTAATATTATAGCTGGAGCTTCACTATGGGTATAAATGATTTTCAATACATTACAATTCTTCTTCTCTGCGTCTAAATGGCTTTAAATTAAATAGCTCGACTGCAGAATTAAGTGATTTCACCTATTCGTTTTAGCAAGGCCACCAACATAGCCGTTTGATCATTTTCACAGATTGAGTTGTGATCCTGTTTCTCATCCACAAAGTTCCCTAATAATACCACATTCCCCAAATGTGTTTGTAATGTGGGCTATCAGTTTCAGTAATGGATGCTTGTCAGTTTTATGGTGGGTCCTTTGACAGGTGAAAGGCTGGTTTCTACCTAAGCAAAAGTGTTTTACTGCCCTCTTGTGGATCACTGGGAAATAGAGCTATAGATGCTCAAACACATTTGACTGTTTTAAATAAAAGTGTGCAAAGACTTTAGAACAAACCCAAAAAGTGAGTTCAACTGACAACCTAAATACATTTGTGGCCATTGCAAAGCCAGACTGAACTTCTTCTGTGTTTTAAATGTTTCTAGCACACTTGTAATTTGGGCAGAATTCAGTTGCTTTCACTTTAGCCTCAAGAATTTGAGGGATATTTTGATGAGGAGAGTTGTCACCGCAATTTGGCAAACGAAAAAGGGATACAATGCAATAAAGAGGACATTTACCAGCCATTGTGTGGTTCAGAGAGCAAGCATCACTGTCACATGATTGACTGCTTGTGTCTGTTTCTTGACTCTGAGAAATAGCGGTTTCACATCGCTGCCGGTCGGTCCATATATTTTGGAAGGAAACTGGTGTGAGGCGCTGACACTGACAAATATGCCACCAGTGCTTTCTCAGAACGTCCGTTCTTAACTTTAAATGTCCATTTAAATACCAACTAAAGTAATGGATCAAGGAATTAAAATATAAAACACTTCTGTCAGCAGCAACCAGACCGTAACTTGCATACCAAGTATCAAAGTTTGTTGACTTTGTTAGATATTAAAAGAAAACACTGCTTAGCAAAACACACACAATAATCAACGATCAACAGAACATGAAAATGTAAATAAAAAAAAAAAAAAACAAGAGTTTTCTTATCACATATCGTAAATATCATAGGTAAAAAAGCACTTCAGAAATATTTGATCCAACTAAAGCACTGTAGATTACAATGGGTATGAAAGAAAAGAAATGTAAATCACGCACCTGGAAGACTCCAAAATCCAGAAATTTCCAGAGTCTTTAACTTTCTTTCCAAATCAGAAACTCGATTTCCTAGAATCCTAGGCAAGAAAATAGAGTCAAACAGTATAAAAAAAAACGTCTAAAAATCTAGGTATGTGTGAAAGCTCTGCAATAAATGGCCAGTCAGGAAAAAGACCAGAAAGTCTAAATTTATGTGCATGGAAATAAATTCAATACTCATACAATATAATATAATGCAATAAAAAAAAGAGGTATTGAGATATTGGTGGGCCGGGGTTCTGCTATGAATGATGAATCAGTGGAACAGACCAGAATTGGAATTTTTGCGTGCAGGGAAAGAATTATGATATAAACAGCATGCGGAGCAGAAGAGTGAACTGCAGAGAGGAAAACCAGACAGATGTGTATTAAAAAGGAAATGAAACCTGTTGCTTTGTCGCTGGTGTTGAATAATGATGTTCTTCTCGTGGATGGCCTCCAGTAAGGCCGTAGATAAGGACTTCAGGTCTGAGATAGACTGAGGTGTGGCTGGAAGACTGCAACCGTCCTCCAGCAGGAACTCCTGAACTGCAAACATATGAACATAGACATATGAAGGTGTGTGAGTGTACACAAACTGTAGAGTAAACAGTTATGATCCACCTTGTCAAAGCAAATCCTTCAAGCGTACAAGAAATGCACCTTTGCTTGACCAAACTACCTTGTTTAGGGAACAGAACTCCAGTAAGAGGACTTTTCTTCGATTTCCCACAGATTTCCAAGTTTTTCCTTCGATCTAGAGCAGTCTACACAAAGCACAGACCACAGATGCCCAGACATATAACCGATTACATAATAGAGATAATTATACATTCACACATTCTAGATAGAACAACACAAGTTATGATATTCTAAACTCACACATTAAAAGATAATGAAAATAGGTGTACCTTATACTTCTGTATGTTGCTCTTCAACAAGCTGACCTCTTCTTGCACTTGTTTTAATCTCTCTTGTAAATATCTTGAAATTAAAAAGCAAATATTGCTTTGTAAAATGAGTATGTAGGCTTTTTAAAACATTCTAATGCCAAACACACCCAAATATTTGGGATGTCACAGGTTTATTAGTGAAATATCCGTACACCTGCGAATCCTACAAAATGTTAAAAAAAAAAATTACTCTGCGACTTATAATCTGAAAGAAAATTTTGTTACCGTTATGTAGAAGAAGATTCAAAATTAGACGTTTCTCAATGGTGCATTTTAAAATCCGGTGTGATTTATAGTAAAAAAGTACGCCATTGTGCTTTTATAATACAGTTCTATACCCTTAAGCCCTTACCTGTTCTCCATGCAGAGGGCATCTACATCGATAATACATTTCTCCTGGCCGCCCAGTATGTGGTTTAACTCCCGATTGAGTCTTGCTGCCTTCTCCTTAAACACAATCATCTCAGCCTTGGTGTCCTGCAGCTCGTCGCTTATCGTCTTCAGAGATTGTTCAAGACATTCTCTCTTCAAAAACGAAGAAACAATGCCTATTTTTATGACATATCTGTTTAAATCATACTAAGATCACAGAATTCAATGCATCAGCTTCATTGTAACAATAATTTTAAAGTATAATAAGAATGGTTTTTTTTTATAGCTAAAATATAATTATAACTAATTATATTAATATCTTCTTTTATTTCCTTCAAAATAAATGTTTTGATGAAATGAAAAGTGTGTTTTTATTGGTTTATCCTGTTTGTCTCTTGATTTATTTTGTGGTCCTAATTTTGACCCCTGGGGAGAACAGCGGTTTGATGAAAGAATCAGAAGACAGTGGGAATTTTTTGCACACATACACACAAAAATATAAAATGTATGATATGCCGTTATTTTGAAAAAAATGAATACATACTAAAAAATAAAAAAACCCTCACCTGTAGTGCTGCTTGCTCTAGTTGGCTGACCAGGTCTTCACGCTCGTGTGCAGGAAAATGTCTGAGACCCACCTCATCATCCCCAAGCCTCTGTTTTGTGATAGTCATTCTTAAAAGCTGAATGACAGAAGTAGACGAATCATTTCCATCAGTTGCCATCTGTTGGCCATCAAAGCGCCTGTAACTCAGTTTCCCACAATGCACTCCAGTTTCTGATCCAGTCAATTGTATATAGCATACAAAAGCTCAGCAAAAAACTTGCTCTGCATATCTCTTACCTTATTATCTCCCTGGATCTCAATCACTCTCTGTTTCAGCTCATTCACTTCTTCAGCAAGCTGCTTAATTTGCTCCCGCGAGTCCATCAACAACTGTGCCAAATTCACCTAGGCAAAACACAAACGAGAAAAACATAATGCAGATAATAATACTGCAACATTGTGCTAGCCAAAGTTTTGAAGCAAATTGATATTGCATAAGAAACGCCTCACCTGACTGCGCTTTTCTGGTGGAAGTGATGATTCCCCATCCTGAAATACAGCATAAAACACAGAGAACTGGCATTTTAAGTTATATAAAGCATGAATGATCATTTGGAGACTTACAAATAGTTCTCTATACTTCTTCTTCAAGCTCTGGTGTCTTTCTCGTAGCTGGTTTGCCATTAGTTTGTACTGGTCTCTTTCCTGTTGACAAATATCCAGCTCTTTGGACAGAATAAGCAGGGCCTCCTTCTTGCTTTCCAGTTTACATTTGCAAATCAAGAACTAAAAGAGTGAAATGAAAATAGTGAATGCTAATGCAAAGTTAGCACAGTCTCGCTAATAGGATTTTATTCAAAATCATACAAATTCGATATTCCCTCAGAAATTGGTACTCGAATTCGGTACGTTTAGATTCTTTAATCCAAAGCATCCAAATAGTGATATTTTTCCTGCACGATTATAGTAAAAAAAAAAAAATAAACACAACACAACACAACACAACACAACATCAACATATAATGAAAAGATAAAAATGGACAAGTGTTGTACTGTATAATTTTACATAACAGTTGTGCGAATGAATTATTTGCATAAATGAAGTATTGTACGTGCGTTTATCGCCCTGATAACGTAAGCATGCCAATTCTAAAAAAAAAAACTATATTTTTGGTGTTTTAAAACAGCGCGAAAGGAAAAGGTACAGATATATAGCAGCATATGCTTGTCTTTGATTATATGTGTACATATGTAATATCAAATTCGTTTTATTTAGGGGGTTTTAATACAGTTCATGCGCTGATATCGGTTCCATATGGAAGAGCAATTTGCTCGCATGAACATATTAGCATCGTTTGAGTAAAGTAGCACTCACCTCGCTTACTAACCCCTGCCACTCATTTTCACTTCTTTTGACAGAAATCATTCTCCTCCTCGCGATCTCAGGATAATATGCGCCGAAGTAACTTCTTCCTCGTCGTGCACTGTTTACTCAGGGTCAGCTGGCGCGTGACAAATCGCGAAGATCCGGCTTTATGAAAGTATTAACTAGCATTTATAATTTATATTAGTGGCACTGCATTACAATGTGACGGGAAAAACACACTGAATCACGAACTTCAATTGAAGTTTGAAACTCAGTGAAATAAATATAAGTTTCGGATTTTATGTTCAAGTGAAGTACCATTTATGGCCGGTAGATAATGTGTCAGCAAACAGGAGTAGGTAAATACATCCATCCATCCATCCATCCATTTTCTGCCGCTTAGTTATTTTAAGGGTCGCATGGAGTCTATTTCAGCATCTCTGGGCCTGAGGTGCGACACACACTGGATTGGACACTTCGCAGAGTGGGACAAATACATTCACACACACTCACTCATACTGTTTATGGTCCCTGTTCAAATGCCAATTCGCATAATTTTGGACTGTGCTAACACAATAATTGAAGAGAAATTGTATCGATATACACTATAATTATTAGTAGTGTGGTTATGGTTCTGGCGAAAATGCCAGTTCGCAACGTGAGATCTTTGTTGCGCCCTCTATTGGTGACCAGAAGCATCCGTAGTTATCGTCGATCTAGCTGTAAAAACGGCAACTCCCATCATCAGTGGCGGTTCTACATGGACTGCCCCCCCCCAACCCAACACTTTTTTTTTTTATAAAATCAGTATTACAATTATTAATTAAAATTATTAGAATACCGCATAAAAACAATAACTTAATTTTTACAGTATGTTAAGAATATGTTTAAAATTGTCCCATATGTATGCATTTTGAAAACTCACTTAAAAAATATATTAGTAGGGACACAGAGAATGCTGATGCACACCTTTACGTTTCACTCGTTTTCCCTATGTCTCTTTTTTCTAAATTGTGCACCCGATAGCTTTAAAGATTCAAATCAACAGATTGTCCTCCTCAATCGGCCGCGCCGCAGACTTAGTTTAGTGCGGCCGCCGGCTTCTATTTTTGAGAAACGTGAGTTTCCGTGTGCGCCGCTTCTCCGCCTGCGTTTTCAAATTCTCTCACATTTTCTGTGCACGACTCCTTCAGTAAACTCAAACAGGGGCGCCGCAAATATATAATAGAAAATCGCTTAGCGTACGCGCTCGTGCCGCCCCCCACGTGACATGAAAAAATGCCGCCCTGGGCGACTGCCCCGTTCGCCCATGCCTAGAACCGCCACTGTCCATCATCGTATCATTGTGCACGTACAACCTTTGTACACAGTGCTTCACGTGTTGTTGAAATACTGAACATCCTCATGCGTTCATCATTTTGGTTGCAATGCTATTTCTAACTGAATAAATGTGAATCTTTCTGTATTGTCTTTTTCCTGTAATTGTCCTCACTTATATTTTCTAAAGAGAAGCGAAGAATATCTTTAGAGAAACATAGTTGTCATGTAATCCACAAATATATTTAATGGTTTATTATACTTGATTTGATTGGTTTGGTACATGTACATTGCACAATGACAATCACTAAACATAATCTAATCAAAACAATGAAACCTCAATGACAAAAACATTGAAAAGAATTACAAATAATTGAAATTAACAAGCAGATTGTTAAATAAACTAGATGATTGCTAAAACATCAAGATGTGGAATCAATGTTTATTGAAACAGAAGGTCGCTGCGAGTAAATAGCAATGAGGAACAAGAAACTGGCAAGAGAGTCAAAACCAGAAGATCATCACAACAACAAATTCACATGTTGCACAAAGCACAACAGTATTTACACCGTTTGTGAGGGTGAGTGGTGTGCAAAGGCTCTTGGGATATTAAGCTCAAGGTTTTTTCATTACAAGAAGGTTTACAGAGTGTTTTGAAAAAACTTTTTTAGATTAACCCCAGAGTTCCATCCTTGTTCTTCTGCCAACATGAAGACAGTTCCAAAAAGGTCAGGAAATATCGCCATCAGATCGATGTTTTCTGCATCTGATGGACTACAAGGGAAGGTAAACTGTTAAACATTTGGTACAAAAGTTCCAAATAAATGCTTTGTTTATTATTGTTCATGTAACTTACTGATGCTCGTGCAGGTTCCGTACAAACCGCAGCAGACTGAGGATGTTCTCAGAATAAGGATGCTTCGTATTGTAGCTGTCAAGTTTTTTTACTACATCTTCTGGAAACTGACCATAGAAACACACTAAGATCAAATTACACTGAATTTGTCAATTATGTGTTTATTTACATTGGCATCTTAATACAATTATGTACTTTTAATTTATATATAGTAATAATAAAAACATATAAATATGATATTTGCTCTAAATATAACTGTCTAATTCAAACACAAATTTCACATCTGCAGTAAATAGTGTATGGATTAATTGATTAGGGCATTTTATTATTGAACTAGAACTACCAAAAATTAGAACTACCACTTGCCAAAACAAAACTAAAAACTATGACCCTTCTAAAAAGAAAGTCAGATAACTGAATCCTCATTCACAAAGATACCACATTTGACTTACTGACTTACATTTGACTCACCACTTACTTGCTCACTTACTCTGAAACAGAACCATAACTGGCCCTCTGGAATACACCCCAGCAATGTCCATTTAAAACAATAATTTTGTTGTATAAAAGAATACATCTTTAAAGAAGTTTGACATACCTTGGATTTCCATTCTGAAAAACATTTTCCCTCAGTCCATTTTGTAATAGCTTTACGAAGCTTCTTACTAAGGTTGTTATAGTGTTCCACCTCTTTCTGGTTTCCACATTTTCTTATGTACTCCATTTTTCTAATCATAATATAAAATTAAAACAAATAAACAAAGTCATTATAAACAATAGTTGCAAATGATAAAATAAGCAATTATTGGAGTAACTTAATGTTGTGTTAGTGTCAAATTCAGTGTTTTTTGACCTTTCATCAGCCCAGAAGAAGGGGTGTGCAAGGGCCTGCTCAACAGTTGGTCTCTCGATCTGATCTTTCTTGATCATCCGCTCAATAAGATTCTTTGCTACTTCATCATTAAGATGATGTAGTGAGTATGCTCCGTCACTAATATTGGCCTCACAATGAGGACCTTCACCAAATGGATGGTGGCCTCCGGATAGAATGTAGTACAGTAACATCCCAGCAACCTTTAAAAATAGCATTGACACAAGATCAACATTTGTTTTCTGAACAATTTTTAGTGACCCCCACCTGAAGACCCATATGAAATCCTGAGATCTAGTTGATTAATTGCTGGTGTTGGTGGACTTGTGGACATTCTGGGGTGGGTGTTTATCACTCAGCTAGTATTAAACATAGTTATTCAGATTTTGGATGAGCAGAACTTATTTATATCAGACTTGGTCAGATTTTGTGTTCTTATACAGCGAGATGGTGTCAGCATCAAAATTTCTTTATTTTCAGTAAGAGAAATCAGTTCTGCTTTTTACTTATCCATTACTATAGCTTTAGAGGTGTTTATAATACTACTACTAATAATAATAATAATAATAGTACATTTTATTTGTGGCACCTTTCAAGGTACCCAAGGTCACTGTATATAAAGCAGTATATGAAATACGCAGAACAAAGAAAAAAAACAATTGTTTTTGTCTTGACATTGAACAAATAAAAGACTTATGTTCGCCTATTAATGGAATTTAAATTTTGCGTATGAAAAATGTGCAGGATGCTTATATTAGTGTACATATGGTAATCACTCATAGTTTTACTTCGTTTATAGCTCAATTTCACGTTAGCAATTTTAATCTTTCAGTTTAGTTTGCAAAAAGTGTGAGGCAAATAGAGAGGATTATTTATTAATGGGTTGGGCAAGCTGTGGCCAAGTGTTAAGAAGTTGGATGCAACCCAGCTGCAGAGCATTCTTTTAACATGGTTCCTTGTGGCCATATTCACCTCTCTTCACTTCACCTAAATAATTATTTATTCCCATTTTCTATTTGTTTGTCTGTCTATCTAGTACTTTTAATCAACTGAACCCTTCCAATACATTTATTACCATATATCATTCGTTTTTGTGGGAGAGCTTGTTTTTGTTTAAACAAAATAACATTTGCAATGTAATAAGTAATGGTAAAATACATTTGAAAAACACAGAGATGACACCTGAATGTCAGAGCTCCGCTTGTAACCAGCCTTATCCTTAATAAGGGTCTCCACTGGCATCCAGCATTTAGTTCCAGCAGTTCCTGTGTGTAAAGTGGTTTGGTCTTCGTTCAATCGACGACTTATTCCAAAATCAGCCAATCTTGCTGAACCATGTATGTCTAAAAAAGCAAAACAATCCATTTAGTATTCAGAAATATTAAAAATGATGGCCAGACAAAAAAAGTTTGATTCATACCAATCAGAACATTCTGTGGTTTGATGTCACGATGAAGAATTTTGGTCTGACTATTATGTAAAACAGTCAAACTCTTGAGAATGTCCACTGCCAGCTTCTTACACACTTCCTGAGTGTTTTCAGCAGGTGTTTTCATCTCTTTGATGTGTTCTTCCAGTGTGCACTCGCAAAGCTGAAGCGCAAGGTATCCAAAATGCTCATCCTCCGCAAAGTCCACATATCGCACAATAGATGAGTTATAAAGTTCCAGAAGGCGTAGAAATACCTGCTCATTTTTGAGCATTTGATAATGTGACTTAATCATTCTTTTAATAGCTACTTCAGTTTCGTCATGTCTCAGCCCAAGGAAAACCTGTGTTCCTTCGCTTCCTTTAGCGATCTGAAATTCATCATCAAGGACCATTTTTAGATTTTTGACTGTGTAGATTTTATTTTCAGGCATGTTGATTAGCTTGTCTAGCTTGTCACTCCAACGTCGACTGACTTTATGCTTTCTAGTTTTGTTGTCCTGATCACCTATGAGAGGCTGCACAGGTAGGTTTGTTACTTCAACTGAAGGTTCTGTAATGTCTGCTTCCTTGTTAGCTTGTTGAGACACCTCAGGTAATCCGACTTCTTCTTGAATAGGTTCTGCTGATTCCATTGCGGTCTGATTATGTAAATAACCTGATTTATTTAGGCTCACGTTACTGGTGCCATCCTCAAATGTCTTAGAAATGACACATTCTGGAACAAATTTATCAATGTGCCCAAACTGTTCATAAGCCCACATTATTTCTTCTGAGTTAAGCTTCTTGCCTTCAACACAAGGCTCTAATGTCTTCACAGTTGTTTTAAAAACAATTTCCTCAATATTTTTCAAAATTGTTTTTAAAAGAGTAACTTTCACTTTAAGTGAACCATCAAAAATGACACTACTCTCAGGTATTTGACTGAACTCGCTTAAGCTCTTTGACAGTGTTGTCAGAAGCTCGCTGGACATCACATGAGTGATGCTTTCACAGGCACTGAGAGCAAAACATAAGCCATTTATCGCAATTGAACGGTTCGGTAAAGGAATCTTCTGAAAGCGCTGGATGAATCCCTTAATGTATCTGACAGCATTGTTGGTATCTTTTAACCATTTAAAGCCACTATCACAATAAAACCCTGATTCTAGAACCGGTGGAAATTCTTGAAAGTATGTCTCAAACAGAACATTGTGAGTAAAAGGATTCTCTAAGAGGAAGAATTTTTGGTATTGTTCGAAAACGTTCTGGTCTTGTTGAATAATCGAACAAAAGCACGAGAAAAACACCTCAACTATTATAAAGTCTTTGCTCTGTGAAGACAAATCCCGAATCATCTTCTTCAATATCATGGTCGACTTTCCACAGTCACGTTCAACTTTTGCTCCAGCTTCTATAAGTGCTTTTACAATATCTGCGCGTTTATGATTGACAGCAAACTCTAATGGAGACGTCCCCCCAGCTGAATAGTTTGGTTCAGCTTTTTCTTGCAGCAGCCTTTCGACAATCGTCAGTGGAACTCCACATTCATCAGCAGCGTACTGTAGAGCTGAAAGCCCATGTGCAGAGACTGCATTGACATCCGCTGAGTTTTTAAGCAGATAAGAAAAGACATACTCATTTTTGCATTTGACTGATGCAATTAATGGCGTCACAGCATCTTCCCAGATTTCAGATGGGTACTGACTGTTGATATTGTTATTTTTCAATAGTTTCTTAAGTTCCTCCATATTATCGTCAATGATGCACTGTATGACAGGGTGTGTTCTGGGTTCTTCTGAAGGTGAATCTGAAACGTTTTGGACAGCCATGATCTTTAGGTGTTCCTGGATCTGATTTAAAAAAATACATACATTTAAACAATTGCCACTTACTTTTTTGTTTTGTCATTCTTAGATAATTGTAATACTTAATATTTGAAATTTGAGAGATGGTTATTAATGGTATTAATGGAATATTATTCACACTACTGAATAGAATACTATAAGTACTATGGTAAAGTCTATACTCTGTACAAACTAAAATACTAAAACAATCTATTAAACTGTGGTCAGTTGTGGTCCAGCAGTAGGAAGTTGGAACCGCCACACAAGCGTTGCAGGTCTGAATCACAGTCCAGTGGGTTACACAACAAGTGACACTGACCCCCAAAATGCAGCCTGGATGCCCCGGCTTAAAGCTGCCCACTGCTCCGGTTTATGTGTGTTCACTTCACCAGATGGTTAAATGCAGAGCACTATTTCCATTTAGTCCCTACTCCCCCTACCGGCCATGTTGACAAACTCGTTCAAAAATTCATCTAGTTTACCAATGTGCCACTAGATGGCACTATGAAGCTGTAGAACACTGTAGGGAGGCCCAGAGTGGCTCACGGAAACATTTGACAAGAAATGTTAAACAGTTAAGACATTTTGGTTCGCAAATTCATAGCGTTCAGTTTGGTCGGTTTCTGCGCGTAATAACAATACTGTGCATACATAATAATGAGATCATCATTGTTTAAAACTGTTTTAGATAAAAAAAAAAAACATTTTTATTTACCACCACGTTATTTTGTATGACTAAATCAGCCTATAATTCTGTGTTTTATGGGCGGCTGAACATAATCTGAAATAAACTAGCAAAAAAACAATGAAAACTGTCATTTTATTTTACTAAATTTGTTTCAAGTTAAAGGATTAACTTAAAAAAATAAATAATAACAACAACTGAAATAATGATAACAAAAACTAATTTAAAAAAAGAAACGCGTCTTATTGTAAAGTAGTAGAATTACCTGTTTGTGACCTCGAAATTTAGAAAAGTCTTGGTTATTGTCGAGAAACTTGTAATTGTAATACAATTTACTGTCGTAGGAGAAAGACACAAAACAATGATGACTGCTGATGCATATCTTGCAAAACACTGTAATCCAACACAAAATGGACAGAATGTGGGCGTGGAAGTTAAAACCAAAACCGTTTTTACACTCCTTACATGCACATGCTATGACAGAAAATACACCAACAGTTCAGCTGATTAATTCTTAATTAGGGAATTCTAAGTTTCTAGTTAGAAATAGTTGCATGTAATATTATTACTCACTAACATGTATACAATCTGCACATTCTTTTAGACATTTTTATTTTGTAAAACTTTGAAGCAATGAGAAAGTAAAATTATGAATGTAAAATTTTGGACTTTGCCTAAGCCGAAATGACAAGAACTTTCGGCCAAAACCTTCAAAAAACCGAGGAACTTTATTAGAATACTTGTGGAATTGTTGTGTGAATAGTCAATCGCTCTGTATTTGAACCCAATACCAATTGACAAACTGTTCACACATTTGAAATTCGAAATGTAAAAGTTACAATTAGCATTCATAGTAAGTAACAGCTACAGCATGGCAATATAGTAGTAGACACTCGTGGGTCAATGTTTACCAGAAGACAGTGGCCTGCATAAAAGAATATCGAGTTTGGCTGCTCTTTAAGATGGCTGTGCAGACCAATGCGTTACAGGCATTGCCGCCCACACAGTTTGCATAGATGCAAAGTTAAAAGCTTTAAAAGAGGTGGCTTCCTTCCGTTTAGCACGCTTGTTGGTAGCTTCCTTCTGAAGCATAATCTCCGACAAAGCAAGTTGATGTAGCATGGTGGCTTTCCACTCGCTCCGATCAACAGCAAGAAGATCATTCAAACCGTGAAAGTGATGGCCACTCCACAGCATGGCAATACTTTCTTCATATTGTCTGATGTAATTGTAGCACTCTCTGGTCTCTTAATAAGGGGTGATACATAACAAAAACCCAGTATACACACTGGTTACTCACAAAAACATTTATTTAGGTGGCAAAAATGAACAGCCTTCTACACACACTTCCCAAACACTCCCCCTGGTATGTCTATGGGGTCCCTGGAATACTACTACTTAAATAGGAATTTCCCATATCACACTGAAAAAACATACAGTTTATTATTAATTTACTATTTAAATCCTTGTATTTAAAACGTTTTGTACTAAATTTCTTTACTAAACTATTAGAGATCTTTGTTAATGTTATTGCAATTCTGGTGGTGTAGAAATATTTTTTTATAAACTACTTTCTTTATAAGGTGTTCTTCAGAGATGTTCGTAAATTCTTTTCTTTACACGTTTAAATTTAGTTTTCAAGTCACAGAGGTTGGTTTTCCGGTAGAGTGTTCTGAAGACAGTCAGACATGGTGCTAAGATAAAACAGCAGCTCATCCAGGAGGTCCTCAAATTCTACAAAACAAAGGCCCTGTAACATATAAAAGATGGAGTGAACGAATGAATGAACTTGCTCCCACAGTGGGAAACTACTGCAACAGCCACAGAAAAACAGTAACGGGCAGGATAGTAATATTAATAATAAAGAATAATTATAAAGAATAACAACATATGTATGATGTCTCAAGAGTCTTCCAGACTAAAGTGACTGGACAAACAGGTTGAACCTCCTTGGTATTATACAGTCTGACACCAGTGGGTATGAAGGTTCTGAGGATGGATTAGTGTGCCATTGAAGCATCTGCTCAGAGCTCTTACCCACAATATGGCAACCTGGGTGAGAGGGATTGTCCATGATAGTTGTCAGCTTAGCCAACATCCTCATCTAACCCACCTCAGGGTCCAGTGTACAGCCCAGGGAAGAGTTGGCCTTGTTTAGCCTTTTCCTATACCGGTCTGCGCTGCCTGGTCTCCAGCAGACTACAGCGTAGTGACTGAGGCCACCACAGAGTCATAAAACGTCCCTAACATGGTGCTTCCTACCCCAAAGGACCACAATCTTCTCAGGGGGCATCAGTGTTATTAGTCCAGTTCAGTCTATGTTTGAGATGAACACTAAAGCACATCTGAAACTTAGAGCATCCAAATCTTAAATTATGGCTCTTCATGTTTGGCAAATGTTTGCTCTTTCTGTGTTTCAATCCACTCCTGAGTACTGAGTGTTCAACAATCGCCCGAAGGTGAGTTGGTGCCACTAGGATGGAGATGATGTCTGACAGCTTGGGAAGATGGCTCTTCTGTGATGTCACTCCCATGGAACTTTATGCAGATCCAGTGCCGCTTCGTCTATGTGGAGGGATGGTGCCGCCTCTTACAAATGACTTTGTAATACTTTCCAGAGGAAACTGGCACCAGTGGTTCTCTCTACATATATTTTCTCTCACTCCACCAGAGAACTTTGTTTTCCCAGCCACTGTCGCTTCTGTAGCTTGCTCACTGATCAAAGCCATAGTCTTAATACGTACAAACAATGGACATATTGCAACAATTGTCTTTCCTTACATTTTCACACAACGGATTTGAGGCGGTTTGTACCTGTGAAAAGCGCTTTATAAATAAACTGAACTTGGTATTTAAAACTATCCACTATGTCTCTGTGTCTGAGCCCTGGATGTTCACCGGTGTGTGTTCTCCTCCAGAAGTCAATCAACATCTCCTTGGTCTTACTGGTGTTTAAGCACAAGTGGTTGCTCTCACATAGTCCACAAATTCCTTGATGGCTGACCTCTATTCCAGCTCGTTTCCTGGTGGAACACAGCCCACAATGGCCGAGTCATCTGAGAATTACTGGAGATGACTGGTGTTGTATGTGAAATCTGAGATGAACATGAATGCAATTTCCTTTTATGGGCATTTTTTTAAACCAGTTGAAGTTGTGGTAGGTGTGGTTGGTTGTAGTTGGGGTTCGGAACACAGTCACAGATACATTTTACAATTGAGTATCTTTTACCAAAACACTGACCCCCAAATTCTTATGGCTGCCCACTGCTCCAGGCACCAGAACGTATGGATGCCCAGTTAAATGCAGAGCACAATAGATATGGTCCACAGTGGCCATACTAACAAAGCACCACACTTTTACCTCCCTTTCTATAGCGGTACATGGTGGAAGCATCCTGTGGCTTCCTTTTCTCATGGTCTTTGATGTTTCTGTCCCAATAGTGTATTTTTTCATAAGCACTTACGTTATTAAAGACATGATGGTCCATTGACAATCTGCCTTTTTCAGTAAGATGTGAGATTGTATCTTTGCTGTAGGAGATCAAGTCAAAAACTGTAAGCTTTTGAGTTATGGCTTTAGCTTTTGATGTTTGTTTCACCAAAAGGTTGAAAGTATCAAGAACCTGAGGAGAGAAACATATACAGTCATGTCAACGGTTTTTATCACTTTGCTTTTGTGATGTAAATATTGTCAAAATGTAGGACTAGGCTGCATACCAAAACTTTCAAGAGAATTAAAATGCAAATCTTTGCTCCAAAATAAACCACTAATGCGAATTGATTGTGTTGGTGAGCATCATCAGAACAACCCATGTTAGCAAAACAATTAAAGGCCCAATAGATTGTGCTAGATTTTTTAGCAACGGGTGAAAAGTGAAAGATCAGATTGAAGAGGCCTACAGCAACAATCACAGCAGATGTCTGCAAGAAAATAAAGACAAGGATGAATTAAAGTCTCTTTGAGTGCTGGTTGAATTTAATCTAATGGGTAAATGTCATTCAGCACCTTGGAGTGAATTAGGGCGGAGAAGTTTTGCTTCAAAGTCGACATAGCTGCAACTACTACTCTGTTTAACCGCAGGAGGAAGGCACATTTCAGAAACAGGAAGTAGACAACAACTGCAAGAAGAGATTGAGACATCTGCAAAGGAAACAATAGATTTTTACACTACTGTCATCTCTTTCACATGTCTAGCAGTTCTGGTTTTTAATAGATTGACAAGAAAAATAAAGTTTTATTTTTTTCAAATAGTCTTTTCGAATTTCAGCACAGTCTTACCTGTTCCCAAAAGAAGATTGGGCTTAAGTCTACATAGGTTTTCAAATCCTCTTTCTGCAGATACTCAATCATGTCTTTTTTTAGTTCAACATGGCAAACAGAGCAAATGCTTCGCAAAAGACAGCAGAGTATAAAGGTCACCTGCAAAAAATGCATTTTACAATGATTTTATGCTTATTTATTTATATTTTTTATGTATTTATGCTTATGCATATCGTAGGTTTACATGGGTGTAAAGTCATGTAGTCAGAAGCCAAGTGCAGCGTTACCTCTAACCAGATATTGATGTTTTTCCAGTAACGCCATCCCTTTTGAGTCAGAACATACATTTGCCAGTATGTATATATCACAATAAACAAAAAGAAAATAAGCTGTATGTGGAGAAAGGAGAACAAAATATTCATGCTATTCCAATAAATATACTGCATTCTTATAAAAGACTATTGTAAAAATGATATGTATGCCAATTTGTGTGTACAAGCATTTAGGTCAAAGTGGGGCCCGGTTACTATGCTATTATACTAAAGGGGGTTATTAATTAATCCCGAACATCTTTAAAGACTTAACTTAATCATGTTCATAGTGTGTATTTTTTATTTATTTTTTTAATTGACTGTGAAAATCAATCTATCGGAGAAAAAACAATCACACTGTCAACTTTAACATGTTTGAGGGTCAGGATGGGATTTTCGTAAGAATGTTTTGTATGCAAGTCAGTGGTGGAATTCACTAAGATATAAATGTTATAGTTTGCGTGTGAAACGTTTTGTCATATATTGTAATATCTCCATGATTACATTCTCTTAGTTAATTCTCATGAGAAACAATTAATGTAATTGTTGAAATACTGTAAAGCGCTGCTTCAATGTTCAATGCTTTGATGTAGCGCAAGTCGTTGCAGATGCAAGTGGCATTGTATATATGCTATAATTGCATAATGCATAATGGACTCACCTCACAGGTCATAAGCCAGTAATCATGTACAGTTTGGTGATGGTAAAGTCTGGTGGACTGGACTCTGACTGAAGGAACTAAAAGTCCTTCTGAAGATTGTTCCACTAGAAGACTGACTGATGTAAAGAGGTTGCTGGCTCCATAATATAAAACCATTTGAACCATCACAATTTGAGTGAAAGGAGTCATCCATTCCATTGTAAGAAGCTTTTTAATGGACTTTAATGTCCTCAGCCTTTTAAGAAAGTGAAGTGTGAGTTTTCATATTACAGATAGAATTTGGTAGGTATATAAGCTTATGACCTTGTTTTCTCCAGGTTCACTCTGTCTTCTTTTCCCTTGTAGCATCCCAGTTTTCCACAAAGTGAGCAGTTCTCAACTGCAGTCTGGTTGTCAGAGAAAGTTATAGAGTGAATTGAATTGATAAAGCCTTTATTAGTCCCACAGCTCACCCTCATGTTGATATTCAGCAAATCAACATTTTCTTTATACAAAAATGCCCATGGTCAAAAGGAAGTTATGTCAATGTTGAATTTAAATGTGACATTTTTGTACCTGGCTTGATGAGTGATGTGTTATTTCAATTTTCCTAATCTCTAGATTTCCAATAAGAGAAAATGGACCCTTAAAATCTTCTGTCTGTAAAAAAAAATGCATGTGATTGTGTTGTTGTGCTATTCTGACAGTAAAAAATATATGCACTTACTCCAGTTTTATCACTGTATTTGGCATTGTGGTAAAGTCTTTCAAGAAATGTAGTTCTTGTCCAGTTCCACCAGTCACTTTGTGTTTGAACAAAGTAAAAGGAATTTTTCTGGCTCCTGTTTAAAAAGAAACAAAATTCACTTTTTGGATAAACAAAAAGAAATTAATTGTTGACATTTCTTTGTAAAGAAAAAATAAGTTCAGTAAGCAACTTCAATAACCAAAATTATAAAGTTTTGTATTGGAGACAAATGGAGGCATTGTGGAAACTAATTTACTTTGTGAAATGATTTCGGACTGCCTGGTTCAAAAGGTTCCTGTTGTCACGAGTCGATGTTCCATTTGTCAGGTAAAGAATTGTCGCCAGCATGATTAGATGCAACATCAAACATCTGGATAAAAGAATGTGAGTTTTAAAAATTTAAGATCAAATTAGACAGTAGACAGAGTGGTTTTGGTGAAGATGACGGACCGTATGGATTTGTGAAGTATAGTCTGTCTCCTGATGCGTTCTCTCACACACTTCAGGTCTCTTGAGTCTGGCGGCCGAACTAGACGCAGAAACCTGGACCTCTGACGGACTGAAAGTACCTAAAGACAATTTAATATGCTTTACAATATTTTTGTTCTGTGTTAAACATTTTGTTGATGTTTACTGGGTAAATGAAATACATCTACCTTTTCAAAATGTGTTTGGTTCAACCAGGATGATTTTTTTTTATTTTGATGGCTCAGTAAATCAGTGACTGGCTGTCTAACACTTAGACAGTGAATCCCGCCTGGCCGTTTTTTATGCAGCAGACACACCGTTATCGCAATAATAAGTATCTGTGGAAGAAAATGTAATTTTATTTACTGTATTTTAATGTTCATTGTACTGTATATTCTTACTATAAATTCATTTTATACACATTTCCAAAACAAGAAACGCTCTACCATTGCTGGATGCAATGCAAAGACACAGCAGATCAGAGACAGAAACACAGAATGAATCCACAGAAGAGTCTTTGTCTCACTAAACCTGGTGAATAACATATTTAAATGCACATTTACATCAATTTAAGACACAAATGAGAGGAAAATCGTTTTAAAATATTCATACTTTACTCCCAGAGATCCAGTGATGAGGAGGCATGTCAAAGAAAAGATCAGGCAGACGCTCCAGCCAAGATTGCTACCGCAAAACTGACTGTTTCCTGGTAAAATAAAAGGAGAATCGTAACGCTGATGGTTTAATCCACCTGTAGCAATAATGAGATCTGAAGTCCAAGGTCTGAAGTCCACTTGCTTTTGTAGTGTGATCTGTTGTTGACACCAGAGTCTTCCATGATTTCCCCAATGTCATCAGGGTCCCCTGGTTTTGAGTTGAATGATGGATCAGAATCTTTCCAATTCTAAATGCGAGTGTGTGTGTGTGTGTGTGTGTGTGAGAGAGAGAGAGA
>CM051504.1:1691972-1772140 GCA_028031935.1 Paedocypris micromegethes
AGAGAGAGAGAGAGAGAGAGAGAGAGAGAGAGAGAGAGAGAAAACTATTACTTTAATAAATAATAATAAGAGATTAATAGACCACTTTTAAAAATCTGTTACCTCTTTTTTCCATGATGTGTGGTCTACATTGGTGACTTTATTCCGGGATGAAAGTGATTCAAATGCATCATTATTCTTTAGAAGGACATCAAGGTGATCTATGAAACATGCAATGGTGACACGCACAAATGTATGCGTATATTAATTCATAAACTCACTTTGGGATATGTTATGATAAGGCATATTTTTGGATTTATTTGAATTGCTTATACATTTTTGTACAAGACTTCTGTACAAAACTTGCAGACTACGTCAGGTGTTTTTGTACAATTCCATGGTTATTTCAATTATTTTCTATACCAGCAAGTAGTAAGTTGGAATTGGCTGATTTGAATACCAGTAACTGATTGGGTGATCAATGATCAACGAAAAAAAACTGTACCTTGCACAGAGTAGGTATCAGGCACTTTAACTTTATGTGGTTCTCTTGACACACCTTTGGATGTAATAGTCTTCAAATGAAAGAAAATGCACGTAAAATATTACATGTGGAAATAACTATGAATTACTTGAAATTCTCCGTTCTTGGTATTGGATATAAAACTGAAGAAATAATTCAACTGACCTCGCCAACACGAAACAGCATAGACACCAAACTTCCTATTGGCAGCACGACAAGAACGCTGCACAGTCCTGTCACCATGGACACCAGCGAAACATCGATTAGTCCCAGCTCGATATTGTGCTACCATTTGGTGTACAAGAAAAAAATTATTAAATAAAGACATGTCTTAGCATAAGAAACCCATAAACCTTACAAAAGAACAAAGCAGAATTGCTGTCATGATTTCTGGTTTAATCACCTGTTCTTCCAAAAGATTTATGAGAATTGCATTGACACACATGTATCCCTGAAGTAGGAGGAAACACACACTTAACCGCTGAGTGTGTGTGTGACCGCTGTAGGATGGACGACTGTATGATGACAGCCAGGGATGGAAGTCTTTCAGGAATTCTGTTAGCTTCAGATAAAGAATCTTCCAGAGAAGACAATGAATTCAAATACAAACCCAATTACAAAAATTTGCACATATTGTGAATAAAAACTATTATAAACTGGTATAAACTGATAAATGTATAATTTTAGGGGAAAAAGAAGATGATTTCAAATTTCAAGGCATCAACACATCTCAAAAAAGTTGGGACGAGGCCATGTTTACCACTGTGTGAAATCCCCGGGGTATCTGTTGATTTTGTAAAACTATCGGGTGCACAATTTAGAAAGAGAAAATATGGAAAATGAGCAAAATATAAAGGTATGCAACAGCACTTTCTGTATCAATGTCATCAAAAAAGAACTATAATCATGTGGGAATATGCTTTTAACATATACATTCATATGCTCCTCTTACCCTAACAATACAAGTTAATACAGGGTCTTACCTGATTAAAAGTCAGACCATATTGAGAAGCCGACAGGTTCCTCTCCAGTTCTCCATCTCCCTCATCTACTGCCAGCCAACACTGAGCCAAGAAAAACCAGCTGGACCCCCGCACAAGGTCTTTCACCACAACATGGCTCAGATACCAGCTTGGAGATGGACCTCCATTATCATGCCAAAGCTGAACTTTTCTTATTTCTCCCAGGCTCTGGAAGGAGCTTAAGACGGGTTGGTGGAAAAAAAATCAGTGCAACAATGTTGATGAATATAAGGATAAAATCTAATCTTTACTAAGTCAAATGTTGCTTAAAAAGTTACATTTAAACAACACTATTTTTTTAATTACTCATTTGCTTCAGTACTTTTGTGATTAAATAAATACAACAATTCATCTTTTGTTTTACAAACTTTATACCAATATCACCTGCAAAAGGTTTGTAAAGAAAATTGACTACAAAAAGTTTTTGCTAAATTGTATTATTTACAACTACTTAAGTATTCCAAAGTAAGAGTTTGTTTGCATAGCAAATTAAGTGAAGTTTTAAAATAAATGTGTTCACAAAATCTTGCTAATCAAAGGCTATAAATGAAAAGAGATTGTAAAAGATTGCAACTTAGAAACGTTGCGAATTTAGAACATGCTTTGGATTTTGTTGTTTATGTGTGTAGTAGACACTCACCTTAGAATAAAAGTGTTTGAAGAATTAAATGTAAAGAGTTTGTCATCAAGACTGCTAAGTTCCCTGGTTTGAGAGACACCATCGACCCCATATAACACAATATAAACCTTATAATCACAAAAAGACATTTTTGTCAGAGATGGTGAACTGAGCAGATAGAAAAGTATTAGTTACCAAAAAGATTGGCATCTTGACGGTAAAAAAAATTTGATGGAAATCTCATCACTGTTCATTTTGAAGCAGATTGGAATACCTTTGCAGTCATTCTGGTTTTGGATCTAAAGCCTGTGTAGATTGTGACGGCATAGAGGAACTGATCAGTGAGGTTGTTTTCTGGAAGAAAACAGGTTCCTAACGTTTTCTGTGCGTCCAAATTCCTGCAGATGGTCACCATCAGTACATAGACAGCGAGAGATATGACTAGGTAAGTGATCAGAACGTAGTTGAATTTGGTGCTGTAAAACAGGGGAAAAAAGCATATTTTTAAAGGGAAGGCAGGATTGCTAGAAAGAGAGAAATCCAAAATGCTGGTTTTACTTGATGAACTGTGAAACATCTGTGGAGTCCATGCTGCTCTTCATGGCTTGATGCGACACAGCAAACAAAGCCAAGTGGTTACAGCTGAAAATATGAAATATATATTTAATGGATTATTTTGCTTATATAATCAATGCTGTTCGTTATAGATGTTGAGCGGATTTTTAGCAGACTTATTCCAAATCAACATACTGTACACTACCTTACCACAAACCTTTGTGGTTCCAAAAAATCCCCTCGATCGACTGACTCACAGAATACCGGTAAGCTGCATTATATGCTCTCAAGTCCGAATGCAAAAAAACGTATTGTTCTTCTAAAAAATGTTTCTTTATTTTACCTCAAGTTTAGATTACTGTAACAGTATTCTGGGAAGTTCCATATTATTAGATAAACTTCAGATAGTTCAGAATGAGGCAGCTGGATTATTCACCAGAACAAAAAAGTACGACCATATCAGTCCAGTGTTAATGTTTGTACACTGGTTACCTGTTAATTATTGAATTGATTTGAATTGAATTGAAAAAGCCTTTATTAGGCTTTGAATTGAAATTGAAAAAGCCTTTATTAGTCCCAAAACGGAGAAATTTCACAACAAAAACAACAGCAGAAACAAATGTATATAATTTAAATAAATAAAGAAACATGACAATAACAATTATGCAAATTGTTTTCCTAGTCACTGTGACATATGTTGCTTGCTCATAGCCATTGTCGTAATACTGATAAACAATGACCCTATTTGTATCTAGTTTATTCTTGAATTCGCACAGCGGCTTTGAGTTGGTTGTGACACCGGGTCGACTGTCGCAAGGCTGGGAATAGGACCCACGTGCACAGCACAGACACCACGAGATCCCAGGGATGAGGTGAAAAAAGGTTTAATCCAAATAGAGTGGTCAGTCAGGCAAGGTCATACACAGGATATCCGAAATGGCAAAAACGCTAGGCAAGGTGGGAAAAACAGAACAGGCACAAGGTCAGAACCGGCAAGACTAGATGCATGCACTAAGGCAACACAAGACTAAGGAAAACAAGATCACGAGGCAAGAGTGACAGCGATTACACGTCTGACAAACTGACAACGAACAGAGCACAAGACAGGAAATAAATACATGACTAGTGATTAACCAAAATACACACAGCTGACACTAAGACGGACACAACGCGAACATGATTAAAGAATGAAACGACCTGACGAGGAATAATTAACGAACAAACGAGTAACAGCTGGAAACAAGACAGAAACGATCGACACCAGGAAGTAAACACACAAACCGACACGTGGGGGAAAGCTAGAAGGTAAACAAAACAACGTGACGTCTAACAGAGAGGGAGTGACACGATTTCAAAATAAAGACAACCTAAAAGTCCCCCAAAAAAAGACAACAAACACTCCAGAGTTCGTGACAGGTTGAACTTGAACAGAACATCCACATTGCTATTATAACAGCATATGCAACTGACAAACCAAAGAAGTGTGTATAATTCTCATATTCTACAATACAATGCTTGGCTATATGGTATAGTGATAATACTGACCTGCAGTAAAGCTTGTCTGAAGTAATCCCATCCTGAAGAACACAGCCACTTGGTTTCCACTCTTTCATTCCATACCAGGAGACACACTCCACCGTTTCTATTCGGACAGTATAGTTCACTTCAGTGGCGATGTATTGGTTACTGAGGGTTTTGTTAAATTCTGCATTCAGAAGCATCAGGTAGGCAGCTCCAGCAACTGAAAAACAAATTATATATTGCACTAAATAAACGTTGGGTTCTATCAGCTAGACGTGCAAATACAACATTTTAACTTCCGATACAATAATCAGCACAAAACATGCATAATGGTTCTAAACACAAGTAATGAAAAAGAGTAAAACACGGACCATTTCTCGTGCAGAGTTTTGTGATGCTGCTTCAAATGCGTGACGAGGTTGGACGTATTAAACTTTCCCGGTTCTGTTTCATCACGAGTTATTTGTATGGGATTAATTTAGTGCCAAAAAGATTTGCGAGCTAGAAACCTCGATTCGAGCGCAACTCGATTTGAGAGAGCAAAGCTCAATTTAAGGGCCCGCGACCTGTGAGTTGAGCGAGCGTATCTCAGTTTGAGCGTGTGGGTCTCGAATCGACACGCTCACGTTCAGTTCTCGTCTAATCGACTACAAATATTTATGGAATTAACTTGTAGCCTTCACTCACTCAAACCGAGTTGCTGAATCTTGTTGTTGAATCTTTTTGGCACTAAATTGATCCCATATTTGTGCATGACAAGTGAACTGAAACTGTTAATTTTGGACTTTAATGAGCAATACTGCCGACATACAGTAGACGGCCGACATTGATTTTGGTTACGCTTGAACGCATTGGCCAATTGAATAAAAGTTAAGCAATCTGACGTGACTTTATTAGCCAATTTATTCTATGGAAGACAGATGGTAAATTCTGCAACTGATCATCGAAAGATGAGAGAAAGCTTGAGGTTGCAAAAGAAATTAATAATGATTACAGTTATCGAATAATAATGAAAAAAACGTTATCGAAAACAAAGAGACAGAGAGACACTGACGACAGAGGTAAAGGCAGTGTGTGTGTGTGTGTGTGTGTGTGTGTGTGTGTGTTTTCAGACCGTGCATTGAGGATTGCGGGAGAAGGAAGTGCACAGACTGTCCTGTCCAGAGATAAACCTTCCGTTCTTTGTATCTGTTTGGTGTTGGCTGCTTATAGATCCTTTAAAAACAAAATGACTTTAATTTTTCACTTACATCTTCATAAAATAAATAATGAAAATGTATCAAAATTGTCACCTAAGCAGCATCATAACAGGAAACGGCCGCCATGCTGGTGGGGTAAACTGCACAGTAATCTGAAGAGCCTTGTGAAGAGCCTGCGACGTGATGTTGAACTGGTGTGTGTTCACCTCACCACGGTGAAGCGTGCACTCTGTTTCTTTACTCTACTTAAACGAAAGACACAAGTCAGGACAATTAGCAAGACAAAACAGTATTTGTGATCCAGTAGTGATCACTTGATTCAGCTTTCTTTCTAGCTGATGTTAGAAACACCAGATCATGGGTTGGATTCCCAGGTTGAGCAAGAAGTTGATGATTCGTAAATAATTGTAATGACATGTCAGCGTCTGATTTATAAGAGTATCTGATAAATGACTGTAAAGTAAAATAGTGGAAAATGTAAATTTGCCTTTGTGTTCCTCTGGAATTCTATTTTAACCGGAGTGGACAGACGTCTGACGTTAATGTCTTTCCCAGTGGTGCAGTTGAAGACTCGAATGGCTGCTGTTTCACCACTGACCTGCAAAATTACATTAAACATCATAAATCTAAGCTTTTAAGCAGTTTAAACCTAATTAGAGTTTATGTTCTGCTTTAGTACTTGTAAAGAGGTTCTGGTCAAGTAATACGGGCTTTGCTTGAACAAGGAATAGTAGGTGATAATGCAAGGGGGATTCTTGCTATTGCTGCTCCATTGATGAAACTGCAAATAGTCAGTGAGGTGAATTGTGATATTGCCAAGAGTTTTGGTCTCAGTAAAAGAGAACTCATTCTTCAGAGCAACTATTTCCATCCCTGTGGTCTTCAAGCGGAACTGTGAGACATTGCTGTGCATTAGAAGCTTCTGCAATATAAAACATTTGACGATCAGTATTAGATTGACTACAAGATTCATCATATTTGGGAAATAACTGTTGTGCAAATGTACTATTATTACTAACTGCATACAAATTATTATGGATTATGTGTAGTAAGAATATGTCTTTTGATCTAATTGGAATACTATAGTAAATACAAGAAAAGACTTGTACCAGCATTAAGTCAGCAACAGTGTTAAGCATCTTGTCTTTGAGTTGATTTCCTCGCTTGGATAAAAGTACGGGAGACTCTAAAACACCAGACAGTAGTGATGCCAAAGATTTCTCCATCAAAGTGTCCAGAACAAAGCCAGCCGCCATGTTGGATTCAAGAGACAAGGAAAAAATGTAGTCGACAATTGCTTTTGCGCTCTCAAATGTCACCTAATACAGTGGAACAGAAACACAACTATATAATTAAAAGCAAAACAACCCATTGTTATCATTCAGATTAATGCTGACACGTACTTGCGAGGTGACTTGTATTAGACTACAGAGCTGGTTAATAATCTCAAGCAAGCCGTCCTAAAAAAAACAACAACGCCAGGCTTTCAGCTCGAGTTACAGTCAGTCACAGTCATTGTAAGAGAGACCTGGTGGATGATGGTCAGCTGACAGGCGGCTGAAATAATCAGAGTGCGTGTGCGGGTCAGAAGCTGGTGTGTGCACTCTGGGTCCAGACTCAGACGGTTTAGAACCGAGGTCAGAAGAGAGATGTGATTGATGATGTCCAGATTGCTTCCAGTCCTCACAAGAGTGGTTAGATTCTCCACTGCATATTTGTACCTGGAATGTAAAAAAGAAAAATAAAAACACGGCAGAACTTGTATGATCTTACATTTCAGAATTTTCGTAGTTTTAATTACAGTTCTTCCTCTGGTTTGATCAGAGAGGATGCGTCTCTCTGAAAGCTTGGCAGGACAGTCACTGTCACTGGACACGGTTGAGTTGCTGCTCCGTATCTGTTCTTTATTTCAATATAGATTGTTACTGTAAAGGAAAAAGAAAAAAACATTAATAATAATAATGATAATGAGTATTTGTAGGGCGCTTTTCACAGTTTTAACTGTCTCAAAGCGCACATTTAAATATGTAAGGGAAGTGTTGCTTTTTATTCAATTTGTCGTCTGGATTGTTGGTGTTAACTAAGTGGCTGCGGTTATGACAAGACAAAGACCAGCGAGCAAGCACATACGCAACAGTGGCCAGGTAAAAAAAACCTCTTAGACCTCTTAGAAACCTCTACATTATAGAAGAAAATTGAGAATGTGGGGCAAAGCGCCTTTCAAAATTCCCTAGGTCGCCTTACAAAGGAGGACAAACAAAACCTTTCTGTGAGGCGACAGCACTACCCACTGCTCCTCCATGGTAATGAGAGTAACATAACTAATATGAGAGTAATGCTTAGTTATTATGTTATCTTGTTTCATGTCACTATTGTGAAATGAGTGGGTGCCTAAAAAACAGCCTTTGACAAATTCATTTTGCCTCTACTTCTTTTTGGGTCTTATTTTAAAAACAAAAAAAACAACGATTATTTTAAAAAAAGGTCCAACCAATAATGAGCAAGTATTTTTGTTTGACCAGTTCCTTTCCATGCCAAATCAAACTCTATTTGGAAGGTCATACAACTAGCATTATAATAGACAAAAATGCTAAAGTAAAGTGTAGCAATTTTGTCATTATGACCACTACGCAACATATCATAATCGTTCTTTGCATTTAACCATCCATGTTGTGGGGGGACATGTGGGGGTCAGTGTTTTGCTCAAGGACAGTCTGTTGTAGAACCAGCCGGACCGGGATTCAAACTTGCAATGCTTGCACTACCTCCAACTTCCTACCACTGGACCTCAACTGCCACACAATGTCTACATCATTTACATCAGCTTCAACCACAAACTTACCTTTGTAATGATCATTGGGATCTCCACTGGGAAGACTAAAGTAATGTTGGTAATCTCTTCCGCTGTAAAGACGTTTCCTCGGGGTGTTTCCGACACTGAAGCTGTACTCGAACAGGAGATCCTGACCACACAAACGCAACTACATCAAAACCCAAAGATGGAAAATATATGATTAGATCTGGAGGAGTTTAGTACTTCTCTTCCAGTCGAGCAGAATATGCTGAATAGAGAGTGTATTTCATAGCCTTTGCTGGGCTGAACTTGACAGTTATTTCCTTCTGGAACAGTCTGAGTGTTGAAGTACAGCTGGCTTTTACCGTGCAGTCGTTCATTTGAAGCTTAAATGAGAAACATTAAATTATTTTATAGTTGTTTTGGATCAATCCCCAAATATAACGTTTAACTAATCCAATCAAATCAACAAAAAAAAATCTAATTTTCAAACTCACTTGCTGAGACTTCAAGCATATAAAGACTGTTTGGTTTCAACATGAAGGGTTTAACAATGAGAGTCGAGGATGATAATCCTTAAAGAGATAAAGAGAAAATGACTCATTGTGAGAGAAAATGACTCATTGTGAGAGAAAATGACTCAACATGACACACAACAAACCACATCTGGCCTGTGAAGATGTCGCATGTTACTGCTCTTTTATTTTTTATGGTCACACACTTGTTGAGTGATTTTTGTCTGTTAGAAAGAAGGTTACAATTGTTAGCTAATATTAGAATAACTTACAATTGGAGATGACCTTCAGACTTCAAAGACAAGTTTAGAGAGAAAATTCCATCATGAGAGTTTCATGCTGAACTGTCTCCAATGAATCTTCCAGATGATAAAAGGAAGAACTAAAATGATGCGCCGCTCGATAGTTACCTTCTGTGTACACATTGTATATAACAGTATTGCATATAATTGCATATATAAATATACCATTGTATATGCAATTATATGCAATACTGTGCAACAGTATGCCACAGTGTTGAGTGTATGGCACAATGAAGAATCCCCAAAGTGGATGACTAAAGAATTTCTGATTCTGATTTAAATGGTCATTTTTAATTTGTAGATCAGTAAAAGCCATAGAACCCTACATTAGGTTGACCTCAAATTTGGAAAGGTTGGCCCTCACTGTTCTGATATACTCACCTGAAAGAGTGAAGGACTCAAACACAGATTGAGGAACCAGTTGTCTGTGCAGATCCAGCAAAGTTTGTTCAGACTTCACAAGTCCGAACAGACTTGGATCCACAAGGTTATCGCCCTCATTTTCATTTGAGAATGAATCCCAAATAAATCCAAGTGAATCAATCCCTTGCACAGAGAAGATGATACACATAATGAGAACAAAAACAAAGCATTATGTAAAGAAAAAAACATTAAGAAAAAATAACTTTTTATAGCAGTGCAGTACCTGTTTCTCTGCCGACTGGGAGACCAGCATCCGCTTCTTCAACTCCCCAGGCATAGTAGTCATATTCTAGATACATAAAATATCACCATACTCACTGAGGAAACAAATACCGTACTGTACATCTGTAAATGGTTTCACATTACCTGAGAAGATGTAATGGTTGCCCGACATTGACTCCATGTTAGACGTTTCTTCAGTATATATTTCTGTCATATTTGTCAAAGACAAAATAAGATCTCATTAATAAAAACAATTTTCATCTTGTTAAATAATATCTATTTATATATTGAAACTATATGTACCATATTTTAATATATTGTAGTATTCAGTGTCCATATTTTATTGTTATCACATCTTAATTTTGCACCAAACCGAGTATCAATACTAATTTCATTATAACCCAGTGATACAGTGACAATAAAAGTTATTCTATTCTATTTAAAATAATTTCAAATAAATTATAGAAATGCAGTACAATTATTCCAATCAAGCACTAGGTGGCAGTACAGATAGTTTTTCATTCCCTGGTGACGTCATCTCCCCTATTTTTGAGGCACCGAAGAGGAATCTGCACGACATCTTTTAGGGAATGCTCTAAATAATTTAATGTACAGAATCACATTTATTTGGAAATATCGTACCTGAGATCAAATCGGTCATTGACACTTGGTTTGGAAGTAAGTCCTGGTGTTCCCACTGAGACCCAGAAGTCTCCGTTTCCACAGACTCAGCATCATCAGTGAAAACATAAGATGTTGTAAAAGGCTCATCAACATGGGTAGAATTATACGATGCTCCATTAATCTTTACCGGTACACCTAGATCTACACTGCTGCAGAATGGAACTGAGAAGGAAAATCACCATGTAAAATACACAACCTTTCATTTTTTTCTAACAAAACACAGCAAAGCTTCTTACTCTCTCCAATGACTTTACTTGAGGCATTAACCAGGTAAAGTTTCCATTTAAAGTTGATGCGTTTGGAATCCTCCACACTGTCTTTACAGGACGCAGAGACAGAAAACCACTCATTCCAGTTCACCAGATTCTCTTGAAAATATGTCCAAGACATATTGATGTTGCTGAGTAGAAAGAAAATGAATTAAAATAAATGTACAATAGTAGCAATGACGATAAACACATACTGTACACTCTAATGTAAATCACAAGTATTCATTTTGCTGAAATGTTACCTGACAGGTTTTGATGTCATAGTGATGAATTTCTCAGATGAGGCTGATAACTGTCCATTATTCACAGTGAGAGTGAAGCGAAGCAGCTCAAGGCCGGGTTTTAAGGCTCGTGTGGAGAAGGAAAGTACGGCAGAAGTGGTCAGAAGGTTCCTTTTGAAACAGTTTTTTTCGTCTGCGTTCACTGGCCTGCAGGACCAGCTATAACTGAAGATAAAACAGTAGCACACATTTATGCTGCTGTCCGTAATCTGACTAATCGTAACCAGAGAAGTTGGGGCAAAAAGAGACAGCGGGGCAAAACGGTACAGAAATACATGGCCCCGCCCACACAGGCAAGACTCATTATATAAGCAACTACATATATACACTATATGTTTTATTTTGGTATATCTGTGGGAATTGTTGTGCTGTGGCGAACACTGTCAAATATATTTCCAAATAACACCTCGTACAATTGATGAACATGGTTTGAAAATTTGCTTTTACTGTTCCAAACATGGATTGATTGAGATATCTCGATGATGATATTTGAGTATTGTTTTGTTATTTTGATATTATTCTCTAACTGAAAGTTCTTATGACCATTTTACTTACGGAATATCGGAAATCTTGTTTAATGTCATTATTCTAAAAGCAGTGCAGCATTTTATAAAACTTTCTTTTTTATATAGGCAACAGAACAAATGTTTTCACCTTAATGTATTATTTGGGTAATCTGGATCATAGGATTTTCCTCCATCCAGAGAAACATCATTTTCATGTTGTGGATTGAGGAGCATATTGGTGGCATCGCTGATGAGACTGACAGGGCGGCCTCTCATCACTTCAACTAAAACACTGTAGTTGCTGTAAACCACATTGCCATTTACCTGCACCTGTTTGGTAAAAACAGTTCTGGTTATTCTTTCTATTTACGAATGTAATATAGAAAATTAAAGAAAATATGGCATGGTATGTTTACACAGTTATGTGTAACAATTTGAATACTTGGATACACATTACCTTGGCTATGGCTTGATAAATTCCATAATGAAGTGAGAACTTTGGAATCTCAATGAATTGTCTTTGTGTGTTTGTTTGGGGGAGGAAAATGGCGGCTCTAGTTTGGTCATAAATGTCCCATTGATAGGAGAGACCTCTGGAGACATTGCATTGAATCTGTGCCTCAAATGTCACAGCAAGACGCACATTCTGATACCGCCAGACCTAAGAAAAAATAGTAAGTTACTCATTGATCGATTATGGCACATTGGATCAGCATGTTAAAATAATATTGTGAATATTTCTTTAAAACTCAAACCTGTGTGCTCTGGTGTTGTGAACACTACTCTTCTGATCTCAAAAATTACTAATATGTGAAATCGTTTTAACGCAAAATTTAAAATAATCGTAGGTAAATTTGAATGACTAATGACAATACAGTACAGTATGTTTTTTTATTTATTTAAAAATCTTACCTGCATTTTACTCGGCCCCATATTTTTTACCGGAGGAGGCTGACATGATTCCTCAACAACAAAGATGTGTCCTATTAAAGAGGCTGAGCTCACCAGGTTGGACATTTTTACTTCTACAACATACTCTCCTCCTCTAAAAATAGTTACAAGAAAAAAGAAATGTATAAATATATTTAATAAATGTGTTCTTACATGAACAAAAAAGTACAACCTTTTCAGTTCAGTGTTCATGTCGCTACACCGTTTACCTGTAAAAAATCGCTTTCAATTTATTCTTCTCCTGATCACATTTAAAGTCCTAAACGGTTTAGCTCCTCTGTACTTAACTACGCTCATATCGTATTACAGGTCATCAAAATTTTCTGCACTCAAAAAATAAAGGCAAAATTTTTTATTAAAAGCAAAATATTCTAAAAGTTGTATATTTTGGACCGAAACTCAGAATTTTCTGCCTAGCACAATTTGAGATTCAGAAACAGTAAGTCGCTTCTCTTTAATGAAGAATATCTACGTATGATTGTGTAAAATGTATATAATTATATATACAGTAAACACTGCAATATTACTATTTATTTAAAAATCATTTAAAAGTCATTTAAAAATAACTAACAAAACCAACAATCTGGAGAAATATATTCAAGATAATATTTTTTCCAATCGGTTATAATTGGATATACTATTTAACATTGACTACAACAATCAAATTTTTCAGTCAAACGTTACATCAAAAAACGTCAACCTGTTAAAGACATGATGCTCTATGTTTGATCCTTCTCTCTGAGTTCCATCTCCAAAGTTCCAAAGAAAAGAGACATCTGTGCCGGAGCTGATCCGGCACGTGAAGCTGACCGAGGTGTTGATGAGGACGGAAGGACTGAAGAGAAGCCTGTTGGGCTGCACAGCTCGCTGAATCACAATGCTGTAAGCCTCTGATCCTAACGTAGTGAGTCCATCAGAAACACTCACTGTCACATTGTATCTGCAAAATTAGTAGAAGAAAAACATATAACGGAAAAATACAAAAATGATGAGGCAATGCAAATATGCATGCACACATAAAATAATTCCTCAAATACTACTTGTTTGGTAGATGATATCTTTTTGATGTAATTCTGGATGATTTCTTTTTTTCCGGTCCATCCCCAAAATTCCAGTAGAAGTACAGTGACTCTGGCAATGTTGAAACTGCTTCAAACATGATGTTCTCCTGTGTTGCATAGATCCTTTTCTCAGAAATTATTGAGATATCTGAATACAAGACCAAAACTATCAAAATCAGAGCAATACATAGTATGCAAACTGTTAAAATCAACAAAAAGAAGCCCGTTAGTTCAGCTACTGCCTTACTGTAAAAGTTTAAAAGTTAGTTCAGCTGCTGCCTTAAACTTGACATTAATTGTGAGATGTTATTTACCACATAATGACGCATTATAATCCAACTGTCCCTTGATAAGTCTAAATACAAAAGGCAAAAGTGCACAAAAATGGTAACAACTGAGGACTACAAACATTGCAACAATATGATCGTGTCTTCGAGTGAGAGTGATTCACTCCTTTGCAGTCAGCTACTGGAAGGTGAGCAGGGGGTGGGGCTTTTTTTGATTGGCTGGCAGGTGGGTTTCAAATACAGAACTGTATACACACACACAAAACCTACTGTATAAGAAACACCTAAATGTATTATCACTAATCCAATTATAATACATTGTATCATATTTCAATTGAAATCACTAATCTATTGAAGTTTAAAATATTTGCATTACATTTAACACAAAATATACACGGTAAAGACAGGCTCTTTATTTCAATCTTTATTTTTACTGGGTTTTGGGTCTCAAAAAAATTTAACAAAATTAAGCAAAATTGAAAATGTGATTTATCCATCTTTCTGTCTGTCATTGTTTTAAAGTCCTTTGAAAACCTTTTTTACATATGAGATTTTTAAATGACAATGATCCCAAATTTCACACAGGTTGGTGAAGTCGCCTGCTCTGTATTCGAGCAGAAACTATAGTAGTGGACTTTTGTGAGTCCCAACTCCCAACTGCTGGACCACATCTGCCAACCCCACAAAAAGAATACAATTATTGAATAGAACTGTAAAATAAGATTGGTTACAACAGTGTCTGTATGACAGGGACGGCTAAACTTCAAAGAAAAATGACCTTAAAGACAATATATATATATAATTAAGGAACGACTTATGAGTTACAATTCTAAGCTTTTATTTACACAGAATTCAAAACACAGATCAACACCCAACAAGTACAATAAGGAAACAACAGAAACGTTTATATTGTGATGTCAGCATTACTCAAGTTGTATCAACATTTCTCGAGCTGTAAACTTGTTGAAAACCTGTAGTGGAATATCGTGCATTTGCAGGCCGTCTTGAATAATTCAGCTTGTAAAACAGGACAGTATATTAAACTTTTGATTTTGCAGCCCTCTGGTTTGGATTGTTTAAAGCTTAAAATGTATATTTTTTCCCCTTTTTCGATCGTAACATCAAAGGAAACTGTCAGTCTTGCGTAGTTACAGCTCTCCACTTATATAACACCAGGGAAACGCCACTTACCTGTGACCATGGACGTATGGAACAAGGCATCTCGAGAAATACTTGCTAAATTTCTGGAAACTGTTGTTTCTTTGCTAAATCCTGCATTTTTATGGCCTCAGATGCCAGTCTAGATCTTTCCATCATCAACTGGACTTTAGGACAAAACATTTGAGTTAATCACAATGAGAATTGTAATACATACAGTAACTGTGTACAAAGTTTTCGAACTGTAATACAGCAATTTATCGTTAATAAAATAAAATACCCTGTACATACATTTCTATACATACAGACGTGGACAAAATTGTTGGTACCCTTCGATCAATGAAAGAAAAACTCACAATGGTCACAGAAATAACTTTAATCTGACAAAAGTAATAATAAATAAAAATTCTATAAATGTTAACCAATGAAAGTCAGACATTGTTTTTCAACCATGCTTCAACAGAATTATTTTAAAAAACAAACTCATGAAACAGGCATGGACAAAAATGATGGTACCCCTAGAAAACACTGAAAATAATGTGACCAAAGGGACATGTTAATTCAAGGTGTCCACTAATTATGGACAACTATGGACACATTTTTGGAACCAAATGATTCTTGCTGAAAAACACAAATCCTTGACTATATTCACTTTGTACATGACAAATATATATAAAACCAAAAAAAGCAACAAGAGCCCTGCAGTTCCTAGAGGTCAGCATCACAAACTGTCCTGCATTGTACTCAAACCTCAGCCATGGCATTAATCCACCAAATAATCCATTAAGCAGTGCCAGGACATCATTTCAATTGCTTTGATAAAACAGATTGATGAAATAGGCTTTATAAAATGTTATCAGTGATTTTAAAAGGCCAATGCTAAAACACTGAAAACAAGACAAAGACAAGACACCATGAGAAAATCAGAGCGCAAACACATAAGCAATAATTTAATAAAATGTGAATCTTTGTAAAACATACCAAACAAATATGAAAATAATGTATCGGTAACAATGTATCACAACAAGTTTAAAAAAGTGGATCTATAAAACACAAGTAGCAGAAACATCGTGAGAGTAGCAAGACTGTCTCGGGTGCGTTTAGCGCTGTGGCTCGGAACGTTCCTTGGTTCCGGGCCGAGAAGTCCTTCAGCGGGACAGCAGGGTGACTGTGAGGCAGAATAGTCGCCATTCAAAGCGGCATAACTCCTCTGTTCCGCTTGAAACAGAAAGCAAGTTCTCCCCACTCTAAACACCATCGTCTGCTGAAATTGCCCACGATAGTGCGGAATGTGAGATTAGATCCCAGCCAATACGGTAGTAATGTGTCATCCAGGAGCCTGAGTTTAATAATGAATTAAAAATTATTCTCACTAGGAAGCTAGAACGAAAATGGAAGAAACCAAAGCTAGAAGTTTTTTGCCGCGCTTATAATGACAGTATAAATGCATTTGAACAGGCCCAAAATCTGCGAAATCTACGTAGTATAGTCTGAAAATTAACATAATCCTCGTCATCTGTTTAAAACTGTTGCACAAAAAGAAAAAGGGCACAATATACTCCGTAATCCCCCCACAGCTCACTAGTTTGGACTTTATGAATTTTTTCAATGAGAATATTAGTAATATCAGCATGCAGATTACACCCCACCTACTCACTCACTGACCGTGTTGTGCAAGTTACTTCGAAATTTTGTCACATGTTACATATTACTTATTACTGTTTGTAAAAAGTAATAAGTTACATTACAATGTTACTGTCTCTGAAATGTAATATATTACATTCAGTGTTGGGAGTAACGCGTTACAAAAGTAACATATTACACTAATATATTACTTTTTGCTGTAACGCGGTAGTGTAACTTATTACTTTTAGTATTTTCAGTAATATATTACTCGTTACATGCAAGTAACGCTTGCGTTACATCAAATCTTTCACTTTCAAGACAGTAAATCAAACATTTAATATTTCCTGTTCGCAAATAGACACGCAAGACATTCGTTCCGCCTTTCGCTGGTGGAGCGTTGTATTTTGTAACGCTCTGAGCTCGAGGTGTGCAGCGATTGGCTGTGCTCTGAGCTAGCGGGTGACGGCTGTGGCTCTGATTGGTGGCTGTGTACGGGCCAGTCACGCACTCGCGGCACATTTGAACATTTAATAAACAACAGTCGGTGGTACATTCGCGAGATGGTCTTATGCGCATTGTTTCAGTTTTGTAAAAAACAAGAACATTGTGGTGAAATGCAACCACTGTATTGTCGGCATCAAAAAACAGCTATTTAAAAAACACCTCGAACTGCCATCCGCTCGACCTGAAGAGAAAGAAAACAGCAACGACAGTGTTGTCTGCACTTTATGGCCAGAAAGCAGGACAGTATTGTGTGGTGAGTCATTCAAAATGAATAAAACGCACTGAAGTTTACATACTCCTGTTGTGTCTGATATCAGATATACCCAAGTTATTCACTGATATTGGAGGAAAATCGCTTTGTCTACCATACTTTTAACACTTATTAATGTTAATTATTAGTGTTGACAAGCGCCTTTTCCCCAGACATCCGGGCGGATTTTATAAATTCACGATAATGTCCGGTTTTCCCCATTCTTCAAACGACTAATACACGGATGTGGGCTAATATACGTAGGTTCACAACCCGTGCTTTAAATTATATGAGAAAGTAATATTTGAGATCGAAATTGCGCGTATCGTTTTGAAACAATGGGTCGACTTTTTTTTGTATTATTATTAGTTCTTTAAAAACAATCACATTTTTAAAAACATTTTTCATTATTCAAAATAGTCTGACTAAAATAGTTAATGTAATGTAATGTAATAATGTAATTAAGTAATATATTACATTCTGAGACAGTAATATTGTATGTAACTTATTACTTTTTACAAAAGAAATAAGTAATATAATAATAATAATAATAATAATAATAATGAGTATTTGTAAGGCGCTTTTCACAGTTTTAACTGTCTCAAAGCGCACATGTAAATATGTAAGGGAAATGATGCTTTTTATTCAATTTGTCGTCTGGATTGTTGGTGTTGACTAAGTGGCTGCGGTTATGACAAGACAAAGACCAGCGAGCAAGCACATACGCAACAGTGGCCAGGTAAAAAAACCTCTTTAACGAGGAAAAACCCTGGGGAGAACCCGGCTCACTGGTGCCAGTCTCCTCCGGCATTCTAACACTACACAATCAGTGCGTTGGTTGTTCCGCGTCATTTTTAATGATGATTCTGGAACGATGTTTCCCTCCTCAATGGGGAAAGAGGCGGCTCCACTTCTCCAAGCCAACAGCGTCATCAGGTCCACAGAGGTCGAGGAAGCACCACCGATGATTCCGAAGCTCTAGGAGATTCCGGTCGTACGACACTTGGCGCTCAGGAGAGGAGGGGAGAAAAAAAAAAAAAAAAAATACAAGGCAATTAGAAAAATTCAAGTACTATAGATTTTGACAATTTTCTGAAGGTGCAGGTGTAATTCGGTTCCGAGCACTAACTAGGCAGCCTTTCTATACGATATATTAATATTTTCTGTAAGTTATTATAACAGGTCAATATATGCTTCGTTGAAGAGATCGTTCAGTCTAGACTTAAATTGACTCACTGATTCTGAGTCTCGAATTGGACTAGGCAGAGCATTCCATAGTTTGGGTGCTAAGTATGAAAAGGATCTTCCTCCCTGGTAGATTTTAGAGATTCGCGGTATTATAAGCTGGCCGGAGTTTTGAGAGCGCAGCAGTCGTGTAGGCTCGTAGTAAGTGATGAGCTCACTGAGATATAGAGGAGCTAAACCGTTTAGTGCTTTATAAGTGATTAAGAGAATTTTAAACTGGATGCGATATTTAACAGGTAACCAGTGTAGCGACATTAACACTGGACTAATATGGCTAAATTTTTTTGTTCTGGTTAGTAATCTAGCAGCTGCATTCTGAACCAACTGAAGTTTATCTATTAGTTTAGCAGGAGAACCTCCCAGAAGACCATTACAGTAATCTAACCGTGATGTCATAAACGCATGTATCAGTTTTTCTGCATCCGGTCGGGAGAGCATGTGACGCAGCTTTGAGATATTCCTGAGGTGAAAAAAGGCAGTTTTACAGACGTTGTGCACGTGACTTTCAAAAGAGAGTTTGCTATCTAAAATGACACCTAAGCTTTTCACTTTAGGTGAGGATGAGATTTCAAGCCCGTTAAGATTCATACTGTATTCGGGTGCATCAGACTTTAAGTTTGAGTCAACAAGTAATAATTCGGTTTTGTCTGAGTTCAGCATGAGAAAATTACTTGTCATCCAATCACTAATGTCGCTGAAGCAATCTAATATATTTGCAAATTTTGAGATTTCATTAGGCCGTGCCGAGATATAAATTTGTGTGTCATCTGCGTAACAGTGGAAGCTATGACCATGCTTTCTGATTATGTCCCCTAGTGGAAGCATATAAAGTGCAAATAGGATTGGGCCGAGCACGAGCCTTGTGGAACTCCATATTTAACACTAAATCTGGGTGATGAGACTCCATTTACATGGACGAAATGAGAGCGATCAGACAGATAGGACCTAAACCATTCTAACGCGTGTCCAGAAATACCAACGTAATGATCAAGTCTATGTATTAAAATATCATGGTCAACAGTGTCGAAAGCAGCACTAAGATCTAACAGAACTAAGAGTGAGACGTTCCCTTTATCTGATGCCATTAGAAGATCGTTGGTGACTCGGATTAGTGCCGTTTCTGTGCTGTGGTGCGATCTAAAGCCGGATTGAAATTTTTCAAATCTGTCGTTCTGTTCCAGAAATTTACAGAGTTGTCCCGAAATAACTTTTTCAAGAATTTTAGATATAAATGGAAGGTTTGAAATTGGTCTATAATTAGCAATCACGTCGGCATCAAGATGTGGCTTCTTAATAAGCGGTTTTATGACGGCCTGTTTAAACGCTTGTGGCACGTGACCAAGAACTAGTGACGAATTTATAATATTCAAGATTGGTTCGTTAACTAATGGTAGGACTTCTTTAAGTAAAAAAGTTGGTATAGGGTCAAGTAAGCAGGAGGTCGTCTTGGTCTTAGCTATAATCTCAGTGAGCTCATCAGGGCTGACCTGTTTGAAAGTGCTAAGCTTGACAGCGGGTGGGTTTATTTCCGGTATAACCAGTTGTGGGCTAGTATTTGTGGATACAATTTTCATTCTGATATTAGTAATTTTGTCATTAAAGAAGTTGATAAAGTCGACACTAGTGAGCTGTGGGGGGATTGCGGAGTCTACTGTGCTCTTTTTCTTTGTTAACTGAGCTACAGTTTTAAACAGATAACGAGGATTATTTTGATTTGCAGAGACAAGTTTACTAAAATATGTAGATCGTGTGGATATTAGGGCCTGTTTATATGCGATTATACTGTCCTTCCAGGCACTGCGAAAAACGTCGAGTTTAGTTTTTCTCCATTTCCTTTCTAACTTTCTACTTGATAATTTTAAGGCTTTTAGGTCATTAGTGTACCATAACACTTTGTTTTTAACAATATAACAATATGTAACATATTACAATTTCGAAGTAACTTGCACAACACTGATTACATTACTTTTGTATTACTTTAAGTTACTTTCACCAAAATAACTACAGAAGTAGAAATTAACAGCCTAAAATAACAAAACGTACCTTTTACTTGTACAGTAATTTATGTTACAACAAGTGGAAGTCATAGAGTTATGTAGCTTAATGACTGTGGCCTCTCCAAGCTACAAATAACAATATACATAATCTATAATTGTAGGGTGACCATATATTTTGTTTTCCAAAAAAAGAGGACAATCGACGCGGCCTCGAGACAAATTCAGACAGGCTTCTCGGAGGCTAATGAACATGCTTTAATGTGCTTCAATGTTGCTAAACTATAACTTAGTTAAAATAATAAAAATCAGTAAAAACCTAAATAGGTAACTATTTTAGTCAGACTTTTTTGAAAAGTGAAAAATGTTTTTAAAAATGTGATTGTTTTAAAAAATATATTAATACAAGAAAAAAAGTTCACCCATATTGTTTCAAAACGATACGCGCTATTTCTTTCTCAAATATTACTTTCTCATATAATTTAAAGCAACTGAACCTACGTACACGTGTATTAGTCGTTTGAAGAAGAGGGAAAACCAGACATTTTCGTGAATTTATAAAATCCGCATTTAAAATAACATTAATAAGGGTTAAATGTATGGTAGACAAACCGATTTTCCTCCAATATCAGTGAATAACTTGGGTATATCTGATATTAGACAACAGGAGTATGTAAACTTCAGTGCGTTTTATTCATTTTGATTGACACACCACACAATACTGTCCTGCTTTCTGGTCATAAAGTGCAGAGGACATTGTCATTGCTGTTTTCTTTCTCTTCCCAGGTTGAGCGGATGGCAGTTCGAGTTTTTTTGAATAGCTGTTTTTTGATGCCGACAATTCTTTTGCGTTTACACAGCGGTTGCATTTCACCACAATGTTCTTATTTTTTACAAAACTGAAACAATGCGCATAAGACCATCTCGCGAATGTAGTTTCGACTGTTGTTTATTAAATGTTCGAATTTGCCGCGAGTGCGCGACTGGCCCGTGTACAGATGCTAACTCAAGAGCCACAGCCGTCGGCCGCTAGCTCAGAGCATAGCCAATAGCTGCACACCTCGAGCTCAGAGCCAATAGCTGCACACCTCGAGCTCAGAGCCAATAGCTGCACACTTCGAGCTCAGAGCCAATAGCTGCACACCTCGAACTCAGAGCGGCGTTACAAAATACAACGCTCCACCAGCGAAAGGCGAAACGAATGACTTGCGTGTCTATTTGCGAACAGGAAATATTAAATGTTTGATTTACTGTCTTATTTGATGTAACGCAAGCGTTACTTGCATGTAACGGGTAATACATTACTGAAAATACTAAAAGTGACACGGCTGAAACTGCACGGAGGCGTTGGACCCACATTCAACAGTTCAGAGACTAGGAGAATCGGTTGCAAGGCTTTAATCTTGGTCGTACGGGCAAGGTCAAACACAGGCGTTCGGGGCAATGAGGGTAAGGCGAGAGAATGGTCAGAACAGCAAAATCCGGCAGCGAGAAATCCAAACAAATCCAAGAAACGGCGGGCGAGAAAACGAGGTCGAGAAACAAAGCAAGGGTCAAAACCACGGACTATACTAGGCAGGGAAAAACGCTGGGATGACTGACGTAAAACGCACAGACAAACTGGCGACGAGACAAAGACTAAACAAGGCTTAAATACACTACATGATTACAAAATAAACAGGAAACACCTGGTTGCTAAGACAACCGACGAGGACCCGGAACACGAAACATGGCGGCGCGCTAAGGCGCATGTCAAAACAAGAGTCCGGGAAAATAAACACACAAAAGTCCGTGAAATCAGCCGTCAGAATCCATGACAAAAAGTAATAAGTTACACTACCACGTTACAGGATGAAGGGAACATTTCATCATTAGTTCTGCTGGATCTTAGAGCCGCGTTTCGAGACTGAAAACTGTGTTGGGGTTTCTGGGTGCGTTAGAATGGTTTAAGTTCAATTTCAAGTTCATTTATATAGCGCTTTTGGTCATAGTCATAGCCATTATTTTAGATCCAACGAACAAATGAATAAAATGCATCAATATTTTTTATATTTCACACATGCGCTTTAACACGAGTTGTTACTGTGAAAAGTGCCCTACAAATGCACTGAACTTTGTTAGTTCCAGACTGTCGCTATGCGACAAATAAAAAAAACAAATAAAAAAATTGTTTTTATAGTAGAGTAGTGTCCATTGTTGATCGGTATATCAAAATTAGGAAAAAAGTCAGTTAAAAAAAGAAAAATGAAACATTTCCATTGTTCAGCGGTGTTCAGACTATGAGCTACTTAGGAAATGTTTTTTATATATTTTCGATTTTTTCTCATATATATTTTGCTAATTTTTCTTCTTTTTAGCAAAGTGCTTCTTAATTTCAGCTTTGCAAAGTACTGTACACACAATACTTTTGTTCTATCTACGGATTTATCTGGCAAGGTTTTCAAGTGAAACTCTCCTACTAAAAGTCCATTAATTGCAAAAAAAACAAACAAACCGGAAGTGAAAAAAACTGCAACTGTGATTAACGGCATTAATGAACAAAAATAATAATAAAAATAAAGTTTGACGCAAATAAAAAAAATTTAACTAATCACGTGCATTAACGTGTCAACTTAGACATCAATGTGTCCTCCTCAAAAGTGTCCTAGTCCTCTCCTCCTCTATACATGTCCGCCAATTTCTTGAAGCGCGGTCCCCATTCTAGGAGGCAGTCATAGTCCTGGTCGTTGCCCGAGCTTGAGGAGTTGAGTGAACTGAGTGAGCCGGCATCTGAACCTCCTCCTTCATAATCAAACACCAGCAGCGAGTCGTACGGTGGTGCCATCGGATCATTATTAGCTGTCGTCAGATTCTACAAAATAAAAAAATCTGTGAATCTCCAGAATAGATCCAGAAGTATATTTTTATTCACTGTTAATGCTTGTAAAGAAAAACCCAAATTGACCCCATAATTGGATGTTGACATGAAAATAATTAGAGTGATTGCAATATATCCCCATCACTCCATAAGACCTGGACCCAGACACTGTCTAATATGGACCAAACCGACCGTTTTGGTTTAAAACCTAGCAGGACAACCTTAAATTAAACCTTCGTGGCTGCGCAACCTTAATTAAAGTGGACACAAAAATCGCTAAGCAATCTCACGAGACTTCACTCAAACAATCGATTCTGTTGATCACAGCCGGTACATTTTGAGGCAAATAAGAAAAAAGTTTGAGATTGCAAAGTAATTAATAACGAATGCGGTGAATAAGTAAGTAATTAATAACGAAAACAAAGAGAGAGAGACACCAACGACAGAGAACAGACAGACGATAGAGGTAAGAGATAAATAGAGATAAAGTAAAAATTGGGACGGGTGAGAACTGACATTTTTATATTCATCACTTCCCTTTTCATCATTCAAAAAGAGAAAAGTGAAAAACGAATCAAAGAATATAAGCCTCGAAGATTGCTCAATTGTTAAGATAGGTTCAAATGTTTTACTTGTTTATACAGTTAAAACTTTTGAGTCAATATGTAAAGGGAGAAGTAAACAAATGCTTAAATGTTTTTTTCCATTATCGTTATCTTTTTTTTTTCCAAGTTGAGCACTGTGAACATTTTTATTTTTGCTTTTTTTAAAGTACACCTGCTTTTATGTCATAAGCTAGATAACATAGTTTTGATTTTCTAACCGTTTGATGTTACATAACAATAAATTTGTCATAAGGTTTGTGAATTGTACTGAATGAATTTGATTTGACAGTCAAGTACAGAATACATGCAGTATAATCTTCTGAACCGTTCCTTCAAAAACAGACGTGTAACCGGGTACTTTACATTTTTGTAGAACACCCCTGCTAAATAGTAATACACTAGTTCACAAAAAACACAAAAAGATCATACATCAGCAAAGAAAGTGCTCATCTCCTCTGGGTTTGTTGGTCGGGGTTTATACTGAGTCGCCGGCAGGAATGTCGGTGCCACATCATACCGAAACACTTCTGGTCTATTGTCCAGACCTTGATGCAGGATGATAAAATCAAAGTCCTGTGAAGAGAGTGGATATGAACACCACAAAGGGAATGGAACCGTAACACCAAAGTTTATAAAGCGTTCTCCTTCACCAAATACTATCTTTAACAAGTCATTCATTGCTGTAGTTATTATATCATCAGTTGAATGAAATGGAGAACTACAGTACGTGTCAGAATGCCAGTGTGCAGATGGACGCTTCTATTGGACACAGTTGGGGGAAGACTTCTCTAGTCAGCATGTTTGCACTTTACAGAACGTTGTATATCCATTATCACTGGACAGATATTGTTTCAAGATTTATTCTTGTTTATTTTGAGTGAGTGTCTATGTTTTGATAGTTCTAAGTGAAACAAATCATCCTTAATAAAGTGAAAATACAATGATTAAGCACATTCTATAGATCCTCATAAAACATGTACAGTATAGTTGTCTTAATTTCTTTATAATTTTTTGTACATTTTCATATTTTTTCTAACCTGGTCATCTTCACCACCACCTTCCTCATCATAGTAGTTGATGTTGTCTGATTTGTCTTCATCAGCAAGTAATGGTTCTTTTTTGGTTCGATCCTTCCTCCCCATGAAAAAGAGCAGGAGAAGAACCAGCACTGTAAAGTAAAAACAATTCAATCAACCCTTAGAGTAAATCACTTTTTGTATAAAACATTAATAATTAACAAAAATGCACACATGGCTACAAAAGAATGAAAATAGAAAATATTATTTTAAACAAGAATTACATACACAAAAGAGTTAAAATAGCTCCCGGAATTCCAAGAACTCTAGAAAGCGGCAGCCCTGGAACCTGCTTATCAAGGCACTGGAGGTCTTGACCCTTGCAGTCACAGACCACAGCCCTAATGGTGCAGTCCTGGTTCTGGCCCTGCTGATCATAAACTCTCAGAACTGGACTGTATTCACCCTGCTCCAACAGAGTCTTCAGCATCAACACAACTCCTGTACCTGTAATAACATGTTGGAGTTATTACAAAAACGTCAATTTGTTTGATCACCAACAACATTTTCAAGTGGATCCTCATCGTTTGCATTCATAGTTGCAGTCCAGTTTGCACTGGTGTCCCCTTGGGTCTCGACACGGAAAGGGGCAGCATTTGGAGGATCGTCTTTATCAGTGACCGTGAGAAGAATGGGAGGAGCCTCACGATTGCAGAGCGTTATGTTCCTTTCATCAATAGCTGGAATATTGTCATTCACATCCTCTAAATGTATGATTAGAGTTCCAGTACCAGTTGCTGATGGATCATCTGCACAAGCAAAGAAAACTCATCAACAAAACATATGAAAGCTAGCAAAATGAAATCTAACGTACCATTATCCATGGCTAAAATGATAGCCTTGTATTTTCCGTCTTTGACTAAGGCAGATTCTCGGTCCATGGAATTTTTGAGTTCAATCCATCCAGATGTTGGACTGATGCTCAACCAGCCTGCAGGATCACTGCCAATTTTATACCTAAGGAAAATATGGATAAAACAAACACTAAAATAAAGATAACAATTGTGAGAGGAAAAAGCTTGAATTGATCCGTAACCATTCACTGCTTGTATTCAAGTAGCCCAACAATTATTTTGCTCACTATATTTTGAAAACTAAGTATAGCGCTTAGACTAATAGATTTTAAAGTCAAAAGTTGTACTAATTCTAAAACCACATTTACAAACACGACAAAGTCATGCAATCACAAATATTGAGAGTTAAAATAGTTTCAGATAAAAGTGTTTTGCTTTATTTGATCAGAGGGACCAACAGGTTTCATTCATGATGTTCTAGGTTGACTGAGAAAAATGTCTCGAGTCAAAGAACAAGAACTTTTCATGCTTTAGTGCTCCGATTAGAAAAACGTCTAATGTGCTCCCTTGTGCTTTAAAGCATCATCTGTGTGTGTGTTGATGAATGATGAATCTGTTGGCTAAACCAGCTTACGACTCTTTGGAGAATTATAAATAATGGGAGTTGTGGTCCAGTGGTAGGGGACTTACAGTGTCCATCTACAAAATATTCTACAATGCATTTTGCAATGTTTAAGGAAGTCTCACAATCCCATGAATTATTATGTATTATTTTAAAACAAATTTAAAATATCGCCAAGATGAATCATCTGTAAGTATTCTCATGCCAAGCAACTCAGAGTTCTGAGATCTTTCTCAATTCCAAATTTAAGCCCTTTTCAGGCAAGTTTCACTTATTTGTTGCTGCTGTCTTTCATTTAACAATTTAAACCATCCAATCACATATACTGTAGTTATAGTTTCTGTAAAAGGTTTTTTAACTTCCTAAGCTTACAATTACAAACTTGTGCAATTTTATGGACAAAAACTTGTGCAAACTTTAGATCAGGGGTCCTCAATTATAAACTTGAAGGGTCCACTTACGAAATTTTCGTTCAGTCCGAGGTCAGGAAAAATATCGGTCAAGTTGCAAATATGAACCGCTATGTGAATGGTACGTCACCCGTATAGAAACAACATGTGTCACTACTTCATAAATGTAATCCCTCCTTGTGTGAGGTTTGTAAGACCCAAAACATCTTCATAAATTTGAAATTTGAATTGTGAATTATCCTTTTGAGTCCCTTCAAACAGAGCAGTCACCACTTCACTCACACACTCATTGACTATTTCAGCATTAGAGAAAGGTGTCTTGTGTTGTCCCAGGACACATGTGAGACTTTAGTTGCCTGTGTGTGTGTGTGTGTGTGTGTGTGTGTGTGTGTGTGTGTGTGTGTGTGTGTGTGTGTGTGTGTGTGGAGTCAAAGTCAGCTTTATTGTCAACTCTGCTGTACGTACTGGACGTGCAGAGAGTCGAAATTGCTTTCTCTACTCATCCACGCTCTTTACAGGTAGACATACATTTTTACAAAAAACAAGTAACAAAAAATGTGCATTTTGTGCATTTTTACAAAAAACAAGTAACAAAAACGTGCAATTTTCAAGTACTGGTACAAGTACAAAATATGTTGTGCGGTTTGTAATTACAGATAAAAACGTGCAATTTACAGAAGTATTCAAATGCATTTTGTTCAATGGAGGGTAATTTGTTCAAATTGTGCGTGCTTGGATTAATAATGGCATTTCACGATCACTTTTGACGATTGCGACCGACTTGTTGCAGATTAAACACATTGGTTTTCTGCTTCGCGTGGATGCATATTTTTCTGTCCACTCACTGTTAAACTCGCAGTTTTCAAAGTCAACTTTTCTTTTCTAATCGACGGCCAGCTTTGAGCTCGCCATATTCTTTAAGGTTAAAATAATCTCTCGATTTACGCAAACGACAGAGCGGCCGTTTGCCTGGCTACCCTGAAGACCTGAGCGACTAAGCGCCGCGGCCGTGTTCTAAAGTAACTGTTGAATGCCACCAGAGCGCAAACAGATGACGTAGTTGTCACGTTGCTCTTACAGCGGCTGTGATTGGACAATTGCCGCATCTAAAACGAGCACAATCATTCAAGATAAATTATATACATTTATAAATATATTCGTTTGCGTTGGTGCGTGTGTGTGAATGAACAATGCAGAATAAAAATTGCGTGACCACTGAAAACGCCTTTGGATTTTGATCACAAGAGTAGCATGTTGGTTTTGTACCGTCGGTCCAAAAGTAATCGCGTCTGGGTCCGGATGCGGACCGGAGTCCGCCTATTGAGTACCCCTGCTCTAAAGTAATTCAAGATATCTTCAAATCAATTGTGAATAGGAGAAACTCATTTAGAGATATCCGCAAATATTTTTCAATGGAAGTCAATGGGGCAATGTGACTAGTTCAATTGAATTGTGACTAGTCAGAATGTATTTAGAGATATCTCGAAGGCCATTTATGACTAGTCACAATTGAATTGAACATATCTCTAATTCGATTTGTGACTAGTCAAAATACATTTGAAGATATCTTGAAATTAATTGTGACTATTGTCATAAATGTTTTACGACGAGTCGCTGCTTGGGGATAAATGTTAATTCCTCTTGCCATACGGAAATGATCTTCAGCAGGTAGTTTCGGCTCTGACGCAGCTAGGTGGCATCGCCCATCCGGCAGCCACCATCACCAAATATGGAAGTTAATGGCAGTTAAGCCACGCCCAAAACAGGTAGAGAACAACTGGCTGTAGCGCGATTTGAAAATCCCCATTTTGTTGCGAAACCTCTGGAAATAGAAACACGAGTCTTAACGTCACGCGTTGGTATCATCCCACTCAAATGCTGTGGATAAAATGTCTGCACTGAAACATTCCTGTCGTGCCTTGAGTGAGAAATTAACCAAAACAAACGTTTTTTTTACTTTAAAGTTACTTGGCAGACGCTTCTATTTCAAATGACTTACAAAATCATGAGCATTGAAGTAATTCGCGTTTTAGAGTAAACTGTAAATGTTTTACTCAAGGCTATATCAAGAAAAACAGTAGACAAAAAAGTCAGTGAATAAAACAGTTCTCAGGCCCTTCCCCCCAATTGCCAAGATCCACAGTGCTTTCCATGCATGTCAGTGGTGGTCAATCCATATCTATTTGTGTTAGAGAAAAAAAAATAAAGTGCCAGTTCCCGCTTTTGCTAACCGTTGTGTTCTTTGCGCCAGCCAAGTTTAATTTTTAAACAAATTAATAATAAAAAAGAAATAATAATTTGTTCATATCCTCTGTGTTTCCATCAAACCGTGCAAAAGGGCAAAATCAGTTTGTCAATGCCTTTGCTCTTCCTTTTGCTGCAGTCAGGATCTTGATCATTATCAGATTATTGACTAAAAACACAGAAGGCTAATGATTTAATTCTATGTGTCTTTTGTGCTTTGTGTCAATTCAAACGTGTTTACACATTTATAAACATGTAGATGTTTAAATTAGTAACATGTGGATGTTTAAATCAGCCCTATACTGTATAATACTTATACTGTATAACATGTGTTTGCAATCAATGTCATAAAATCCAAAACTTGATTGTCATCTAAACCGAACACTGACAGTAAGGCTTTGATTCTTTGGGTCATATTCAAATTTATATGAATGTTGCTCAGCTGACCTTTTGATGGCTGCGGCTTTAACAAAGAAGCACATTATTGTTCAACTTCAGAAACACTCTTGGCTATTGAAGAAGCTGTTAACAGTATTGGTTTTATTACAGCTGTCTAATGTATCTCTCTTCTGTTGTAAGACTTTACACGTCAATTCTAATACATGTTCATGTAGACCTACATTGACTATGAAAAAAAAACATGCATTGACCTTGATTCTTACACAAACATGGTGACAGTTGTGCATGATACTGTGAAGAAACTGTAAAAGCAAACAATAATAATAATAATAATAATAATAATAATTGAACCTTAGTGAACTTTCCTTTAAAAATTATAACAATAATTGTAACAAAAGTTGTATCTTATTTCTGAATTCAAACATGTTTATTGTACCATGAAATGCATGTCAGAATGTCTGTAAACTGTCAATTTCATTCTCTGTTTACCGTCAAACAAGGTTAAGCAAACAAGACGTTTTTCAAGTTTCAGATTGTGCAAAGAGCTGTTTTTATTTCACAGTTTTTATTTAGCCCTAAAATATTAAACAGTGTCCCACCACAGAAGAAAGGCTGAAAATATTTAGTTAATCGTTTGTTGGTAGTCTGCATATCTCAGACTGTCACAGTAAAACGACTGTCACCGGAACGAGGCAAGGTGGATTAATTTACTTGCACGTCGAGGATGAGATCACAGGAGCATGAAGGGTTACATTTTCTTCCAAGGTTTAATCCAACAATGAACATAAACGAGAACAGGAACAAGACTCTACGAGTGACAGGACACACTGAAACAGACCGACAACAAGACAATGACTGGACAAACTTAAATACATGAGATAATAACCAATTAATCATTAACACAAAACACCTGAGTTAGAAATGATCGTGATAGCATGTGGAAAAAACATAAAACAAGATGGCGGCGACACGGTAACTTCCAACATAAAAATCTGTGAACATTTCAACATAAAAGTTCTAACTGGCTCTAAGCCGGGATCTGTGACAGAGACTAGATAACAACCCAAGAACAAATTATGCGAATGAAAACATCTTACAGTCTGAATAGAGTGTGACCAAGGTCTGCATACCATTCCCAGACTGATAAAGAGAGAAAAAAATTGAAAACTGTACATATTGTTTGGTCTTAGTTGATGGCACTGAGTCTGGATATTTCTTACTATCTGTTTTACATTTAGAGTTAAATGAGAAAGAGTTATTTAGAATAATTAAAAGCTAATCTTAAAACTGACTGATTCTGAATTGACTTCTGACTGATTCTGAACTGAATTGTATCTTTTTTTTTTAAATAAAAGTACGGTTATCCAAATTTAAGTAGGATACCTTTTTAATGATCTACCCCGGGGGTAGATGAGATCCGCCCAGATCTCCTTAAGGCTCTGGATGGTGTGGGGCTGTCTTGGTTGACACGCCATTACACCATCGCGTGGTCATTGGGGACAGTGCCTCTGGAGTGGCAGACTTTACCAAGATTTACCAATATGCTCAAGTAACACAGCTTTTAATATGTAAGAAGTAGAAAGTACAGATGTTTGCATAAAAATGCAAGAAGTAGAAGCAATAAAATAATGCTCAAGTAATGTATGAATGAGCCAATATTCTACAAAGTATTTTTACATGTTTATAACATACACCCTTTTTTCTGTATGTAAGCAATGGCATATCCTAAACATGTTTGTCATCCATGCAATGGATAAGTTGCTAAGTTTTAAGAACTCAAGAGAGTTGCAACCCTGCAACCTGCTTATCAAGGCACTGGAGGTCTTGACCCTTGCAGTCACAGATCACAGCCCTAATGGTGCAGTCCTGGTTCTGGCCCTGCTGATCATAAACTCTCAGAACTGGACTGTATTCACCCTGCTCCAGCAGAGTCTTCAGCATCAACACAACTCCTGTACCTGTAATAACATATTGGAGTTATTACAAAAACCTCAATACATTGTTTGATCACCAACAACATTTTCAAGCGGATCCTCACCGTTTGCATTCATAGTGGCAGTCCAGTTTGCACTGGTGTCCCCTTGGGTCTCGACACGGAAGGGGGCAGCATTTGGAGGACCGTCTTTATCAGTGACCGTGAGAAGAATGGGAGGAGCCTCACGATTGCAGAGCGTTATGTTCCTTTCATCAATAGCAGGAATATTGTCATTCACATCCTCTAAATGTATGATTAGAGTTCCTGTACCAGTTGCTGATTTATCATCTGCACAAGCATGAAGAAAACTCATCAGCAAAACATATGAAAGCTAGCAAAAACTTCTCAGAAATGAAATCTAACGTACCATTATCCATGGCTAAAATGATAGCCTTGTATTTTCCGTCTTTGACTAAGGCCGATTCTCGGTCCATGGAGTTCTTGAGTTTGATCATTCCAGATGTTGGACTGATGCTCAACCAGACAGCAGGATCACTGCCAATTTTATACCTAAGAAAAAAATGATTAAAACAAACACTAAAAAAAGCATAACAATTGTGAGAGGAAAAACTTGAATTGATCCGTAACCATTTACTGCTTGTATTCAAGTAGCCCAACAATTATTTTGCTCACCATATTTTGAAAACTAAGTATAGCGCTTATATTACTAGATTTGAATGTCAAAAATTGTACTGATTCGAAAACCGCATTTACAAACACGACAGTCATACAATCATATATTCAGAGTTGAGAGTCCAAAAGGTTTAATTTATGATGTTCTAGGTTGACTGACAAAAATGTCTTGTGTCAAAGAACAAGAACAAGAGCTAATGTGCTCCCTTGTGCATTAAAGCATCATCTATGTGTGTTGATGAATGAGGAACTTGTTGCTAAACCAGCTTACGACTCTTTGGGAGAATTATAAATAATGTGAGTTTAGTTGCAATAATGCGTGCAGGGTAAAATACGTAACAGTATCCATCTAAAAAATAATCTACCAAGCATTTTGTAATGTTTACGGAAGTCTCACAATCCCATAAATGATTACGTATTATTTTAAAACAAATTTAAAAAGTATTCTCATGACAAGCAATTCAGAATTCTGACATCTTTCTCAATTTTAAATTCAAGCACTTTTGAGGCAAGTTTCACTTATTTGTTGCTGCTGTCTTTCATTTTACAATTTAAACCATGCAAGCACATACAGTTATATGTTTATGTAAAAGGTTTTTAACTTCCAAAGCGTACAATTACAAACTTGTGCAATTATGTGGACAAAAACTTGTGCAAATTTTAGATGCTACATATGTGAAACATTTTTATAATCTCTACTACACCCAATTTTATGTTGTGGCAAATCTGTGACTGACACTAGAAAAGGTTTCTTACGTTATTGTCTGTGCCTTTGCCGTGTCTGGATCGCTGGCTGAATAGAGAACCAAATCACTACCAATGTCAAGATCTTCAGGTTTGGTGATCATCTTCTCTGTAGGGCTGAATACTGGAGGCTCATTAAGATCTTGTACATTAACAGTGACTGTGGCAGTGGATGTGGCCAAGGACCCAACAAATGGTACATCATTCTCAGCAGTTACCAACAGGATGTACTGGCTGTTGCTCTCAAAATCAAGAGGCTAAAAGAAAAGGAAAAAGTCACTGCACAATTCATGCACAAGAAACCTTGAAGATCAAACAAACTACACTTACTTTGACTGTGGTTATTATTCCTTCCACCATGTTGGGTCCAGTACTGACGCTGAAAAATCCAGTCTTGTCGCCGCTGATAATACGAAACTTTGTCGTCAAAGCAGGAGTCTGAGGTTCATCTTCATCAGTAACAGAAAGTTTGACCACTACAGCACCAACAGTATTCTCTGGTACAGACACGTTGTACTGAAAGAAAAATGATTACATGTTAAAGCTGCCGACTGCTCCGGGTTTAGTAGAGGTATTTGATCTACAGTTTTATTTATTAAACTTAAAGAACGAGAAATTAAAAATCAAGTGCATTACCTTATTTTGCACCAACTTTGGTGGGTTGTCATTGCTGTCTGTGATAGTAATAACAGCAGTGCCAGTGGTTGCGTGGCTGGCTCCATCTTCTCCATCAGTAGCCACGATTTGCAGAGTATACGTAGTCCATTTCTGGAATGAGATACAGAGACATAAATGAAAAAGAAGAGACAGAAGCATATCAATGATTGTTGCATTTCTCACCTCTCTGTCCAGACCGTTTCCTACTACACGAATCTTCCCACTGGAAACGTTGATATCAAACATATTTGCTGTTGGTAATGGTGGATCCTGGCTAATAATCTTATATTGGACCTCGCCATTCCACGTTGCTGGATCATCTGCATCAGTAGCTGTGACTTGCATGAACTCAAAATCTACCAGAAAATGAAACACAGTTGACTCCACGCAAGTGCACATCGCTTAACTGCAAAATTAGTTTATCTGCACATTAGTCTTTTATTTAGTTTATAGCACATTGGTCCTGTTTTAACCCCATTCAAAAGACAGAGATGCAGCTCCGTTTAAGCACAACATCAGATAACTGCAAGCTTTTGTTTGTTCCGGGCCACAGACACATTAATTTGTGTTCGGATAACTGTACGCTTGACTGAGGCGTGCGCACACGTGGAATGTCTAACTGTAGAACTAACTGTAGCCCTGTTTATTTAAGTTTGTATTCATTTGTTTTAAGTTATAGTTTAAGTTATAGTTGTGTCTGTTACAACAACGTTGATATAATAGCGAATCGGAGTCGCACTTTGTTTTGACTTATTTTTTCACTTTTACTGAGAGAAGCACAAAAAGGTGAACCCACATTATAATTTAAAGGGGAATTGGCAAAGCACCCTGCCCCTTTTAAGAAGCGCACACATCGAACGATCTGTAAAGATCCTTATATGAACTAATCCCGAACAAAATGAATCTTGCTACTGAGTCTGCAATATAAAAATAATAAAATAAACCATCTAGTCATGATTTTGTGACTTGTCATAATTCATTTGATTCACTTTAACATTGCTCTAAACTGTATTCAATAAATATTTTTTATTTTTTTATCCCGGCGTTTGCGGGGAGTGAAGTGAGAAAAGACAGCTTGTTCAAATATTTTTGAATGTTACCAAAAGACATTTTGATGATTAAATAAAAATTAAATAGAGTCTATAGTTGTAGTAGGCAGTTAAATAAGTAGTGGGAGTATCGTTATCCACGTGACCCGTCTGGCGTATAGAGATATAAGACGACTCCGTAATAGCACACACTCCGCCTATCTGCCAATTCGGTTCCAGTCCCGAGCGGGTGCACAGATATGGAGTAGACTGTATTAATTTGTGCCTACTTAACAACCAAGATATTAGAAAAGAAAAAACATAATAGTACACGAAATACATGAAAATACATTTAGCAGATGCTTATACTTGAGTAACTTTGTGAAACACAAAATGCATCTTTTCAGCTGAATAAAAAAAACCCACTACTAGCTCTGTGAGTAAAGAATTCAATCTATAAAAGTTCACCTTTGGGAGCAGCTTCAGCAACCTGGCCATTGAAAGGATTTTGAGTGAACACAGGAGCGTTATCGTTCTGGTCAAACACTTCGATTTCAAACTCCATAGGCTTTTCCTTCTGTCCTGCGTCCCCAACACCATGAGCTAGAAGCTGTAGACGGAGTGAATATTTAATATTTAGGGGTAGACAACTAGGTGTCCCGATACAACATTTTAACTTCCGATACAATACCAATATTGCATCCACCAATACCGATAAAAATCCGACACAATAATCAGCACAAAACATGAATACTTTTACCTATTTCGTGGTATGTATGAAAGGCTAGATCAACAGAACAAAAGTAAGCAACAGTAAGTATGCAAAAAAAACCCCGACCAATTTATTATCTGTTGGTTGCATACATCTGAACTTTTACATAAAAAAAAATGAATTAAAAAATGAGAACAGTTGGTGCGGTCTCGAGACAAATTCAGACTTAATTCAGACGTATTTAACGTGCAGAAAGTCTTGCGAAAAAGTCCTCGTGCAGAGTTTTGTGATGCTGTTTCAAATGAGGTTGGATGTATTAAACTTTTTGTATTAAACATTTAGCAGACGTTTTTTCACCAAGCCACACTGTCTTCTTTGCACTTTAATGAGAAATACTGCCACACGGCCGACATCGCTCTTTTACTTTACTACTTGCTATCAAACAGCAGTGTTGTGATCACGTGGGCTTTGCGCGCCGGCTCTGGGCACTGCTGAATAGAAGAGCCGTAACAGAGTTTTGAGTGGAACGCTCACATTTATCGGAGCTTATATCGGAAATTTCCGACATTAAAAAAAGTAAAAAAGCAAAGTATATAAAAATCATTTTCATACTATGCCATAAGCGAGGACAAAGTAGTACAGGCATTATATAGAAAGTGTTTTTTTTCTTTTCTTATTTTTTTACCATTCCATTTCACATTCCAATTACAGCATATAGAAATTCCATTTAGCAATGGCATATGTGTTACGATCCGGGACGGGTGAAGGTGATGAGATGAAGAGCCAGGGATCGTGGTGACAAGAAACGGACATTTAATGACTAAACAAGACGATAAACTCACAGACGACAGCAGTACAGACGAAGTGCAACGTTAATGACTGACAAAGAACGAAGGCACGGGTGAAGACTTAAATAACAAGACAGATGAAGAACAGGTGGAACTGATAACAGATGAGGATGACACACCAGACGAGAACAGAAACACGGGAACATGGGAAGTGTAGTCCATATTTGCGACAGTAGGTCCCCCCTTTCCTAGGCGGCTCCCGACGCCGTAGATGACATCCAGCGAGTGCCAGGCTGCAGGATCCGAGTCTGGCCATGGAGGGCCAAAACCGAACCCGAAGGGTCCAACAGCTGGCACTCCTCGACGTGGAACAGCAGAGGGGGGAGGAGGTAGAATAATCACTTAACTTAAAAAAAAATCAGTAAAAACCTAAATAGGTAACTATTTTAGTCAGAATTTTTTGAATAATGAAAAATGTTTTTAAAAATGTGATTGTTTTTAAAAAAAAATAATACAAGAAAAAAGTCGGCCCATTGTTTCAAAACGATACGCGCAATTTCATTCTCAATTATTACTTTCTCATATAATTTAAAGCACGGGTTGTGAATCTGCGTAGTGTATTAGTCGTTTGAAGAATAGGGAAAACCGGACATTATCGTGAATTTATAAAATCCGCCCGGATGTCTGGGGAAAAGACGCTTGTCAACACTAATAATTAACTTAAAAAGTGTTAAAAGTATGGTAGACAAAGCGATTTTCCTCCAACATCAGTGAATAACTTGGGTATATCTGATGCAGACACAACAGGACTATGTAAACTTCAGTGCGTTTTATTCATTTTGAATGACTCACCACACAATACTGTCCTGCTTTCTGGCCATAATGTGCAGAGAACACTGTCGTTGCTGTTTTCTTTCTCTTCCCAGGTCGAGCGATCTAATGGCAGTTCGACGTGTTTTTTTAAAAGCTGTTTTTTGATGCCGACAATTCAGCGGTTGCATTTCACCACGATGTTCTTGTTTTTTACAAAACTGAAACAATGCGCATAAGACCAAATGTACCTTCGGCTGTTGTTTATTAAATGTTCAAATGTGCCGCGAGTGCGCGACTCTGGCCCGTGCACAGCCGCCAATCAGAGCCACAGCTGTCAGCCGCTAGCTCAGAGCACAGCCAATCGCTCAGAGCACACCTCGAGCTCAGAGCCAATCACTGCACACCTCGAACTCTGAGCGTTACAAAATACAACGCTCCACCAGCGAAAGGCGGAACGAATGACTTGCGTGTCTATTTGCGAACATGAAATGTTAATGTTTGATTTACTGTCTTGAAAGTGAAATATTTGATGTAACGCAAGCGTTACTTGCATGTAACGAGTAATATATTACTGAAAATACTAAAAGTAATAAGTTACACTACCGCGTTACAGCAAAAAGTAATATATTAGTGTAATATGTTACTTTTGTAACGCGTTACTCCCAACACTGTATATGTGTGTGTGTAGTATAGCTGACAGAAACTCCGCCCGCAGATTTGACGGCCGGCCAATGACCGAGACCGGCATTTTAATAAAGGCGCTCTAGAGGCACCTGGGTGGTGTCGATTGCCACCAACGGGTCCGTCCCGGCGTGGAGGCGACGGGCGGCGCGGCTGACTCACGCAGCGGTTCGCTGTGTGAGAGACTGCGGCCGTGCAAGTGCGGCGCTGCTTTGATTTCCCGCAATTGTGGTTTGTGCCTGGGACACCGGTTGGTTCTTACACGGCGGTGGAGCGACGCGAGGGCCATATTTGGTCGGGTAAGCGGCTTCAAAGCACGTCTCTCGGTGCCGGCGCTTGACGCATTTTTATTGATTAGATCTCGCGGGTGTGTGGCTCTACATCAGGGCACGTGGAGGCTACAGAGAGTGCGATCGGGTGGCGCCACTAATCCGGTTGGGGTATGTACGTGGTTTTATAACAAGTTTGTTTCCTTGTGTTAATGTCATTGATGACTGTGTGCAGGAGGGCGCGCGCGCTGGAACAGTGGTGGCTAGAACCGGCGCTGTCTTGCTTCCACCCCTTTTCCCTTTTGGGGACGGATTCCCTTTTTGTTACCCCTTACCCTGTTTGGTTGCTACCCCCAGTTTGGTGGCCCTGTTTCCTGGGACTACCAGGAGGCGTGCATGTGTGATCTGACGTACGTCGGTGTGAGGCGTGCTTGTGTGTGTGCTCGCGTGCATGAGTGTGACCCGAGGTGCGTCGGTCGTGAAACGTGTATATGTGCGTGACCCGAGGTGCGTCGGTCCGAAGCGTGCTTGTGTGTGTGTGTGTGTGTGAGTGCGTGTAGTTGTATACTCGCCGAGGGCAGCGAAGCCAAGCGACGGATTGGGAGTGTTGGTGGTGGTCGTGAGTGCACTAATCTCCAGTGTGTATCAATTGCTGTTGTCAAGTCACTGCGGGTGTGTGGTGGAGTGTGTGTGCTGTGTGCGGGAGCCGAAACAACCGATCGGTCGACGAGGAACACTGTTTGAAGGGTGTGTTGCGAGTGCGCGTGCGTGTATGTGTGTGTTATTTTATTATTTGTATTTAAATAAAACATCTTTTGTATTTTCATACCCACGTCTCCGCCTCCTGTGTCTCCACGAACCGGTGGCCCTGCTACATATATATATATATATATATATCTGTATGATGTACCTATTTGTGTGTTGATTTGTGCGTTGTCTTGTCATTCAAGGGCCCCATGCCCACCTTTGCCTGGGGCCCCAGATTTCTTAAATCCGCCCCTGGTCTCTGCATTCGTGAGTTGATCATGATTGTGAAGACGCTCAACTCGAATAAACGCAGTGTGTTTCCTTCCACTCGAGTCCCAAGCAAAAACTTGGAAAACCTTGTGACCCTCGTGAAGAGTCACTGGTCTCTTCAGCTTCACGGTCCCGTCAGTGCCGACATGAAACCGCTTGTCTACAGACTGGAACAGTGTCCTTGCCTTTCCATCGCAGTCATCAAAAGTTACTGAGGAAAAAAGATGGATAATCAGTTTGTTTGTCAGTTCAAATGTGTTGGATCTTTTTGAAAAAAAAAAAAAAAAAAAAAAAAAACATGTTAAAAGTTGAACCTATATTAGGAAAAACACCCAATTACTACAGCTACAATGCATAGGTGTAAAATCTGAACACAGACCACTTGGGTGTAAAGATGGAATAAAGGTTTAGTGACACAAAATAATGTTGCAATATAGCTTGAATGAATGTTTCATCAAGAAAAGATTGATCTTAAAATGACACACAAGCGTGTCTTTGTGTTACAGATAATCATTCAATCATTTTATTAATTTTATCATGGTAAACTTAATTTTCTGCATAATTACAGATTTGATGTCATGTGATCACAGCAGGTAAACAATCTAAACGCTGGATTAGGATTGCGCGTGTGGTCAACAATATTTAAGAAAAAGGCACTGGTGGAATCGAACAAACATAAAATGGACGGTATATACGGTGTGCAAATAGCTAAGTGCAAACATGCTATTGTGTTGCTTCACAACAGGAATACTCGAGACAAGTTTCAATAAAATACAATAAAATGTATTAAAACATGAATTTTACATTTTAAAAAATATTTAAAAATAAAAAGAGAATTGGCAGAATAATCCTGCTACACGCGTTGTCATGTTCCTGAAATATTGTTTTTCAACCATTCTGACAGTGAGAGAGTGAGCGAGAAGAATAAATACTGTCAAAGTGGTATTGACATTTTGCATTTTCTTAACTGTATAACTTTTGTAACTTGTCAGACAATATGGTGCCAGGATGCATTAAATGCCGCGCCATATCTATATAAATAGTAAAAGACTATGCTCCATGTAACGCCTTAAACTTTTTACTTGGATATATCGACTTTACTTTCATGCATTTAGAAGACACTTTTTTTTTTTTTTTTACAATAGAACTACATATGCTTTTCCTAGGAATGAAAACTGTCCCAATCATCAGCGTTAGAATGAGCTGCTATGAAAGTGCGAAAACAGGTTATTTGAAATATATGGTTTAAAAAAAAGGCATGGAAAACTTTTTTCTAGATTATTGTTGCTAAGGTAGATAACAAACCTTGTATCTTATATAAAACCTATAACAATTTCCATGTTCGCTGCTAATGTTGCTTTAGTAGTCAAAGAAACGTGTAACTAATGGAAACCCCTCTGTATACAGTACACAATTCACTCACAATTTCACAACGTTCAACACCAAAGAAAATACCATTTACATACCCACATAAATGCATTTTGGGATTCAACTTTTCAATTTTAGGTAAGGAAAGCACTTCTTTTAAAAATAAAATAATGTAGCGCGACACGTTAACATATAACGTTTGTTATTAGTTTAACAAAGTCAGAGAGGCCAGGCTGAGATGGTTTGGACATGTTCAGAGGAGGGATAGTGAATATATAGTGAGCAAGAGGACGACCACGGAGGAGATATACAGTATGGATGTTGTAAGAGATGACATGAGAGTGGAAGACACTCAGGACAGAAAGTGAAGTACAGTAGTAGACACAACTCAACTCACCTCTTCCTAGTCTTTTTCCAGGTGTACACGACGGCTGCTCAGCATTTTCACAGGATAACGGCTAGAAACATTAAAAAAACGATTTAGTTTACAGCAAAGAACCTCCCGCTGTGGGTAAAACTGTTCGGCCGTGTCAAGTCAACACTATAACTCGTCAACACCGAAATACCTCACCTGAAAAAACAGAAAAATCAATCCTAATCGGAAAATCCAGAAAGCCTCCATTTGAACAACCGTGTGAAGAAGACGCATTAATTGTCCCTTGTTAAGTCTAAAAGCGGAAATAAAAGACCAAAGTGCACAAATTTTGTAATGACTGAGGACTATAGCAACGATATGATCGCATCTTCGAGTGAGAGTGTGAATAATTCCTATGCAGTCAGCTACTGGACGGTGAGCGGAGGGCGGGGCTTTTTTTGATTGGCTGGCAGGTGAGTTTCAAATACTGTACTCCACACACAAAATATACTGTATAAGAAACAGAATGTATTAACAGTGTTGGGTAAGTTACTTTGAATAAAAGTAACTAATTACTTAACACTTTTGTAATTACATTACTTTTTAAACTGGGTTTTAGGTCTCAGCTACAATAGAAAATAAGAAAATGTACTTTCTCCATCATTTCCCTGAATTGTCTGTCAATGCTTTATGGTCATTTGAAACCCCATTTCACACATGAGTGAAATGACAAAAATACCAAATTTTACAGAAGTTAGTGAAGTCGACCGCTTTGTATTCAAGCAAAACTAGTCAGTCCCAAATCCCATCTTCCACCACCACAAAGAGAATACAATTATAGAGTAGAAATGTAAAATAAGAAGAGCTGTGAACGGAAACTTCAAAGAAACTTCAAAGAAAAAAATGACCGTAAAGTAGTTTCACCGTAAAGACCAATCTAAGAATAATTAAGGAAAAAACTTATACATGTTATAAGGTACAATTGTAAGCTTTTATTTACACAGAATTCAAACCACAAATGCTCAACAACACTCAGTAGAACACTGCAGGAAAAACAGCGCAGCGCAAAGGTAACGCGACAAATGTGTAGCTTGTAGTCGGAGCCGCGTGGTTCAGTTCGAGTACATGCGCAGGTCCTGTCCGAAGCCTGAAACAGTTAAACACGCTCACATTTCTTAGTAAGAACTGAAGAGTAAATTCATGTTCATAAAGTGACATGATGAGATCACTAAGATAAGATCACCTCTGCAACAGTGTTTCAACTTTCATTGCAATAATCTGTTGTCAGTTAATCTGTTGTTTTCATTAAAATATTTGTTTACAGAAGATGCAAGAAATGCACCAGACATCCTATTATAAATTATATCTTAATATAAGTAAGAGTTATTCTATAGAAGATAACTTCTCATTTTCCATGTAAATAAGAAAATATCTTAATAAAGTTATTACTTTTTTTGACAAGAACAGTTGTTTAATTTGTTAAACAGTTGTTTAATTTCAGTTGTTGATGATCAATAAATATTCCTATAGAAGATCTGTGTGGATTTCCATCAATTATTTTAAAATCAATGAATGCACACTCATTTTTAATGAATTTATTTTTTTTGTATAATCGCCCAGCCCTTTATTATTATTACAGTTATAAGAGGTGTGTTTTTTATGCTAGATTTAAACTGACTAACTGATTTTGATTCTCGGATCGGCAGAGTGTTCAATTGTGGATACCGTCACACATTCATGAATGTAATTTTATACATGTATATAAACACCTTATAACACGTTTGTTTTCATAGCTATTAATGACGACACGGAGACTAATCGAACGCAATGCGTTGCAAAATCAACTAATCATTTCGAGTCATTCGTTCATTTCCCAGTAGGCGGCGCTGTAAATGTGGCCGCGCTCTAAAACAATATATACAAAAGACAACATGGTTTGCTTCAGCAGACAACAAATAATACATTAATTGCCACAAAACTATTAAAATCATGTGAATCCTTAGCTTCACATTAATACTTGATCACTTGTCCTGCGTCTGCCCTGCCATCTTTGTTTGACAGCTTGATTGCGGTCACGTGACACGTGAAAGAAATGATCAAAGAACGCGCATCACCGGTTTGAATCAGGCTTAGCTATCACATGTGACATGTGAACGAAATGAATGATCCTTTTGAACGAATCACGAACCGAGTACTTAATAAAAACAAATTAAAATTAACAGGAAAAAGCTTTAATCAATTAAAAAAAAACATTTAGAAACATTTTGTATTTTGTTTTTATTGTTAGATCAAGTATTTAAAATGAACAAAAATACTTTTGAAACATTTTAATCTCCCGTTGGTACATTCAAATCAAATTTGGGATTTTATTAACAATAGCCGTTATCACACAGCAATGCCGGAATGCATGAAAAATACTAGAACGACTATACTGGTGAAGCACACCTCAATGATTTTTCAGTATTTATCAATTTTTGACAAACTACTCCCCGCTCGCTTCAGCTGGCACTCCGTGTTGCTAGTGATGAACCCATTATTCACACATTTCCGCTATCGGTCGACTTTTAAAGAGTATGGGTACTTTGAAAGTGTATGACACTTTAAAACAATCAAATACATATTTTGATTTGAGAAAAATAGACTTAAAATACAAAGTACTACCGTCCTCATTAGTACCTGAGTAAAACTTTTAAATCAGTTTACATTCAACCTTTGGTATCACTTTATTTTGACAGCATGTTTAAATGCAAATAAATACCATTATGATAATTACTAGATTAAATACTAAAATCTAAAAAAATGTGGTTACCCCAGGGTAAAATTATCAAAAATCAACAGCACCACTGCTCTACTACAGGACCTGAGAATAATGTTTGTTTCTGATACAGATCAGTAGGTGGCGACAAATCTCTGAATAGAATATGCGTGGAAAAGCTGCAATTACTTATCCCATATTTACTCGCTTCTATGAGGAAATGTTCTTGAGATTTTGGCCTCAAACTGCGAGGTCTACGGTTTACTCAGAACAGTGCACAGACAATTCACTATTTCATGTCAATTGAATGAATAGTCCTATTTAACAACATTATTAAAATTCTAAATGTTTATATAATCAAATGTGTCAGTCACAGGTTTGAAAGTTTGTAGTTTCAAGGTATCATTCTCTTTCTCTGTAGAATTACAGATTATATGTCATGTGATTACAAGAAACAATCTCAGTGACAAAGTCACATAACGGTTTTGTTATAAACCAAGTTTCTTGACACTAAATCAATAAGACAGTGGGGCAGCAGTATCATCGTTCTATTGTGTTGCTTTTCCATTTACAACAGGAACACTTGAGACAAGACCATGCAAGTTTCTCACAGCAGCATTGATGTATGAACTCTGAAACATTTTGCAAGTCTGAACTGCATTTGACAAATTTCCTTCTAATCAGCTGCAACAGAAAATTTCAGAAAGAAAAAAATATAGACATTCCCAAATGTGTTCAACGAGAATAAAGGTGACGTGAAGATTTACTGAATGATTTCCAGAAGACTCTAGAATTAGAATTATATAGGGTTTTAGACTATTTCAGTGAAAGCAGTTCATCAACGGTTCAACACTACTGTCACGCTCACGCCCTCGTGAAGCCAAGGCGAGCGTGAGCGACAATGGAACACAAACACAGGGGTAAGTGCACAGTGGGTTTAATGACAAACGGATAACCAAACACTAAACGGAATACGAACACGGTGGTAGATGGCGAAGGACACGAGGAAACAGTCCAGGGAACAGGAAACGAGGAAACAGTCCAGGGAACAGGAAACGAGGAAACAGTCCAGGGAACAGGAAACGAGGAAACAGTCCAGGGAACGAGGTGAGGTCCGAAAGTCTCAGGTAAGTGAAGACGTCTTTGGACACGGGACAGATAACCCGACACACCTATATACTGGTGTTGATTGGTGTTGTGTGCGTGGGAACTGGGTCAAGGGGCTGTGGACGGAGGACAGACCACAGAAGGTGGGTGAGGCTTTAACAAAGACACGTGGAAAGACGGGGAAATCCGGTACTGAGGTGGCAGCTGGAGGCGATAGGTGACCGGGTTAACCTGGCGGATGATCTTAAAGGGTCCGATGTACCGTGGACTCAGCTTCTTGCAGGGCAGTCGGAGGTTGATGTCGCGGGTGGACAACCAGACTCATTGTCCAGGCCGGAAGACTGGCGTCGGTCCTCTTCGGCGATCGGCCTGATGTTGATACCTCCGACTAGCCCTTTGGAGATGTTGGTGTGCTGAGTCCCATACCCTCTCGCTCGTCTTGAACCATTCATCCACAGTCGGTACCGCTGTTTCTACCTCGGACCAGGGGAAGAGAGGAGGTTGACGACCTAGGACACACTGGAAGGGAGTTAGACCGGTACTGACTTGACGTAGTGAGTTCTGGGCATACTCTGCCCACGGAAGGAAACGAGCCCAATCGTGCTGTCGCCGAGCACAGTAGGTCCGTAAATACCGGCTAACCTCCTGGACCTTCCTCTCTGCCTGGCCGTTGGACTGTGGATGAAAGCCTGATGTTAAACTGATGGTCACCCCCATCCTGGTGAAGAAGGCCCTCCACACCCGGGACACGAACTGCGGCCCCCGGTCAGACACGATATCCTCCGGGATACCGTAGTTCCGGAACACATTGTGAAACAAAGTCTCTGCGGCCTCCATGGCGGTTGGGAGACCCTTCAATGGAACAAGTTTGCATGCCTTAGAAAAACGATCAACAATCACATAAATGCATGTATATCCTTGCGAACGAGGCAAGTCTGTGATGAAGTCTACAGCCAGATGCAGCGGTAAGGGCAGTGGCATCAATTTTCCTTGGGGTAACCTGCGGGGAACATTGGTGGAAGCACACACTGCACATTGACCCACAAATATCGCCACGTCCCGAGCCATGGAGGGCCACCAGTAGCGAGGTTGTAGGAGCGAGAGGGTACGCGAGCTGCCGGGGTGTCCAGAGCCCAGAGAGACGTGTACCATACTGATGAGATGCTGGCGTAGAGGAGCTGGCACAAACGTGCGACCTGGAGGACATCCGGGAGGTACCTCCTCCTGACTATCTGCCTATCAACTTCCCATTGAATGGGGCTCACCAGAAGTGACGGCGGAAGGACGGTTTCAGGAAGTTGGTCTTCTTGCTCACTTTGATCTTCATGGATGCGAGACAATGCGTCGGCTTTCCCATTCTTGGATCCGGGACGAAATGTCACTGTGAAACGGAAACGGGTGAAGAACAAAGCCCACCTGGCTTGACCAGGATTGAGCCGTTTTGCTTCTCGTAAATACTGAAGGTTTTTATGATCAGTGATCACTTCAAACGGATGGCGAGCACCCTCCAACCAGTGCCTCCACTCCTCTAACGCCAGTTTGATCGCCAGAAGCTCTCGATTGCCGATGTCATAATTCCTCTCGGCGCTGGACATCTTCCGAGAGAAGTAGGCGCAGGGTCTCAAGGTGGACTTCCCCTGCCGCTGTGAGAGAATAGCTCCTACCCCCGTGTTCGAGGCAGCCACCTCCACAATGAACGGCTGCTCCGGGTCAGGATGAGCCAGCAGGGGCGCTGTGGTAAACGCGGCTTTGAGTTGTTTGAAGGCGTGGTCGGCCTTGTCTTGCCACACCAGCTTCCGTGGTTTGTCCTTCAGGAGAGATGTTAAGGGAGAACTTAAGGAACTGAAACCTTTTATGAAGCGGCGGTAGAAGTTGGCGAAGCCGAGGAATCGTTGGAGATCACGCACAGTTCGAGGAGTGGGCCAGTCACGAACGGCATCCAACTTCATCTTATCCATCTCTACTCCCTGTGGGGAAATCACATAACCAAGGAAATGTATCTTTTTTACATGGAATTCACACTTTTCTTTCTTTAGGAACAGTTCATTTTCTCTCAATCTTTGCATAACTCGGGAAACATGTTGCACATGGGTTGCGAGGTCTGGGGAATAGATCAGAATATCGTCTATGTAGATGACAACGAACTGGTGGATGAAATCCCGGAACAGCTCATTCATCATGGCCTGGAACACGGAGGGAGCGTTGGAGAGACCAAAGGGCATCACAAGATACTCATAGTGACCTTCTGGTGTAATGAAGGCCGTCTTCCATTCGTCTCCGGCCCTGATTCTGATGAGGTTATAAGCACTTCGGAGATCCAACTTGGAGTAAACACAAGCATTACGAAGTTGTTCAAGTGCTGCTGGAACCAGTGGCAGTGGATATCGAAATTTGCGAGTACCTTCATTCAGTTGTCGATAGTCGATGCAGGGCCGGAGACCTCCATCCTTCTTGCCCACGAAGAAGAAGCTGGAAGCGGCAGGTGAAGTAGATGGTCGGATGAAACCCTGCTCGAGAGCCTCCTTGAGGTACACGTTTGAGTGCTTGTCTCTCTGGGATGGACAGAGGGTAGACCTTACCCTTAGGTAATTTAGCACCCGGCAGTAACTCGACGGCACAATCCCAGGATTTGTGTGAGGGTAGCCGGGAGGCGAGCCGGGGACTGAAAACATCCTGGAAGCGCTGATACTCGGAGGGGATGTCGGATGACGGGATGACAGGCTCCACTGCTGTGGCGGAGAGGGTCACGTTTGTGGTGTGTGGAGAGCGAGACTGGTGGAATCTTGTGAGAGCGACGGTGAGGCACTTCCCCTTACACGTCTCACCCCATTGTTTTACTTCTGCCCGGTCCCAGTCGAGAACAGAATGGTGCAATTGTAACCATGGGAGCCCAAGCACCAACTCCGCAGTAGACCCTTCTAGGATGATAAATTGGATGATTTCAGTGTGGAGTTGGCCCACCTGTAGCTGCAGCGAGGGAGACTGTAACCGGATACGCCCGTGAGCCATGGGGCGTTCTTGTATGGTGTGGACACGGTACTTTTCTGGACTGGGACACGGGGACAAGTTCAGACGAGTTAGCAGGTTGCGACTGATGAAGTTGCCTGCAGATCCTGAATCCACTAAGGCTTGGGCTGAAACACACGACGTGTCAGAGCGGAGAATCACCGACATGGAAATCGGAGTTCTAACATGAATGGAATGGAGACGACATACCGGAGAGATGGCTGGACATGTGGGGCAGGTCTCCCGGAGCAGCACAATATAAACACAAGCGATTCCGCATGCGTCGTTCACGTTCAGCGGGGGTGAGACGGCAGAAATCAATCTCCATGGGTTCTTCAGTGGGACGGTTCACTCTCTCAGATGAACGGCCATATACCGCGGCCGCGGCTGCGTCGTACACCGATAGATTCTGCACCACTTCTTGCGTTTTGGTAATAAATGCATCGAGAGACATTGCATCACTCCATAATACTAAAGCTTGTTGAATCTTCGGTTTCAAACCGCGGCGAAACGCGGCAATCAATGCTTTTTCACCCCAGCCGCTAGCATTAGCTAGGGTTCGAAATTCAATAATGTACTCACTCAGAGAACGTCTTCCTTGGCGAATCGTGAACAATTGTTCTTGCGTGGCGATCGAAGAACTCTCCGGTCCAAATGTTTGGCGAAGCGCGGTGCACAGTGATTCCAGAGAGAGCATGGCGGCGTTTTGTTTTTCCCAGAGAGGAACCGCCCACTGAAGCACTCTTCCGGTCAGGTGGGACACCACAAACGCAACCCGGGCGGCTTCGTTGGGAAAATCCACGGGATGTGAAGTGATATACAACCGCGCCAGCAGAATGAAACCGTTGCAGTCCCCGGCTTCACCTGAAAAACATTGTGGTTTGGCTACCGGACTACCCCCACTGTGTAGAGCGGCTGGAGGTAACGGAGGCGCGGGAGCTCGAACCGGAACTGGTGCGGAGGCATCGACGACGGCGGGTGGATTGAGAACGCCGGTGGTGGTGAGAGCGTCACACACGGCTTTCACCAAGTTGTCGAAGGACTCCGCGAAGTTCTGAATGGCTCCGGCGCTTCCAGCCTGCTCCATTCTGTCCAGGTCCAACAATCTGTCACGCCCTCGTGAAGCCAAGGCGAGCGTGAGCGACAATGGAACACAAACACAGGGGTAAGTGCACAGTGGGTTTAATGACAGACGGATAACCAAACACTAAACGGAATATGAACACGGTGGTAGATGACGAAGAGACGAGGAAACAGTCCAGGGAACAGGAAACGAGGAAACAGTCCAGGGAACAGGAAACGAGGAAACAGTCCAGGGAACAGGAAACGAGGAAACAGTCCAGGGAACGAGGTGAGGTCCGAAAGTCTCAGGTAAGTGAAGACGTTGTTGGACACGGGACAGATAACCCGACACACCTATATACTGGTGTTGATTGGAATCGCCTCCAGCTGTGTGCGTGGGAACTGGGTCAAGGGGCGGTGCCGGGAACGATGACGGACAAGGCGTGACAACTATAGAAAATACCATTTACATGTACCTACATGAATCAATTCTGGGGGTAAAGTTTCCAAATTTAGAAAAGGAAAGCAAGGCACTGAATTTCCATCTAAAATAATGTAGCTTACTCGTTAAAATATAACTTATGAGTTTAAACGTTAACCAAGTCTCCTCGCCGTAATAATGTTGCGAACTCAACTCACCTCTTCCGAGTCTCTTTCCTCTATGAAGGTGATCTCGGTGCACTTTAAAAACATACTGCTCGGAGTCAAATCCAGGTGTACACGACGGCTGCTCAACGTTTTCACAGGATAACGCCTAGAAACGTTAAAAAAAACGATTTCGTTTACAGCAAAGAACCTCCCGTTATGGAAAAAAACTGTTCGGTCATGTAAAGTCAACACTATAACTCGACAACACCGAAATACCTCACATGAAAAAACAGAAAAATCACTCCTAATTGGAAAATCAAGAAAGCCTCCATTTGAACAACCGTGTAAAGAAGAAACTCCGTAGTCGTCTAAATCCTCGCAGGTCTCTATTTCGATTATTCACACCTGCTTTTCTTTTCAGCGTCTCGGCTCTTGAAATTTGCGGAAATGATCTTCAGCAGGTAGTTTCGGCTCTGACGCAGCTAGGTGGCATCGCCCATCCGGCAGCCACCATCACCAAATATGGAAGTTAATGGCGGTTAAGCCACGCCCAAAACAGTTAGAGAACAACTGGCTGTAGCGCGCTTTGAAAATCCCCATTTCGTTGCGAAACCTCGGGAAATAGAAACACGAGTCTTAACGTCACGCGTTCCGAGATCATCCCACTCAAATGCTGTGGATAAAATGTCTGCACCGAAACATTCCTGTCGTGTCTTGAGTGAGAAATTAACCAAAACAAACGTTTTTTTTTTACTTTAAAGTTACTTAGCAGACGCTTCTTATTAAAGTGACTTACAAAAGCATGAGCATTGAAGTAATTCGCGTTTTAGAGTAAACTGTAAATGTTTTACTCAAGGCTATATCAAGAAAAACAGTAGACAAAAAAGTCAGTGAAAAAAAAAAACAGTTCTCAGGCCCTTCCCCCCAATTGCCAAGATCCACAGTGCTTTCCATGCATGTCAGTGGTGGTCAATCCATATCTATTTGTGTTAGAGAAAAAAAAATTAAGTGCCAGCTCCCACTTTTGCTAACCGTTATGTTCTTTGCGCCAGCCAAATTTAATTTTTAAACAAATTAATAATAAAAACGAAATAATTTGTTCATATCCTCTGTGTTTCCATCAAACCGTGTAAAAGGGCAAAATCAGAATCAGAAAACTTTATTGGCCAAGTTGCGATGACAACAGGGAATTGAGTTTGACTGACTCCGTCTTTTCCCCTCTTTCAGAAATATAAACATAAATATATAACTAAAATAAAATAAAAAAAAACAAGAAAAAGGAAAATAAAAACAATGCAGTGAAATAAAGGAACATAAATAACGTTACTGCACATTTCTTGCAGCATTTATTGCACATGGTTCAGATTGTGTGTCCTGTAGAGTTCAGCTCAAACACGGCCTGAGGGAAGAAGCTGACTCTATGTCTTGTGGTTCTGGTGTTTATGGCTCTGTGACGCCTGCCAGAGGAGAGGAGTTTGAACAGTCTGTGGGCGGGGTGTGTGGGGTCGGCGGTGATGCTGACGGCTCTTTTCCTGAGTCGTGATTTATTGATGAACTTTGGATCAGTGTGTGTGCGTGTGTGTGTGAGTGTGTTCTGGTTTTCATCATTTGAGGGGACATTTTTTTGGTAAAACAGTCACGGTATGGGGACCCAAAACGTTTAGGGGACAAAAACCGACGTACCCTAACAGATGACTATGTAGAAACGACTGCTAAACCATGCTGAAGTATGCCAATTGATTTTTTAAGTCAGGCTCATAAGTGAGGATTTAACCAAAAAGTGTGTGTGGTGTGTGTGCTCACATGCGCCCCCCAAACCTTTTGGACCACTACTGCACCCACTTCACACACACACAAACAACTTCCAAATATGGTCAGTCCCGCCCACAATCCCCCGCAGGAACTCCTTGGCTTGATTGACTTGCACCTGGAGACAATTTCCATCGGAGCTCAACAAGAGAATGCTTGGCAAGCTACACCAGGTACGCATTTTTTTTTTAAATTGCATTATATTTTTATATATTATATAATCTATTATCAATGCTTCAACAACGTTGAGATATAGATTTTTAGATGCACGCCGTGTATTTGTACAATAGTAATACGTATTAGCTGCTGGAGATGTCTCTAAAGTTCACGGCATCCCCCAACAGTCAAACTCAACACCCAGGCTTCACAGCCGGCCTTGTTGGTATATACCAACAGCTAACGGCTAGACAAACGTTTACTTAAAAAAAACGTTTTGCAAGAATTAAAACGCAGCAACGAGGAGGAGACATCTTAATTGTATCTTAGGGATTTATTTGCGCTAAGTGCAGAGATGTTTTAAGGCTAACCGATAGAATTGAGGAGTTAGAAACACTCATCCGGGCGTTAGAGAAGGACAGACAGCGTGAGAGTAGTGTGACCGTCCCGGATGCCGTTAGCATTAGCGCTGAGGCACATTCCTCGGTTCCGAGCGGAGACGTCCAGCAGCAGGACAACTGGGTGACTGTGAGGCGGAATAGTCGCCATTCGAAGCGGCATCACTCCTCCGTTCCGCTGTTAACTGCGAAAAGGCTTTCCTCGCTCAGAACGGCACCGTCTGAGACACCTGCTGAAAGTGCCTTGGTGATAGGAGACTCCATAGTGCGGAACGTGAGAGTAGAGACACCAGCCAATACAGTTGTAATGTGTCATCCAGGAGCCAGAGTGTCTGATATCACATCGCGTCTGAAAGTGCTGGCTAATGCTAAACGTAAATATTCTAGGGTAGTTATTCACGCCGGCACTAATGATGTCCGACTTCGCCAGTCCGAGATCACGAAAACTAATATTAAAGAGGTGTTTGAAGCTGCCAAAAAGATATCAGACAAAGTAATTTACTCTGGCCCCCTCCCCGCTTACCGGGGTGATGAGACTCACAGTAGACTGTGGGCGCTCCATGGCTGGGCGTCTGAGTGGTGTCCTTCGAATGGCATAGGTTTTATAGACAATTGGAGATCCTTTCGGGGAAGACCTGACCTGTTAAAGCCCGACGGCCTCCATCCCTCGTGGAAGGGGGCCGCTCGTTTATCTTATAATATAGCCTATAGTTTAGCGTCTAGTTCGTGACTCGCCACCATTGCCCAGGTCAGAGAGCAGGCGGCATCACTTAACCAGCCGCCTGCGTACTGCTCACAGTCACCCAGTGCATTTAGTGCATCTAGATACAATCCTAACAATAATAATAAAAATAATAATAATATTATCAGCTCTATTAAAACCAATAACAACAACATTGATAAAAAAAATGCTAAAAGTAATAACAGACACAACATAGAAACGGTATCACAATCTCATAAGCCTAGCCATAGAAACCGGTCATTAGACAAAGAAAAAATGGTGCTTAATCATATTAAACAGACCAAGACTTATACAAACAAATATTTAAAGCTAGGTCTCTTAAACATTAGATCGTTAGCACAAAAATCTCTTATCATAAACGAAATGATTTTGGATAATAAGCTTGATGTTTTAGCGCTCACAGAGACATGGCTAAAGCCAGACACCTACACTAGCCTAAATGAATCAACTCCACCTAATTTCTCTTACGAACATGAGGCACGATTAACCTCCAGAGGTGGAGGCGTTGCAACCATCTATAATAATAATTTCAAGATGAATAGAAATCAAACTTTAAATTCTGCTCTTTTGAACTGTTAGTACTACATATGGAGCCAGATATAAATCGGGAATCAATACTTATTGTGACAGTGTACAGACCGCCAAGTGTGACGGCTCTGTCCTTACAGCCCGTGTCTCTGCGTTGTGTGTCCACTTAAATGATTGACTCTGTAGAATGAAGGAAAACCACTTTTATTGAGTGCTGCAGGACGGGGGCATCCAGCATGCGTTCTTTCAGCAACTCACACCTGCCGTCCTTTCACCACACACTAATCAACCACGCGGTAACACACGCGCGATGCAACAAACACATTTAACAAAAGACATACAAACATACATACCTGTAGAATGAAGGAAAACCACTTTTATTGAGTGCTGCAGGACGGGGGCATCCCTGTAATTTAAAAATATTTATATTAAAACGACCGAATTATTTTAGCCAAATTAAGTGATTTAATTTAGTTCCAAATCTCAAATACAGGTTAATAAATGTTTTGTGAATTTAGATTTCGGCCAATCGTGGAAGCAAAATGTGAATTAATTTAGTTATCGACAAATTTGGCGGAGCATATAAAATCGTGTACTCACAGCATGCGTTCTTTCAGCAACTGCCGAACAACGCACGCTGACGCTACGTTGCCCCCTACCTGCAGTTCCTCCACACTACAGGTTTTACAAACAGTCAAACAATAATAAAATAAATAACAGAAGTGCTCAATTCACAGGGATTCACAGATAAACATAACTCCGTTACATTCACCCCCGCTGAATCCTGCTGAATTGAGGCATTTCTACAAAAAAAATCAACGTCCATCACGACAAGTGCATACACAAACACAGAGTACAAAACCTGAGCCAACAACAAGATATTCTTTCGAATAAAGTGGACAAAGAGAGCGGCGCCAGTCCCTCAGACCAACTTCTGGCAGCGAGATGCCCATATACACCCACTAAACTCCTAACATTGATTGCACTGTACTGTACATGGACCCACAAGGAGAAAACAAAACAAGAACATACACCAAAAACATCTAAAGTGATTATACATACAAACTTAAAAAGAGTAACACAATTGAAGCACATCAAATCACTTGTACACAATGTCCCGGCGAACAGAACACGTCAACAGAGAACATGGGAAGAAAAACAGTCAGACAGTTTCCACCATCTTAGAACCCAATGGTACAACCCTCTGAACCGACATAGTGTATAAAAGCCTTTCACAGGTTTGATAAGCCGACCGAAACGAGTTCTGCGCCCGTCAGAACACCGAGCATCCCCCCTTGAAACACAACTGGTACTTTCCCGAACATAATGAACACTCGGAACAGTAGAGTTCAAGTCGCTCAAAGACTCAACATGCGAAATAGTGACCGCGACATCAGATGGATTGTAGATTTGACTCGGCTCATCAACAAGGCAGTCAACCATGTTCGGTTCGTCGGGCAACCCTGAAACCCAATCAGACGTTCTGACTTCACTACCGACCGAGGAAGATGAACCGTAATCAAGTGAAAGCTCGTCAACTATTTCGAAAGAAGCCAAGTCTCCATCATTGGCCACCGACGCGCGACTCCCAAGATCCATCCCAGATTCAGTGTCATTAACATCACGATCATGTATATGTTCGGGTTCACCTCGATCATCCCGCGGCTCAGACGTGAAAGAACGAACTTCCTGATCTGAAACAAAGTCCGCATTCTCCAACGGCAAAAAGTCCACAGGCATGATAAGGTTGCGATGTACTACCCTTTCTTGATCGGTCTCTGTGTTCTTGATCTTAAAAATGTGAGTTCTACAATCCTTATCGACCACAACAAACACAGTTGACATCCATCTGTCAGCAATCTTCTTCTTCCCACGTGCACCTTTATTCGCTAAAAGAACACGATCACCGATGTTAACGTCTCGACCTTTCACTCTTCTGTTGTATAACACTGCGTGACGACTTTGCTCGTTCGAAACATGCGACTGCGCAACTAACATCGCCTCTTCCAGATCTTTCAAAAGAGAAGTCACATATTTGTCATAATGGGTCACTGTGTGATCCTCCAAAACAGAGCGAAAAATGATGTCAACTGGAAGACGAGGAACCCGACCGAACATAAGGTAAAACGGCGCATAACCCGTGGTTTCATGAACTGTGCAGTTATACCAGAACGTCAGCGACTGCAGGTGTCTCGGCCAATTACGCTTCGCATCAGGACTCAACGCACGTATCATGTTACCCAGAGTCCGGTTAAATCGTTCCACGCTGCCGTTCCCCATCGGGTGGTAGGGTGTTGTACGTGACTTTTCCACTCCAGAGACCTTCAGCAGTTCTGAAATCAGCTGTCCCTCAAAGCTCGCACCCTGGTCACTGTGTATGCGCTCAGGAAACCCAAACACGCAAAAGTATTTATCCCACAAAACACGAGCCACTTGTTTAGCCGACTGATCTTTACATCGGAACGCTTGGGCCCACCTCGTGAAATGGTCTGTGATCACCAGCACATCCACGGAACGATTGTTATTGTCCTCAGCGGACCAGAAGTCAATACACACCAGCTGTAACGGTCTGGTAGTTACAACACTCTCCAGTGGAGCCCGACCATCAGGTTCAGCTGACTTGCTAACGACACACCGCCAACAGTGACGGACATATTCTCTCACATCTCTGTCAATACTCAGCCAGAAAAATCGTCGTCTCGCCAAACCTAAACTCCTGGATTGACCTTGATGTCCAGCTCGGTCATGGATACCATTCAGCACGTCCAGCTGGAGTGACTCGGGGACCACATACTGAAAGCGCTTGTTATTAGACAGATTATCACGTGACACACGATAGAGAACGCCATTCCTAACAACAAACTTCTCCCAGTGCTTAAGGTATTTAAGGACCCTGACAGATTCCTTACTTCTTTCACGTCGGCTAGGTCTGCGATGTCTCTCAACGTAAAACATAACCCGGGACAAAACGTCATCCGACAGCTGTTTCTCACGCAGGTCACGTTCAGAAAACGTTGGAAGTTCACCAAAGTCTGGAACTAACTGAGGGAGGTGATCTAATGCAGTTAAAGCTCGAAACCGTGCACCATCTTCCCATGTTTTGTGTGAATCAAACACGGCCATTACTTCCTCCCTGCCCAGGTGACTTTGAACACGCTGCGAATTGTTCTGAAACACGTCAACAGAATGATTTATTTTGTCAGATGACAGACATGAACCGCGGAAAGCATCCTGAACCGAACCGGAAGAAACCTCACGGACCTCAGAAAGAAGCTCATCATAAGATTCGTTCAGCAGTCTTAAACCGATGCTAGATCTCACAAAAGGAACTCTGCTTAACGCATCAGCTACAACATTTTGCGAGCCTGGTATATACCTGATGTCAAAGTTGTACGCTGCAAGTTTGGCAACCCAGCGCTGCTCACAACAGTCAAGTTTGGGCTTGGACATAATATGAGTGAGCGGATTGTTATCGGTCCAGACAGTGAAGACATGACCTTTCAGCCAATGGCTGAACTTCTCGCAAACAGCCCATTTTAAAGCCAAGAATTCCAAGCGATGAGCTGGATAGTTTCGCTGAGATGGAGAAAGCGATTTGCTGGCGAATGCTATGGGTCTGGCTTTAACATCCCCGACCTGAACCTGTGACAAAACAGCTCCAATTCCATCTGTGGAAGCATCGGTCGAAAGAACGAAAGGACGACTGAAGTCTGGATGCGCCAAAACTACTGCACCTACTATAGCTGTTTTAAGATGTTCAAAAGCCGACTGCGTCTCAGACGTCCAGTCGGCAGCAGTCAGTTTACGACCAGCGCCACCCTTCCTTTTCGGGCGACCCTGTCTTGTCCGCTTCAACGGTCCCTTCAACAGATCAAAAAGGGGCTTTGCCACAGACGAGAAATTAGGCACAAAGTGCTGATAGTAGTTAACCATCCCTAGAAAAGATCTTATACGCTTCTGGGACGGTGTTAACGTATCCACCTCCATCAGATCCGAGCTGGTCATACTGGATATACTCTCAACCTTGCCGGGATCTGTGGACACACCAAATTCATCGATCACATGACCAAGGAACTTCACCGATTTCCTAAGGAAGTTACATTTCTTAGGTGACAATTTCAAGTTGTGTAATCTCAGTCGACCGAACACAGTCTTTATGCGGTTCAAAGCGTTGTCTCATCAGGACCATAGACAATCAAATCATCCAAGTAACACAGTAGGCTCAGAAAGTTTTGGTCACCGAATATGCTCATCATCATCCGCATGAAACTACCAGGACTGTTACACAACCCCTGAGGAAGACGATTGTACTCGTATAAACCCATTGGTGTTGTAAAGGCTGAGTATTTACGGTCATCCTCATGTAAAGGCATGTTGTAAAAGCCTGAAGTCAAGTCCATCGTGCTAAAAAGAGAATTTCCACCTAGCGCAGCCAAACAGTCAGACTGGTGAGGCAATGGATGCGCATCCTTCAAGGTTCTCTTGTTCAGCCACCGAAAATCGGTCACACACGCAAATCTCCATTCTTCTTCCAAACGAGCACCAAAGGAGACGCAAACTCGCTGGTGGACTTCCTAATAATCTCCTTCTCTTCCATTTCATCCAGGACTCGACGCAGCACCTGATATTCACTGGGCGCGACACGACGGTAAGGGAGCCTAAATGGTTTTGCGTCCGACAAATGGATTCTGTGTACAAAACCAAGGGCATTGCCACAGTCCAAATGGTGACGTGAAAAAATGTCATTGAACTCCACAATTGTGTCAGCTAGCTGTTGCTTACATGACTCAAAACATCACAGGAATCAAGATCAATCCCTTCAGATCAACTGATTTCAATTTCTCAGTCACAGACTTCTGGTTGATGCTAGCAACAGCAGCCTGAGACTGCTGAATCTGAGAAGATTGGATTTCATCATCAATGTCTTCAACAGCTATACACGGAACCACATCGGCCAACTTTGCATTGCGTCTCAGCATCACAGGCTCACCACTTGTGTTAATAAGTTTGAGTGGAACCCAGCCATCACCGTACAGGTGTGTCACAAGCCTCGCCACAAGAACATTTCTGGGAGCTGAACGCGAACTCGTCGGCTCTGTCACAACAGCACTACCTTGCGAAATCCGAACATGCTTAGGGAGTTTACCCCACACAAGATACTCACGACCAGGCTCAAGAAGAATTGCCGAGTTACACTTTACAGTGCCGATCTTATCCGGAGGCTGTCCGCCCCTCCAACGATTCAACCCTGCGAGCATAGACAGGTAGGCTTCAGACATGGGGTCATCACCAACATGAGGCATTGAGACAGTTCTCCAAAACAAGTCACACTGTTTAGAGCGTCGTATAATATGTTTGATCACATTCGTACCAACAATAAAGTCATCGTGTTGACCCGAGATCACTAGCGTGGGCACAGACATTTTAATTCCATAAATTTCAAGATTTAGATTGACAGTGCGCTTAGGTCGTACCTTGTTACCCCCACAACCAATCAGAACAACATTTGAACCACTTTCACACATATCTGTGAGCAAACCTGCTTCCTGGAGTTTCAGCTCTGCTCTTTCACTCATTGTACACGCCATGGAGCCACTGTCAAGCATGCCATGGAGCTCCACTCTATCGGCAACCAACACAGGAGCATAGAACAGACTGTCAGAACTGCACACACGACTCGTGTTCTGAAAAACAACATTCTCACATGACGTTTGCTGCACAGACATAAACATGTTCTCAACGTTTCCACACATAACATCATTATGGGAGTCGCCATTTAAACCCGCATATCCCCCGCCGTACACAGGTCAGTTAGTTTCCCTGTTGGGAACGTGGGCAAGCTGACTGAGCGTGTTCGGGTGAGAAACAACCAAAGCACAGTCTATCTCTGAGGCAGTGTGACTTAGTCGAATGATTAGCCTCACCACACACTCCACAATCCCTCGATCTGACTCGGCTCCTGAAGTTAGTGGCCCTAACTGGTAGGCTAGCACTAGACTGTTGCACTCTTTCCACCACCTGCTCCAGCATACCCATCATCCGCTTCAGAATGTCATCTGGCTTATCTGCGTGGTCCTGTGAACCGGGGGTGTTTCGGTATGGAGGACCTGTACTACATAACCGGTTCTGTAATGTAACAGGTGCAGGGCTACGCACATCGTTTGAATTAACATTGTGATTTTCAGTTAAGTGAGATGATGTTAATGGACGTCCACTATGTACGTCACCCGTGTGAAGTGCACTCGAAAAGACAGACGAAGTGTAATGTTCTCTGTGATACTCATCCAGCCTCCCCTGAACTTCCTTAGCAGTCCACTCGCTGATGGGTTTGTGCCTAAACAGACCAGACAGGACAACATCGGGGCAATATTTCACAAACATGTGAGCAACCTCATCACCGATAACATTCATGACTCGTCCCTGTCTGCGCAACCCTTCGACCGCCGTATCAGCTGCCCTGTTAAGTCTGATCCAATAATCAACAGCCGATTCACCACTCAGAGGGAGAGTCGAATAAAAATCAGCCAAAGGCAGGCAAGATGGCGCCACACTGAAGTACTTCTGCAAAATAGAGTAAATAATGTCAGGATCATTCTTGACATCAAGAGAAGAATCACTCCTCAAACTAATCCTCACTATGTCGGCAGCCTACCCATCAAACGCGACATTATTTCATCTGCCTGATCTTCAATAGCACACTTCTGTCTCAACAATAGCATTTTCGTCAAATCAATCCACTCATGTACAGGAAACCGATCACTACTATCCCCTCTGAAAATGACAGGTTCTCTGTCGGTCGTAACATGTACAGTCAAACGTGAAATGTCTGGATTCGTCATTTTTCCTGAATTATTCCCACTATCTGTAAAGGATTCGCTGTTAGTGTTTCTCACACCACTGTCAAACAGCCTAGTGACAACAGCATCACCAATTTGTTCACCCAAACGACCAAACATATCTGTTAGACAATCCAGCATTTGACCGTCACTGTTTGCATTTCGAGGAGTTGAAGTGTTTCCAACGTGCGGCTCCATCGGTGGGTCCGGGAAAAAATTCCTCTGCCGACACATGAAGTTCTGGGAACCCGCATATTGAAATCACCTCCACTCCTGGCACCGGACATAACATTACAATTCACACTTGACATAACTCCTCTACCACGTGAAGCAAATGGACTCATTGAACTGCTTTCGTTATATTTTTCACCCATTATTATATTATTGGCAGAACAGAAAAAAAAAAAAAACTATATCCAAATCAATCCGCAGTATGTCATGAAAACGCAAAACTCTCAGATTTGAAACTATTATCAAAGATTGAGAATACCCTTCGCAAAAACTAGGCCTCCAGTCGTTTGCAGCAACCTCACGGCGATCTTCTTCGACGAGATGATCAAGCGATCGGACGGATCACGGCACCAATGTGACGGCTCTGTCCTTTACAGCCCGTGTCTCTGCGTTGTGTTGTCCAACTTAAATGATTGACTCTGTAGAATGAAGGAAAACCACTTTTATTGAGTGCTGCAGGACGGGGGCATCCAGCATGCGTTCTTTCAGCAACTCACACCTGCCGTCCTTTCACCACACACTAATCAACCACGCGGTAACACACGCGCGATGCAACAAACACATTTAACAAAAGACATACAAACATACATACCTGTAGAATGAAGGAAAACCACTTTTATTGAGTGCTGCAGGACGGGGGCATCCCTGTAATTTAAAAATATTTATATTAAAACGACCGAATTATTTTAGCCAAATTAAGTGATTTAATTTAGTTCCAAATCTCAAATACAGGTTAATAAATGTTTTGTGAATTTAGATTTCGGCCAATCGTGGAAGCAAAATGTGAATTAATTTAGTTATCGACAAATTGGCGGAGCATATAAAATCGTGTACTCACAGCATGCGTTCTTTCAGCAACTGCCGAACAACGCACGCTGACGCTAGTTGCCCCCTACCTGCAGTTCCTCCACACTACAGGTTTTACAAACAGTCAAACAATAATAAAATAAATAACAGAAGTGCTCAATTCACAGGGATTCACAGATAAACATAACTCCGTTACAAAGCCACAATACTGACTTTTTAAATGAATTTGGGCAACTACTAGCAGAACTCATCATTAGAGCAGATAAAGTGATTATACTCGGCGACTTTAACATTCACCTAGATAATGTTAGTGACTCTCTAACTCGCTCTTTTTATGATATTCTAAATTCCACCGGCTTTAAGCAAAACGTTATTGGCTCCACTCATAAGTTTAACCATACATTAGATTTGATTCTTTCATACGGTATCGTAGTTCATGATGTAGATATTGTTTCGGTGAGTGACTGCATTTCTGATCACTCTCTAGTTTCCTGCTTAATAAATATAGACATCCCAGCTGTGATCTCACCGCAATATCGCTCTTGTAGACTCATTAATTCCAGCACAAAAGATAATTTTATTAAACGTCTTCCTGATCTTACCATTTATACCCCTGAAAGAACAGAAGAGCTTGAGAATTTGACTGCAGCCTTAAATCTAACTTTGTCAAGTACCCTTGACTCTATTGCCCCTCTTAGGGAAAAGAGACTAAACACAAAAAACAAAGTGTTATGGTACACTAATGACCTAAAAGCCTTAAAATTATCAAGTAGAAAGTTAGAAAGGAAATGGAGAAAAACTAAACTCGACGTTTTTCGCAGTGCCTGGAATGACAGTATAATCGCATATAAACAGGCCCTAATATCCACACGATCTACATATTTTAGTAAACTTATCTCTGCAAATCAAAATAATCCTCGTTATCTGTTTAAAACCGTAGCTCAGTTAACAAAGAAAAAGGGCACAGTAGACTCCGCAATCCCCCCACAGCTCACTAGTGTCGACTTTATCAACTTCTTTAATGACAAAATTACTAATATCAGAATGAAAATTGTATCCACAAATACTAGCCCACAACTGGTTATACCGGAAATAAACCCACCCGCTGTCAAGCTTAGCACTTTCAAACAGGTCAGCCCTGATGAGCTCACTGAGATTATAGCTAAGACCAAGACGACCTCCTGCTTACTTGACCCTATACCAACTTTTTTACTTAAAGAAGTCCTACCATTAGTTAACGAACCAATCTTGAATATTATAAATTCGTCACTAGTTCTTGGTCACGTGCCACAAGCGTTCAAACAGGCCGTCATAAAACCGCTTATTAAGAAGCCACATCTTGATGCCGACGTGATTGCTAATTATAGACCAATTTCAAACCTTCCATTTATATCTAAAATTCTTGAAAAAGTTATTTCGGGACAACTCTGTAAATTTCTGGAACAGAACGACAGATTTGAAAAATTTCAATCCGGCTTTAGATCGCACCACAGCACAGAAACGGCACTAATCCGAGTCACCAACGATCTTCTAATGGCATCAGATAAAGGGAACGTCTCACTCTTAGTTCTGTTAGATCTTAGTGCTGCTTTCGACACTGTTGACCATGATATTTTAATACATAGACTTGATCATTACGTTGGTATTTCTGGACACGCGTTAGAATGGTTTAGGTCCTATCTGTCTGATCGCTCTCATTTCGTCCATGTAAATGGAGTCTCATCACCCAGATTTAGTGTTAAATATGGAGTTCCACAAGGCTCAGTGCTCGGCCCAATCCTATTTGCACTTTATATGCTTCCACTAGGGGACATAATCAGAAAGCATGGTCATAGCTTCCACTGTTACGCAGATGACACACAAATTTATATCTCGGCACGGCCTAATGAAATCTCAAAATTTGCAAATATATTAGATTGCTTCAGCGACATTAGTGATTGGATGACAAGTAATTTTCTCATGCTGAACTCAGACAAAACCGAATTATTACTTGTTGACTCAAACTTAAAGTCTGATGCACCCGAATACAGTATGAATCTTAACGGGCTTGAAATCTCATCCTCACCTAAAGTGAAAAGCTTAGGTGTCATTTTAGATAGCAAACTCTCTTTTGAAAGTCACGTGCACAACGTCTGTAAAACTGCCTTTTTTCACCTCAGGAATATCTCAAAGCTGCGTCACATGCTCTCCCGACCGGATGCAGAAAAACTGATACATGCGTTTATGACATCACGGTTAGATTACTGTAATGGTCTTCTGGGAGGTTCTCCTGCTAAACTAATAGATAAACTTCAGTTGGTTCAGAATGCAGCTGCTAGATTACTAACCAGAACAAAAAATTTAGCCATATTAGTCCAGTGTTAATGTCGCTACACTGGTTACCTGTTAAATATCGCATCCAGTTTAAAATTCTCTTAATCACTTATAAAGCACTAAACGGTTTAGCTCCTCTATATCTCAGTGAGCTCATCACTTACTACGCTTTTTTTTTTTTTCTTTCTCCTGAGCGCCAGTGTCGTATGACCGGAATCTCCTAGAGCTTCGGAATCATCGTGCCTTCCTCGACCTCTGTGGACCTGACGACGCTGTTGGCTTGGAGAAGTGGAGCCGCCTCTTTCCCCATTGAGGAGGGAAACATCGTTCCAGAATCATTAAAAATGACGCGGAACAACCAACGCACTGATTGTGTAGTGTTAGAATGCCGGAGGAGACTGGCACCAGTGAGCCGGGTTCTCCCCAGGGTTTTTCCTCGTTAAAGAGGTTTTTTTACCTGGCCACTGTTGCGTATGTGCTTGCTCGCTGGTCTTTGTCTTTGTCTTGTCATAACCGCAGCCACTTAGTCAACACCAACAATCCAGACGACAAATTGAATAAAAAGCAACATTTCCCTTACATATTTACATGTGCGCTTTGAGACAGTTAAAACTGTGAAAAGCGCCTTACAAATACTCATTATTATTATTATTATTATTATTTGCGAGACCGAACAATACCACTCGTCAAACTTTCTCTTCGCGTCGTCGCTCATCGAGTCGTATCCGTAGAAATGTTTCGTGGGGTACGGACCACATAATCGTCATTCTCCGCTATGTGAAACGATGCGGGAAATAGCCTTTTTCGCTGCAGTTCAGATTTAGAGCCGCCAATGTTTTGCAAGACTCATTGGTATGAACGAGTAAGAGTCGATAAATCTCTGTTTGTATGCTGTGTCGACATGGATATTATTCTACCACCTCCATTTGTAACTAACAGCGTGACGCCGTTTGATGTGAAATGTTCCAAAAGTATGAAACAGTCGAATCCGGACGAATTGTGAGCCATCCACGTGTAGTTTTTATAGCGGGGTTGCGAAATTTTTCGAGCAAACGTGACACGCAATCAACACCTTCAGCCGTGAATTCATGGCCTTGATACGTGATGGCGCATACGTAGCTTGTCGTTTTCATAACGTGTTTCGAAATCGTAAAATATATACTTTTCGCTCGGTTTTTGTATTTTTATAGGCTGAATGAAACACTCGTGCTCGTCGGGGTTGACAGATTTTTCTCCGCAGTGAACGCAGCGGTCGGCCGGGCATGTGTGGAGAAACGCGGGGTTTTTACGACTGATGTGATACCGTCTATTACACCTTTTACAGTATTTAACAGATATGGCATTGACTTCGACTTCTACCGGGGTGAATTGTTTTATGCATTTCGTAGCAATTGCTCGATTTGCAATACCGTAAACATTCGGAACAATGTACTGTGTGTTTGGGTTTATTTATAACAATTGGAATCACAACAAACGCTACAAAAGAAACGACATTCGTGGTCTCTCCGGTCAGAGTAGCCTGTATAACAACCATCGCACACGTATTTCACACCGATAAACACCGTGAGTTTTTTTTATCATGTAATAATGACCGTTGTGCAGATACAAAAAGACCGTTTTTGGTTCTGGCACCTCACTGGTTACAAATTTCTCAAGCGCCCCCGCTTCCGATCTGTGAAAAACTACGATTTTTATTCCGAGCATGCGTTCAAAGCGTCTTATATCGCTAAAAGCGATCATATCGTGCGTCGAGAAGCCGGCTTTTGTTTGCATTTCAGCGGCATTGACCCGCAATTCGTCGTCTGATGCTGTCGGATGAAAATAATGCGCCAGACAAAGAGCGAAACACAGTTTGTCTGACACGTTAATCGGGCAAAAAAGATTCACGCGGTTTTTTTTAATCACGTCCTCATGAAAAAGATTACGCAGTCTGCATCGTGATCCGCCGCCGCCTCTTTTTGACTTTACGACTATCGACTGAAGCGTCAAGCATTGATCGTCGCCATCTGTAAAATGATTGCTCTGCATAACTTTTTCAATATTGTGCATAAAGCGATCGATGCTAAAATCATTGTGCTTAGTCAGGTGAGACACGATGTCGGACTTTAGAGCGGGTCCTCTCAAACTGAGTTGAATCGTATGGCAATCCCCTTCGGACAGTAATTTTGAGAGGGATGTGGTTTCAGATATTACGGTGTGTAATGCAGCGACGGATGCCGATAGATCCGGTAACGCTATTTCACGTAAGTTAACATCGCGATGTATTTCGAAACAATTAAAACGTGACTGAGGCACTACTCTGCACACCCCCACATTTCCTCCCTCTCTGGCAAGTCTGTGAACTTCATCTCCAGAGAGGTTTAAATCTGAAGCAGTTCCGCCCCCTCGTTGATCTTGTGCGACGTTCGGAACTGATGTGTGTTGCATTGTTTTTTTAAGAAACTCATCTATTTTTGTGTTAACGTCGCATAATCTGTCAAAACAGTCGGATAAGCACGGTACCAAGATGTTTGTATCGTAATTACCGCGACGTTCTGTCTCGTAACGCATGTTGTTAGGACCGTGTGTCACGTGATCTCGCTATTAAGTGAAAGAATATTTGCGAGTAACACAGACGCGTCAAAATGGTTGTCGTTACATCTAGCTATCTGCTTCGGCGGTCCGTCACCGATACCGTCATTCTTGAGATGTCGTTTGTTCGACGTGTTAAAACGGTGTTCACACACATAAAAAATGAGGATGATTAAAACAAATCATACAACGTATATACAAACCACACTTATAAAATACTATTCTATAGTAAAAAAAACGATGAGGTAAATATAGTAAAACATACACATAGCAAAACCCACTTTCACGACATTCACTAACGTTCGCGATCTAGATAAATGCTAGTAAAAACTATCCGGACCCATTATGAAAAATTCATATTTACCAATCCGGTGAGTGTCTGTAAAAGTCCGTCCAAAATCAACTTGACGTCGTGATTGAAGCGAGTCTGGTCGTATATCAGCTTGCATAATTTGGCGATTAATCTTCTCTGTCTGCGGCATATGTCATCATAGGGCGACGGTCTTCTCCGATGGATTCCTTTTCCGGACGGTAAGGTAGCGACGGGCTTGCGAAAAAGAAATTGAAGACCTGGATCATTTGTTTTTTCACTGTGAGTGTGTCGCCTCCTTTTGGAGCAACGTGTGGAGCTGGTTACAGGACAGGAATATCATCATACCGCGTTTGGAATTAACATCCGTGAAATTTGGGATGTTTATTAAAGAAAAAAACATCGATTATCTAATAAATAATCTTTTGTTGTTGGGAAAATTTGTAATACACAAATGCAGATTTCTAAAGGTGAAGCCCTGCCTCAAACATCTGAAGGTGGAGGTGTCCAACTGGTGTTGTTCACTGGAACGGGTCAGCGGCCCAAGAGCCGACGAAATGGTGTCCTTACTGAATCGTTTTGATTTAAGATGAGCAGCCCTGTGTTATGTTAATGGTAGTTTGTTTAATTAATTTATTTTTTCTGTATTTGTTTCTCCCTCTTTTGTTGTTCTGTTCAAGCTGTATTTACTCATGTACTGAACAAATTTGATTGTCGTGTAAGTTGTAAAGTTCAATAAAAAAAAAAAAAAAAAAAAAAAGGTAGCGACGGGCGGTCGTTTTCCGTTTCCGGACAGTGAGGTCTTGATGGGCGGTCGTTTTCCGTTTCCGGACAGTGAGGTCTTGATGGGCGGTCGTTTTCCGTTTCCGGACAGTGAGGTGATGTTGAATGTAGAGCCTCGACTCCCGGCTGATGGGGTCTCAATGGGGTGACGTAACGATGGACGTGGACTTTGGATCCACACCCCAGCTAGAGTTCAACTCTTGCAGAAAGTCATCCGAATTAACAAATTGGAAATTGTCTACAAACGATGAAATAGATGTTACAGATGTCTTTGTTTAAAACTGTTTTTCGTATTCTACACGTACCTGTTGTAGTCGGTCGTTCTTCGTGGAAGCTTGTCACGACTATCTCGTCCAAACTGACCGGTGTGTCGGACGATATAATGTCATCGAAATCTAGCAAATGTAAGGGTTTCAAATAAAAAACTACTTTTATTTTCACACAGTCTTTCAAACGTATTACGATAGGAAAAAAAAAGTCTTACCGTAAGGTTTTGAGCACGTATCTTGGGGTGGATCCGGTCAGAAACAAAGAGTTTTGAAATAAATGTTATTTGTAAAATAAAACACACATACCCTATACATACACATGTATAGACATTTTAAATAAAAAAATACACACCGTGAAAATTGGCTTCTTCTATCAGCTGAAACAGGTTGCTGTCTGCGCAAGAAATACTATTAGGAAAAAATATATAAATATGTTTTACCCGCACAACACAAGGTATATTTTTTCGCTCCAAGTACTCACCATAGCAGATTGCCATCGTTGAAATCGGTTTTTTTTATTTGTCGTATAGAAAAAACCCCGTCGAAAAAACCTTTCCGACTCCGGTCCTTTGCGTTAAATGAGTGCCAGAGTTGTATTTTTGAAAAACGCGCTCTGTAAAAAAAAAAAAAACGTGGGGGGGTCTACAATTGAAAAAAACTATTGCTTCGTTCTTTATCCATCCCCTAAAAGTAGATCCGATTGGTTGTTCGTGATTTGACCCCGCCCGAAAATATTTTAGAAAAAAAATTTTTTAAAGTCTTTTATCACAGATTTCCGTGTTACAAATAACTACTTTTATTCGTATCACATTTTTTTCGAGAGTACGATTATTAAGGTTGTGATTTTATCGGTTTTTAAAAAATGTAGTTTTAAGAAAAGATTATTTCGATATTATCAACGATTTCCAATCTTATAAGTAAAAAACTGATTTATTTTTTTAACCTTGTAATTTTTATCGTTTTTAAAAATGTAGTTTTAAGAAGAAAAAAAAAGATTTATTCGACTGTATCAACGATTTCCATCTTATAAGTATTAATCGATTTTATTTTATTAACCGTGCACTATTCCGAACATACAAATATAAAAAAAGTTTTGGTTTTTATTTTAATTGGTTTTAAAACAGTGACAAAACAAAAACACAAGATCCAAACCTTTGTCTTTATTTCCACATAAAAGAAAAGGTGTTTGATGAAGCACTAGTATAACTTTCACAGTTTACTTGTATAAGCTTCGTATAAGCCGAAATTACGCTTATAAAGGTTGTCATTTTATCGTTTTTTAAAAAACAGCGTCAAATATATACGATTGACGTACAAAACCCGTGTAATATTTGTAAAAATAGCGGGGAAACATTAAAGTAAGGTCACAAAAAGTTTAACTTTTATCGTGATGGAGTACAGACATCGTTTTAGACCGTAACAAATGTCTAGAATGTTTTACGAACATGGCCGGCACTAGATTTCTCTGAGATAAACTCTGTGGTCATGCTGGGTATCATCAAAGAATGATCGTACTTTGAGTTACTCTAATAATTAAGTATCTCTCTTACACATATTAAACTAAATTAAACTTAACAAATAACAATTGAGCGCGTGAAAAACGTAAGACAATCACTCTCCGTAAATCTGGTTTTTCAGCGTGTAAAAAGAATAGTTTCTCATTTTAAAAATGATCTTCTCTTAAATAAAATGTTGATTAATGTTAAAACTAACCCAATCTAGTTATGTTTTTCTTAATCGTACAATGTATGTTAACATATAGACATTGGAATGTCTCGATGTAGCGTTGTATTCACGCAAAGATCTATTACGAATAAAAGTATAGGCTGGGTCAATCGTAGGTCAGGCCACTCGTACGCTTGAAAAAAGCTTCGCGTTTGACGAACACAGCCGCAGTGATTGCGGTTTATGTTAAATACACTCAAAAAAATGAAACGTTGACTTTAATTAATATTTTCTTGTCAACAGGTTCCACGAAATTTTATTATGAAAATTGAAAACAAATATTTTAAGTTGATCCAACATGACAGGATTGTTTTAAAGAGAAATACTATTTTTGAGTCAAGCCAACTATTATCACAAATGTTTGCTCAACAAGAAGCATTTTAGTTGAACTAACTAAAGCCATTTATGTTACATGGAATTAATTTTATTTTAACAGGTTCCACACAAATTACTTCAGTAAACTCAACATAATTTTTTTTTAGTTCCTTTATTAACAAACATTTTATCAACAACACAACCATTTAACAAATTCTCTTTTTTACAAAAGAGAGAAAAACAGTTAAACATAAAAGAGAGGCATCAACTCTGGACACGCCTTACAGGCACTCTACTTAAAACAGTGGTGCAAGATGCACAAAAAGAAAAAAGGTATATAACAAATTAAATGGTTTCAACTAAGCAGGCTGCAAATGCCACAAACATGGCATACACTATGTTAAGTGTTAAATGTTAGTTCACTCTCACAGTTTGTATTAAAGCATCTGTACACTCTTCACATGTGTCACAAAACAAAAAAAACGGTATACAAGTGTTCACATTTTCTTTTTAAAATGGTTTCAAGTCCAAAGTAGGCCTTCGTGTTGAATGCCACATGCTTAGTTTTAAGCATTTGTACCTTGGTTGAGAGTCTGGTAGCATCCAGCTGGAGGAAGATTTTCTGAAGCACTTCAAAGAACATTTTCAGTTCCTGAAGATCATTGCATACATGACACCCATTAATAGTGCACATGCAGAAGCAAGGTCTCCCAGGTCTTCCAAATCCAACATCAGCCGGCTTGGTGGTGGCATCACCTCCCTCAACATTTATGCTGTAGATGCCAAAGGCAACTTGTTCAAGGTCCCGCTCTGCAGAACAGCCTTCGGAATCCTTTTCACACACAAAAAAAGAATAAATAAAATCACCAGCCAATTACATAATCCCAGTGCACACACACATTAATTGAAAATAATCAGTTTGTTCATGAATCAAACATCACTTCATCTCGCAATGTGTTAAATTATAAGGAGTAGCAATATTTTTTTTGGAATGTAGAGAAGTAAAAAGTAGTATCTTATGCTTTGGAATGTAGTGAAGTAAAAGTAACTAAAAATAAAACAATTCCAGTACAGATGATAGTTTAATACAGAAAAATTTACGGATAGTTCACTTTGTTTAATGTCTTAGCTTACCCCAAGAGCATCCAAGACGTAGGTGTGTTTCTGCATTCTTTTGAATCAGTCATCAGCGCGTGCATCGCCAGAATGGGTTACAGACCAGGAAGTGTGCACACAGGGATAATATTGAATCTGTAAAATTTTAAAAGTTATATAAATGCTTTTCATTTTCATTTCATGTTCTTTCGATTGGGAATTGTTTAATTTGGACTGTTTATTTTGAATCTCTACATTTGAAACTGAATGCTTTCACTAATTTCCTATCGGCTGCTCTATATGACTGACAGACAACACGGTTGGAGCTAAAATTATTAAAATTGTAAAATGCAGAAACAAAGACACATACATCTTGGGATGCTCTTGGGGTAAGATAAAACATATCTAAATTTGATTTCAAAGTGAACTATCCCTTGTAACAAAGGAAAAATACTTTGTTACTGAACATCACAGGAGATCGACAAACATAATCCACAATGTTAAATGAATATTGTGATGTTCTTGTTACGATCCGGGACGGATGAGGGTGATGAGACGAAGAGCCAGGGATCGTGGTGACAAGAAACGGACATTTAATGACGAAACAGGACGATAAACTTACAGACGACAGCAGAACAGACGAAGTGCAACGTTAATGACTGACCACCGAAGAAGGCACGGGTGAAGACTTAAATAACAAGACAGATGATGAACAGGTGAAACTGATAATAGAGGACGATGATACACCAGACGTGAACAGACACACAGGATCATGGGAAGTGTAGTGAATTTTAGATATAAATGGAAGGTTTGAAATTGGTCTATAATTAGCAATCACACGGGAATCAAGGTGTGGCTTCTTAATAAGCAGTTTTATGACGGCCTGTTTGAACGCTTGTGGCACGTGACCTAGAGCTAGTGACGAATTTATAATATTCAAGATTGGTTCGTTAACTAATGGTAGGACTTCTTTAAGTAAAAAAGTTGGTATAGGGTCAAGTAAGCAGGAGGTCGTCTTGGTCTTAGCTATTATCTCAGTGAGCTCATCAGGGCTGACCTGTTTGAAAGTGCTAAGCTTGACAGCGGGTGGGTTTATTTCCGGTATAACCAGTTGTGGGCTAGTATTTGTGGATACAATTTTCATTCTGATATTAGTAATTTTGTCATTAAAGAAGTTGATAAAGTCGACACTAGTGAGCTGTGGGGGGATTGCGGAGTCTACTGTGCCCTTTTTCTTTGTTAACTGAGCTACGTTTTAAACAGATAACGAGGATTATTTTGATTTGCAGAGATAAGTTTACTAAAATATGTAGATCGTGTGGATATTAGGGCCTGTTTATATGCGATTATACTGTCATTCCAGGCACTGCGAAAAACGTCGAGTTTAGTTTTTCTCCATTTCCTTTCTAACTTTCTACTTGATAATTTTAAGGCTTTTAGGTCATTAGTGTACCATAACACTTTGTTTTTTGTGTTTAGTCTCTTTTCCCTAAGAGGGGCAATAGAGTCAAGGGTACTTGACAAAGTTAGATTTAAGGCTGCAGTCAAATTCTCAAGCTCTTCTGTTCTTTCAGGGGTATAAATGGTAAGATCAGGAAGACGTTTAATAAAATTATCTTTTGTGCTGGAATTAATGAGTCTACAAGAGCGATATTGCGGTGAGATCACAGCTGGGATGTCTATATTTATTAAGCAGGAAACTAGAGAGTGATCAGAAATGCAGTCACTCACCGAAACAATATCTACATCATGAACTACGATACCGTATGAAAGAATCAAATCTAATGTATGGTTAAACTTATGAGTGGAGCCAATAACGTTTTGCTTAAAGCCGGTGGAATTTAGAATATCATAAAAAGAGCGAGTTAGAGAGTCACTAACATTATCTAGGTGAATGTTAAAGTCGCCGAGTATAATCACTTTATCTGCTCTAATGATGAGTTCTGCTAGTAGTTGCCCAAATTCATTTAAAAAGTCAGTATTGTGCTTTGGCGGTCTGTACACTGTCACAATAAGTATTGATTCCCGATTTATATCTGGCTCCATATGTAGTACTAACAGTTCAAAAGAGCAGAATTTAAAGTTTGATTTCCTATTCATCTTGAAATTATTATTATAGATGGTAGCGACGCCTCCTTTAATCGTGCCTCATGTTCGTAAGAGAAATTAGGTGGAGTTGATTCATTTAGGCTAGTGTAGGTGTCTGGCTTTAGCCATGTCTCTGTGAGCGCTAAAACATCAAGCTTATTATCCAAAATCATTTCGTTTATGATAAGAGATTTTTGTGCTAACGATCTAATGTTTAAGAGACCTAGCTTTAAATATTTGTTTGTATAAGTCTTGCTCTGTTTAATATGATTAAGCACCATTTTTTCTTTGTCTAATGACCGGTTTCTATGGCTAGGCTTATGAGATTGTGATACCGTTTCTATGTTGTGTCTGTTATTACTTTTAGCATTTTTATTATCAATATTGTTGTTGTTATTGGTTTTAATAGAGCTGATAATATTATTATTATTTTTATTATTATTGTTAGGATTGTATCTAGATGCACTAAATGCACTGGGTGACTGTGAGCAGTACGCAGGCGGCTGGTTAAGTGATGCCGCCTGCTCTCTGACCTGGGCAATGGTGGCGAGTCACGAACTAGACGCTAAACTATAGGCTATATTATAAGATAAACGAGCGGCCCCCCACGAGGGATGGAGGCCGTCGGGCTTTAACAGGTCAGGTCTTCCCCGAAAGGATCTCCAATTGTCTATAAAACCTATGCCATTCGAAGGACACCACTCAGACGCCCAGCCATGGAGCGCCCACAGTCTACTGTGAGTCTCATCACCCCGGTAAGCGGGGAGGGGGCCAGAGTAAATTACTTTGTCTGATATCTTTTTGGCAGCTTCAAGCACTTCTTTAATATTATGTGGCAAGGCGATTAGAGATCCCGCCCGCGGAGATTAGAGATCCCGCCTGCTGATTTGGCCACCGGCCAATGGAAATGATCGTCAGGTGATTTCAGCTCTCCCGGTGCATCTCCCTTGGTCCGTGACGGCGTGCACGCGGTGGGCATCGAGAAGGCTCGTCATTGAACTGCCGGTGTTTGTTCGCGAAAGTGTGGCAACTTCGCCCCAAGTGCGGCTCACGCCTGGATTGCCGGCTGTGGCTTGCATTGTGCGGGAGGAACGAAGTGTGTGCGGATTCAAGTCGGGTAAGTCGCGGCAAAGCCGATCGATTTATGTAAGTGCCTGATGCATGCTTCTAGTAGATTTGGCGGCTGTACGTCCTCTGCCTGGAGGGAATCCATTGTGCTTGTGTCGTGGTGACGCCACGAGCGTGGCGTGGTGTCGGAGTGCGAGCAACCGTGCATTTTCGTCAGATCTGATTGGTATGTATGCAATGTCAGCGATATGTTGGAAATGAATTTAATGTCGCTGACCGCTGGGTGCAGGGGGAGCGCGCACGGACGGCGGGGGAATCTGGCCGGCGGCGCTGTTTCGCTGCTGTTCTAATTGACACTCCCATTGGTGTGATCCATACGACCGTCATCACACCTGGTCCCGCGGTACTCACACTGACTCGCGGTCCAGCTCCGAAAGGCGAGCCAGTGTGTCGGGCGCGTGTCGGGTTCGGTAGGCTGCGAACGGGAAATGAACTGTTGTTTTTAGGAGCGAACCGGACTCTCACCGGGGTACTTAGCCCCGGGTGTGTGTGCGTGTGCGAGTGTGTGCGGGATTGCTTGTGTGGGTTCGTGGAAGTGTGTGTGGAAGTCATTGCGCGTGGTCGTGCGTGTGCGTGCGTGCGAGAGTGTGCTGCGATCGGTTGGGACCCCAAATCTGAGCGACAGGTGGCCCCTTTGGTGGTGGGACGTGTCACACGGGTTGATTAGAGCTGTGCATTGTCACTGGAGGGTGTTGTTCGGGTTTGCTGTGTCCGTTTGGTTTGCTGTGAACTTGCACCTCTTGGTGTAACCAGTCGGGTCGATGGTGGGGTCTACGTGCTGATACCACGTAGTAGTATTTCGTGGCGTCTGCTGTGATCTCTCGTAACGCAAACTGTGCTTCCGTCTTCCCAGAAACTTTACAGTTTTCCCAGAACTCAGGGAGCTTGAGCATAACGGCGGTTGCGGTCATTACAGTTGCTGTGGATACGTCCAACAGGTAAACGTCGGGGTCACCAGTGTGGAAGGTGCGAAAAAAAGGATAATAACGATATCCTGGTTTGAGCACACGAACGCGTGTGTCGTTTATTCTCAACTTCCAACAGAACTCAGAACTTCCGGCACACGCAATATACGTCACCGTCACGTCACAACTTAACTCCCAATCCTAGACGGGAGAACAACATAAATGCCTTCGGCAAAATAACATAGAGAACACACAAATCAAAGGGTGATTTATGTACAGTACAGCCACTACAGATTAAGTCACATTATCAAATGCTCAAAAATAAAAAGGGATTTCTACACCTACCGGAACTTGATAACTCCTCTATTTGCGGAGGATACCTTGCACTTCAGCTTTGCGAGTGCACACTGGAAGAACACAAAGGAAAGGAAAGGAAAGGAAAGGAAAGGAAAGGAAAGTGAGGTGACGGCAATATGGCCACTAGGGACCATACTGAATTTGTGCTCTGCATTTAACCCATCCGTAAAAGTGCACATACACACAGTGAAGTGAGCACACACAAACCCGGAGCAGTGGGCAGCCTGGCTTAACAAAGACCCTGAAAACACCCAGAAAGTGTGTAAGAAGCTGGCAATGGACGTTCTCAAGAGTTTGACTGTTTTACATAAAAGTCAGACCAAAATTCTTCATCGTGACATAAAACCAAAAAATGTTCTGATTGGTACAGTATGAGTCTAACTTATTTTGTCTAGCCATCATTTTTACATTTCTGAATACTAAATGAATTTTTTTGTTTTTTTATACATTCCGCAGAGAAGTTGGCGAAGGCCTTCAGCCTTATATTTCACAGGCAGGAGCAGCAGCGGGCGAGGCGGCAAGAGCCAGGCCAGCAGAGAGAGCCGGAGCCGCAAGTGAGGCAACCGAGCGGACCGCACGCTGTGAGGAAGAAGGGCGGCAGCCAGCAGCAGCAGCGGTCCTGACGTTCTACCTGCCAGAAAAAGTCCTTCTTCCGGCAGGAAAGTTCGGCCAGGCCGGGGTCACACAATAAGGGTAAAAAAAACTTGCACACACCACTTCCTTTACATAAGAAACATTGCTCACACCATTTTGTTAAATTACTTTATTTCAGTTTAGTTAGCCAATTTGATTCATTCTTCTTATTTATTTGCAAGTTCTTATCAAGTTAAGGACATTGTGTTGAATATTAATTCCAAGTGTCTTTTGTTTGAGCACACATTACCCTGGCTGATCCTGACGAGCTTCCATCCGTGGGTGCGGCTGTTGACGGGCAAAGGAGGGACTAGTGATGTGACGTTCCGTAGCGAGGCTTCGGAGCGTAAGCCGAGTAGAGGAGGGGGCGTTTTAGCGATGCGGGTATCGGCGCTTGCTTCATTTAGGGAAGGAGCTGAAAATGATGACGCGTGAAGCCTCGCTGCTCGGCTGTCAGTTTTGTGCAAGTTACTTCAAATGTGTAATATATTACATATTACTTATTACTGTTTGAAAAAAGTAATGTTACATTACAATATTACTGTCTCATAAATGTAATATATTACATTACTTCTGTATTACTTTTAAGTTACTTTCTCCAAGTAGAAATTAACTAAAAAATTAACCTAAAAAAAGTAAGTGTACCTTTTACTTGTACAGTAGTTTGTTACATCCAGTAGAAGGCATAGTTATGTAGCGTAATGACTGTGGCCTATCCAAGCTACAATATACATAGTCTATAATTGTAGAGTGACTATATATTTTGATTTTCAAAAAAAGAGGAAAACCAGCGTGGCCTCAACACATTTTAGACAGGCTTCTCGGAGGTTGATGCTTTAATATGGATTAAAAAAAAAAAAAAGTAAAAACTTAAATATGTAACAATTTTAGTCTGACTTTTTTCACAATAAATTAATAATATGAAATAAAGTTTTATATATCAGCTCTTTTGTTTGAAAATCCAGCTTCAACAATATATCTAATAATATCTATAATGTCTCTATTAGTGGGCAGTTGTCATTAACACGTTTTTATTTGACAGATAATTTAATAATTTAGCATGCATAATATACATTGAATTTTAAATGCATTCGTTAATTTTCCGTTCTCAAATAATTTAAGCACGGGTGGCGAACCTACATGGTCATTTGAAAAAGATGAAAAACCGGACACTATTGTAAATTTATAAAATCCTACCGGATGTCTGGGGAAAAGACGCTTGGCAACACTAATAATTAACATTAATACGTGTTAAAAGTATGGTAGACGATTTTCCTACAATATCTGTGAATAACCTGGGTATATTTGATATCAGACACAACATGACTATGTAAACTTCAGTGCATTTTATTCATTTTTAATGACTTACCACACTGTCCTGTCCTGTCCTGCTTTCTGGTCATAAAGTGCAGAGGACATTGACGTTGCTGTTTTCTTTCTCTTCAGGTCGAGCGGTCTAATGGCACCGCTGTTTTTTATGTTTTTTATAGCAGCACACCTCGAGCTCAGCGCAGCGTTACAAAATGCAACGCTCCACCAGCGAAAAGCGAGACGAATGACTTAATTGTCTATTTACCAACAGGAAATATTAAATGTTTGATTTATTGTTTTAAAAGTGAAATATTTGATGTAACGCAAGCGTTACTTGCATGTAACGAGTAATATATTACTGAAAATACAATAAGTAATAAGTTACACTACCGCGTTACAGCAAAAAGTAATATATTAGTGTAATATGTTACTTTTGTAACGCGTTACTCCCAACACTGTCGGCTGTACCACGTGACCGATTCAGAAAGTGGTTCGGGTTTCGCCACAATTTTTGACAGCGATACAAACCCGCCCTCAGATTCTGTTAAAAGATGTGGGTGTTTGATGGAGAGTTGCGGTCAGGTGAGAGTTTGGATACTAGAGTTTGGATAGCGTAGTTTGGAGATAGTTTGGAGATAGTTGGGAGAGATATTTGAGATAGTTTGGAGATAGATTTAGGAGAGTGAGGACTGAGGAGAGCAGGATAGGTGAGAGGATGGAGCCAGCGAGGAAGAGGAAGATTTCCCCTGTGTGGGAACATTTTAAGCTGATATCTCCTAACAAGCTAGATCTAACATTATTAAGAAAAGATTAGATTTGCTTATCAAGAACAATTCTTAATTGTTTCTTATTGTATTCAAACGTGAGGTGTTTATTGTGAACTGTGTTATTGGGTTATTGTGTAGGGCTTCATCTAGATCTATCTATCTATCATATCACAAAACTTTATTTACTTTTGTTTATTGTGCAAATAAAGACAAGTAACATTATTTATTCTTTTTTTAACCTTTTTTTAAACAGGAGCTGGATGAAGCCTTTATTTTTTAATAAAATTGACTAAAATTTCCCCTGTTCTGTCCTGTACATCATTGTCAAAGTTACACAAGCATAACCTTTGCCCTTTTCCTAGTTCCACAAGCACTTTCATTGTCCTTTGCCATATTACTGTATGTCCATGCAATTTGCAGAAAAAACAGCTTAACCTGATATTACCACTTTGGGAAAGTTTACACACTCAATAATATTTTATTATACACATGTGGTGTTTTATATACAGAAATTACTTGATCATGCATCTTTTGTAGTTCATTCCCAACAGACACAATTCAATTCAATGCATCACACATTATGTGGTTCAGATACAGCTGCCTGTGATTATACACTTGGCCAGTAGGTGGTTTCGTGTGCACATGAAGCTTCGAGAAATTAACCCTTTCTTGAACCTATTGGCTCAAGTGGTTCAATGCCTCATCAGGCTTCATCTCACCATCACTAGGAGGGTCTGATGACTGTCACTGCCAATTCATCCTATGAGCTTCAATTAAGACTAAACCATTTTATTCCGATGGTCCAGGGGAGCAGTGCTCGGGTGTTTCAGTTGTTTATGGTTAATTGAGTAAATTTTGAAGTTAAAAATATTTGTATTGTAATGAAGTATTTTGAATTGTTGTTTTATTTAAATGCTATTGTTTGGAAATGATTTTGAAATTTAAATATTGTTTGCATATTTGTTGTTTCACCTGTTGGGAAGTAAAATGGTATTCTTTTGGGTTATAAAAAGCAATGTTTCGTTAGAGAATGCAGTTGGTTGTGTTGGGCAGCAGAAGCAGATTGCTGTGTTCTTTTCCCTTTTTTTGCCTTAGTTTTTCCAACTAGTTGTTTTGGTTGGTTTATTTGCTAATTTTTCTTGTTTTGATTTGTTAATTATTTTCAAACATTAAATATATATTTTTTTGTACTTTGGTGTCCTCGTGCCTGATCAACTGGCCATCTGACACCGCGACTGCTTGTTGCAATGTTTCAATAAAGCTTGCTTGCAAAGACGGTTGTGTTTGTGCTGCACCTCACACAATGACTTGGCAGTTAGCGGAAGCGGGCAGCAATATGAGCGCGACTATTGCGAAGCTGCAAGGTAAGCACCGCTGAAGGCTCTCGCCGGCGGACTGCGGACACTTGGGCCCGATTACTGGATATCTCCGGGTGTTTGCTAGCCACTAGCTAACGGCTACACGCTCCAGTTTCGGCGCAGACCTTCGCGGTTTGGAGGGGTGTTGACGGACTGGGAGAAGATCGCTTTGCTACTAAGCAAAGGTGCGATCAAAGGTGCGTCCTCAGGATTATCTCATAACCGTGGATTTGAGGGATGCTTATTTTCACATCCAGATCGTGCCAAAGCACAGATCATTCTTGAGATTCTCGTTCAAGGGCAGGGCTTTCCAGTTTGCAGTGCTACCGTTCGGGTTAGCGCTGGATTAGTGCGAGTCCAGCGTTAGACTGGATTATCATGGCACAGTTGCCGGTAGTGCACTAACAACAGAAACACGAAATGGTGGCACGTCTAGCAGAGCTATGTCTGACGGTGAACACGAAGAAGAGCCAGCTCACACCTACGCAGAAGATCCTGTTTTTGGGGGTGGAGCTAGACTCGAGCACAATGAGGGCCCTCCTCTCACGGAACAGGATAGAGGCAATTCGCTGTTCACTCGCGCTTTTTACGCTAGGGAAGCGCGTCCCCGTGAAAGCATTCCAGAGGCTATTGGGGCTAATGACAGCCACTACGCCCACCTGCGAATGGGGGCTCCTTCATATGCGGTCGTTAGAGTAGTGTATTCGCGACAACGTGCCGATGGCGATCTGGAATCGTGCTCGAGCGAGGATCCTGGTGTCTCGCGAGTGTGTCAGGACTTTGGCCCTGTGGCGGGATTCGGATTTATACAGCGTGTTTTCACAGACGCTCTCAGCGGTCGGGAGAGAGTGTGGACGCTTTTGACCTCTACGAGCTGGCTGGCACTGCTGTTATTACTATTACGGACAGCAATGAGAACCCACCAAAGTTTGTGCAAAATAAGGTAATGCACTTGATTTTTAACTTATCATTCTTTAAGTTTAATACATAAAACCATAGTTCAAATACCTCTTTTAAACCCGGAGCAGTCGGCAGCTTTAACATGTAATCGTTTAGTACAACGTGTCTGTACCAAAGAATACTGTTGGTGCTGTAGTGGTCAAACTTTCCGTTACTGATTCACTCAAAAAACGTGTATTTGGTGCTTGTTACATTAACATAAATGTAATACATCAATGTAACATAATTATTTTTAGTTTGTGTTTGAACATAACAAAATCATGTCAATGAAACAGCTTTTACAAATTACCAAAGTATGTCATGTTCTCTCAACACAATAAAAATGCATCTAGTCGATTACAAGAATTCCAGCAGGTGACGGTTATCATTACTTGGGCCAGCATGATTTCCTTTTCGTTATAATTCTGAGACAAATCAAGTTATTTCTTCTACATGTAGGAAAATATAATCTTTGAACACTCTTTCATAAAAGCAGCACTTGTGCAGAAATGTTGTTTAAATTTTGGTCCTCCATTTTTAATATTATCAGAGAAGGCGGAATTTGAAGGAGAAGGCTGTCATTAAAACCCACTGTGCACTTACCCCTTGTGTTCCATTGTCGCTCTCGCTCCTCCTCGGCTTACCGAGAGCACACAAATTGTTTGGAACCAAATGGTTCTTGCTGAAAAACACCAATCCTTGACTAAAATCACTTTGTGCTTGACAAATATATATAAAA
>CM051504.1:1780413-1816383 GCA_028031935.1 Paedocypris micromegethes
TGTGTGTGGAAGAGATGGATGTTTTTACTAACTGATGTCATTCTAACCCAGTGTGCGCTGGCAATAGATGGGGGTTTTGCATGTGATGTTTTTTACTTATGGGATAAACAAAAGCTTGGACACTCTGGATATCTCCACTCAGTGACGATATGTGGGCATATTTTAGATACGACAGGAATTAAATTTAGTCTAGCAAGGGACAACTCGACCTTAGTGAGATTGGAATATCTGGGAAACTCAGGAACAGCACTCGGTCCCTGAGGTGAGAAGTGTCTGGAGTGGACAAATATTTTGGGAATGGAATAAAGGGGATTGTTCTAACACGTTGAATTTGAATATTGATTATGTATTATGCATTAAAATAAAGTCATGTAATGTCATTTGAATAAGGGTATAAAGACTGTTGCACCCCGGAAGGGTAGCGCAGATTTTTGGAAATTCGACTGTGAGCATTTTCAGGCCTGAAATGCTCACGCATTTGCATCTGAGTTCTATCTAGCTGATGTATTAGATTTGGTCAATAAAACATCTTGCCGTTGGCTTCAACCCTCGACTCTGAAGTTTCTCAATTTGACGGAAAACAGATCATAGATAATTTCTATGACAAAGACTGGCACCAGAGAGAGAGTTTCCTAGCCACTGTCACAATTTAGCTTGCTCTTCCGGTAATGTCGCATATTCTGAACACCGACGAACAATGAACATTTTTCATTTTTCTTTTTTTAACTGACTCGTTTTTCTCATTTTGGAACACAGATAAACAATGGACATTTCTCTTCTTTAAAGACAATTTTTTAAAGACTATTTTTCCCTAATACCGCATAGCGACTTTGCGTTAGTCTGGAACTAAGAAAAGCACTACATAAACAAAACTTGAACCTAAAGCTGCCGACTGCTCCGGGTTTAAAAGTGATATTCGATCTACAGTTTTATTTTTATAAACATAAAGAACAAGAAGCTAAACATCAAGTTATTATTACCTTATTTTGCACAAACTTTGGTGGGTTGTCATTGATGTCTGTGATAGTAATAACAGCAGTGCCAGTGGTTGGGTGGCTGGCTAGTTCTCCTCCATCAGTAGCCACGATTTGCAAAGTATACGTAGTCCATTTCTGGAATGAGATACAGAAATATAAATAAAAAATAAATGAGTTAAAGAGAGGCATAGTAAGCACAAATGCATTTCTCACCTCTCTGTCCAGACCGTTTCCTACTACACGAATCTTTCCACTGGAAACGTTGATATCAAACATATTTGCTGTTGGTAATGGTGGATCCTGGCTAATAATCTTGTATTGGACCTCGCCATACCACCATGCTGGATCATCTGCATCAGTAGCTGTGACTTGCATGAACTCAAAATCTATTGGAAAGGAAAATATAAATTTGTTCCTGCTTAATAATCGAGATATTAGACAAAATACATTCTAAAAAAACTACCACAAAATAACAATTTCCAGTTGTTTTGACATTTAGCAGAGCTTATACTTGAGTAACTTTGTCAAACACTAAATGCATCTTTTCAGCTGAACAAAAACCCACTACTAGCTCGTTTACCTTTGGGAGCAGCTTCACCAACCTGGCCATTAAAAGGATTTTGAGTGAACACAGGAGCGTTATCATTATGGTCAGACACGTAGATTTCATACTCCTTGGGTTTTTCCTTCTGTCCTCCTTCCCCAATAGCATGAGCTAGAAACTGAAAAAATTAAAAATTAATGTAAAATCACATTACCCCATTTTATACTATGGCCTAAGCAAGGACAAAACAGTAGTATTTATATAGAAAGTGTTTTTTTTTTCACATTCCAGTTACAATAGAAATTCAATTTTACGGCTATACATTTGGCAATGGCATGTGCTAACCTGTGTTGCTTTTGTTTGCCTATACTTCTCTCAAGTTATATCCCTCTCTGCTGTACTTTAGAATCAAGGAGATAAAATAACTATCTTTGGCAAAGGTAAAACTATCAACCTGCCTGAAAACAAAGTTAGTGTCAGGATCTACGCTGGCGGTGATGTTCACGCCAGCGGAGATACTTTTATTTTAACTTTTCGGTCCCTCATGACCCGTTTCTGTTGTGTCTTTGTTTGTTTCATTATTAAAAGGCATCCTTTGCATTTAAGTCCGAGCTCCCGTCCTTCTACGTAACGTGACAGTTAGACAAAAAATACCTTGTATGTAGCTTTTTGTTCCCGGTCAAGTGTCCGAGTCACATACAGATCTCCTGAGTATCTGTCTACAAAGAAAACACCTACAGGCTCCAGATCTGCTCCTTCACCTGTGATGCTGTAGCTCATCTGAGTTTCTGAAGCATAGGAAGACTGTATCTACAATACAAACATAGAGGGGAAAAAAGGTCAACTACAAATTCCTCGTAAGCTTTTGTTTTTTATCTGCTTTTATTCAGTTCTACTTACACTCAACACTTTTTTTGGGAAAGGACCATTGCCGTTTTCATCAACTATTATTTTAGGGTTTATAACCCAACTTCTTTTGGCTCTTTTATGACCAGGTGACGACTTTGGAAACTCAATGACCAGGTCATCAGGAGACAAGTCAATCTAGAAAACAAAGGCATTTTTATATTTAAATGTATGTGTTGTGGTCTAAGTACTTTTGCAGTGGTCTTATTTCTACCTGTGAAGAGATGCTTGTCTCAGCATTCGTGAGTTGATCATGATTGTGAAGACCCTCAACTCGAATAAACGCAGTGTGTTTCCTTCCACTCGAGTCCCAAGCAAAAACATGGAAAACCTTGTGACCCTCGTGAAGAGTCACTGGTCTCTTCAGCTTCACGGTCCCGTCAGTGCCGACATGAAACCGCTTGTCAACAGACTGGAACAGTGTCCTTGCCTTTCCATCGCAGTCATCAAAAGTAACTGTGGAATAAAGATCAGGAGAATCAGTTATGTTTTGTCAGTTCAAATGTGTTGGATTACTGTTTTTTAATAAAACAAAACATGTTAAAAGTTGAACCTATATTAGGAAAAACACCCAAATGACTGCAGGTGCAAGGCATAGGTGTAAAGTCTGAACACAGACCACTTGGATGTAAAGATGGAAAAAAAGTTCAGTGACACGTAATAGATGAAAGCTTGAATTAATGCTTCAGCAAGAAAAGATTAAGCTTAACATGACACAAAGGCGTGTCTGTACGTTACAGATAATCATAATTTACTTAATAATTTTAATAATTTAACGGTAAATGTTAAAATTTCTGCATATTTTCAGATTTGATGTCATGTGATCATAGGTCAACAATCTAGGAGACTAAAAAAAGTCACAAAACAGTTTTGTGTCAACAGTTTTGTGCTTGACTCTGTATAAATAAGACAGTGGGGCAGCAGTGCCATCACAGGAACACTTGAGACAAGTTTCCATCAATGCAAGTTTCTCACAGCAGCATTGATGTATGAACTCTGAAACGTTTTGCAAGTCTGAAATTTTGCATTTGACATTTCAATGACAGGCAATTCTAACTGTAATCAGCTACAACAAATATTCTAAGAGAAAAACATTTTTTTTCCTCAATTTGTGAAACTAAAATAAAAGGGACATGTGAATATTTATTGAATGATTTCCTGAAGACTCTAGAATAAGAATGATATAGGCTTTTAGACAATAATTCAGTGTATATACACACTATTTCAGTGATTCTGTTATGATCCTGTAGCTTGGCTCCCCCTTGTGTTTAAATTTCGTATTTTTCTACTTCGTCTGGACCATATGGATTATCATTAAAAGCCTTTGTTGGAATCCCTGCCGTCATCTGTTCCATCCTCGGCGTGTCAGATATACCGACCCGTGCCCGTGAAGCCAACTGACGTAAAGGATGGCGGCATTTATCATTTCTTTGTTTTGTTTCTTCAAAGCTTGCGTACAAAATGGACGCACCCGAACTGTTTGCGGTTCCCGTCCAAAGTGGGAACCGGATGAGCAATTCGTGCAGCAGCTGGACATTTTGGAGAACTTACCATTAACGTGCCACTTTGCACCGGAAGGCTTGTGGGAACAGTTTGAGAGTAAGTGCTCGTATGAGTTCCGTGCGTTACCTCCTGAGTCTCCGCCCTGAGAATTCGGGATGCCTGGGTGGTGATATACTCGAATAGTGCAATAAGCTGGAGATTCCCGAAGGCTCTTCGCTTATGTGTATGCTGTAGAGCAGCAGCACTCATATGGCCGTGGTTGATTGGAACCTCGCCGCGTGCAATACCAGTGGGTACAGCTTCATCCAGCTGATCCCAGGTCAGGTCAGCAGCCTTCTCTGCCTCTCTCTTCTTTCTGCTCTTTGGAGCACTCACCTCCTTCCCAGTGTTGGGTGTAACACGTTAATTAAATTACTTTTTCACTGAAAAAGTAAAGTAACGAATTACTGTTCATTTTTAAGTAATTTAATTACAGTTACTTTCAATGTACATGCGTTACAATATAAAATAATTAAATTCGCTGAATCTTATTGTTTATTTTTTTAATTTATCTTCTTCCGGAGACATCCGGGCCGGCTCGGGCGGACTCGCTGTGACTCGGTCAGACTCGGGGCAGATGCAGCTAGTGACTGTTTTCCGTAAAGACAATACGTATTCAAGTCACTTTGCTGTTCTGAAACACGCGGATATGAACATTACAGTCTTTTGTGAGACACTTTCTGCGCCGTCAATAGCGCGAGTTTCTGCAGCTGAAGCGCTGAAACAGCAGCTAAACACACACGACACGGAAGATGATGAACGCCGGTAAAACTTCAGCTGAGCGTTGTTTTAACAACAGCAGAAAGAGTCTGAACTTAACGTGTCTGAAGCTTAACGTACGATTGCAGGTGACTTTGTGGAAAAGTCTTGCAGAATCGGGTCTTTTAGCCACATTTTTTGTCGTAGAATATATTTAGTTTTTCGGAAATTTTGTTTCTTACCTAAAAGAAGGTAACTTTTACTACGGAGAACTTTATTTATTATAGAATGTTTTATGGAATGTAATAAAGATGATTCAGAAAACGAAAAGGCTCGACTATTTCATGTTTTACTGTTATATTTTTAAAGAAAAAAAAATTTTTTGGAAGGTTTATAGGAATTTAAAAAAGTAATTGGTTAAGTTATTCATTAGGTAATTACGTTACTTTTCAGACAGTAATTAGAAAAGTAATTTAATTACAAAATGGTAAAGTAATAAGTAATTAGTTACTTTTTTCAAGTAACTTACCCAACACTGCTCCTTCCCCCCCCTCTCTCTGTGTCACTCCATTTCTGGAGACTCTTCCCCCTCTTGTTTCTCCAGCTACCCCCCAAGCTGTTTCTGCTTCTCAACCTCGTGGTCTTCGTTCCCATATTTGCTCCATCTCCTGTTCTCTCTCGATTTGGTCTTCAGCGTTTGGTCAGCTGTCTTCCCATTCTCTTTTTTGTTTCCCTCGATTCTCCGTCTCTCCTCCTCTTCATCTCTCTCGCTTGCTCTCTCCATCTCGCTCTCGCGTGCAGTTATGATCCTGTGGCTCCCGCTGGTGGCGGCCCAGGAGGACTGAGATGGACAATTTAGGTACCTGCAGCTAATGTCTCTCCGCAACAGGTGTGAGGTCCTCATAAAGGATCGCGGAGGGTGCATTAGCTGCCCATCGGTCATGAGTTGGAAGTGAAGTCATGTCTGCATGGCTTATGTTTGTGTTTAAGTTTCGTATTCTTCTTTTTCGTCATTTCATGCATTTAGAAGACACTTAAATATATATATATATAAATATATATGTATATATATATTGTGGGACGCCCACAGTGGAGCAGCATGGAAAGACTCTACAGGACCCGAGACAGCGGCAGCAGAGGCTACAGGGCCACGGACAGCTCTCAGCCGCAGGTGCGAGCGGTCGGCCGCTGACGATGCAGCACAGGTGCTGCCAGTGTTCGAAGCAATCAGCCCTGCTTATAAGGAGAAGAAATGGAGCTGAGGTGCTGCTGGAAGCCAGAGAGAAGGGCTGGAAGCCAGAGAGTAGGGCTGGAAGCAAGAGCAGGGCTGGAAGCAAGAGCCCTGAGTTAAGTCAGCTAGAGGGAAGCGCTGACCGTCCCCAGCCATGAAGTTGGTTTGAGTACCCAGAAAAAGGAACCGAGAAGAGCCAAAGAGAAGGTTATCTTGAAGAAGACTTTTTGTTGTTTTAAAGAATAAAGTGATTTTCAGTTGACAAGCCAACGCCTCCGTGATTGAAGAAATTTACAGATGGTGGAGAATGCGGGCGCAGTGAAATCCTCGCCACATCCCAGAGAGGATTGAAAGGAAAAAAAAAAGTGAGGATGGAAGAAATTCTGAGAGCGTTGGTGGAATCCCAGATTGCTCTCCAGTATTCAGTCACCGAGCTCTACTGGCGATTGGGAGACCCGTCCAAGAAGACCAAAAGCACGCTTAACTGGGATGAGAAAACCAGAGCCAAGCTTCGGACACAGGTGTGTCAGGTCGTGTTGGAAGAGGAAAAATCTTCAGAGCTTGAGAAGATGGAAGGTGAGCAGGATAAAGTCGAGACTCTGGTCGAAGAAAGCAACCAAGAAACTCAAGCAGCGGAAGAAGATTCACATCCACCAGAACCTGAGGTATTTGAAGAAAAGCCGGTTGCTGTAGAAATCCCAGTGCCAAAGGTGGAAGACCCTGTTGCGGAGGAGGAAGAATTGGCTGAAGTGGAAGAGCTCAATGAGGAGCAAGTTCCTGACGAAAAACCTGCTCAACAGATGACAGAACCAGAAGGGAAAGGTGTGTGTGCAGAGAAGCCAGGTCCTCAAATCATCTTTGAAAATATAGAAGCCACAGTCGGTGCCGGAAAAGCAGAAGACTAGAGCGTTGTCGTAGTGACTGATGTAAACGGCAAAGAGACTGAAGAAGGTGATGACGTTGATGAGAACGATGACAAGAGGAGAGCCGTAAGTAAACCCGGCTGGAAACGGCAGAAAAGAAACTGCAGCGAGACCAGAGGCTCCCGTGCCTTCAGGAGATGGTCCAGCGGCTGGAAAAGAAAGCAAGCAGAAAAGGAAGCGCTTGGTAAGAAGGTACAGCCTCTTTCTACCCCCAGCACGCAACAGAGAAAAGATGAACAGCGTGAAGAGGAGCCTGACCATTGCAGCAACCGCTCCATACCGGAGCATGGAGCTGGTAAGGGGGGTATGTGGGACGCCCACAGTGGAGCAGCATGGAAAGACTCTACAGGACCCGAGACAGCGGCAGCAGAGGCTACAGGGCCACGGACAGCTCTCAGCTGCAGGTGCGAGCGGTCGGCCGCTGACGATGCAGCACAGGTGCTGCCAGTGTTCGGAGCAATCAGCCCTGCTTATAGGGAGAAGAAATGGAGCTGAGGTGCTGCTGGAAGCCAGAGAGAAGGGCTGGAAGCAAGAGCCCTGAGTTAAGTCAGCTAGAGGGAAGCGCTGACCGTCCCCAGCCGTGAAGTTGGTTTGAGTACCCAGAAAAAGGAACCGAGAAGAGCCAAAGAGAAGGTTATCTTGAAGACTTTTAGTTGTTTTAAAGAATAAAGTGATTTTCAGTTGACAAGCCAACGCCTCCGTGATTGAAGAAGTTTACTATATATATACATATATATTTTTTTTTTTTTACAATAGAACTACAATCATGCTTTGCCTGTGAATGGAAACTCCTCCAACTACCAGCGTTCAAATGAGCTGCTAGGAAAGTGACTCAAAAAAAAAGTTATTTAAAATATGATTAAAAAGACACAGCAAATGTGAAAAAAGTGTGTTTTTAACCAGTGTTGTGCAAGTTACTTTGAAATTGTAATATGTTACATATTACTTATTACTGTTTGTAAAAAGTAATAAGTTACATTACAATATTACTTTCTCAGAAATGTAATATATTACATTACTTTTGTATTACTTTTACTACTTGTTACTTTCACCAAAATAACTACAGAAGTAGAAATTAACGTCCTAAAATAACAAAATGTACTTTTTACTTGTACAGTAATTTATGTTACAACCAGTGGAAGACATAGAGTTATGTAGCGTAATGACTGTGGCCTCTCCAAGCTACAAATATCAATATACACAATCTATAATTGTAGGGTGACCATATATTTTGTTTTCCAAAAAAGAGGACAATCAGCGCGGCCTCGAGACAAATTCAGACAGGCTTCTCGGAGGCTGATGAACATGCTTTAATGTGCTTCAATGTTGCTAAACTATAACTTAGTAAAAATAATCACTTAACTTAAAAAAAAATCAGTAAAAACCTAAATAGGTAACTATTTTAGTCAGAATTTTTTGAATAATGAAAAAATTTTTTTTAAATGTGATTGTTTTTAAAAAAAAATTATAATACAAGAAAAAAGTCGGCCCATTGTTTCAAAACGATACGCGCAATTTCATTCTCAATTATTACTTTCTCATATAATTTAAAGCACGGGTTGTGAATCTGGGTACACGTGTATTAGTCATTTGAAGAATAGGGAAAACCGGACATTATCGTGAATTTATAAAATCCGCCCGGATGTCTGGGGAAAAGACGCTTGTCAACACTAATAATTAACTTTAAAAAGTGGTAAAAGTATGATAGACAAAGCGATTTTCCTCCAACATCAGTGAATAACTTGGGTATATCTGATACCAGACACAACAGGCCTATGTAAACTTCAGTGCGTTTTATTCATTTTGAATGACTCACCACACAATACTGTCCTGCTTTCTGGCCATAAAGTGCAGAGACACTGTCGTTGCTGTTTTCTTTCTCTTCCCAGGTCGAGCGATCTAATGGCAGTTCGACGTGTTTTTTTAAATAGTAGCTGTTTTTTGATGCCGACAATTCAGCGGTTGCATTTCACCGCAATGTTCTTGTTTTTTACAAAACTGAAACAATGCGCATAAGACCATCTCGCGAATGTACCTTCCGCTGTTGTTTATTGAATGTTCAAATGTGCCGCGAGTGCGCGACTCTGGCCCGTGCACAGCCGCCAATCAGAGCCACAGCTGTCAGCCGCTAGCTCAGAGCACAGCCAATCGCTCAGAGCACATCTCGAGCTCAGAGCCAATCACTGCACACCTCGAACTCTGAGCGTTACAAAATACAACGCTCCACCAGCGAAAGGCGGAACGAATGACTTGCGTGTCTATTTGCGAACATGAAATGTTAAATGTTTGATTTACTGTCTTGAAAGTGAAATATTTGATGTAACGCAAGCGTTACTTGCATGTAACGAGTAATATATTACTGAAAATACTAAAAGTAATAAGTTACACTACCGCGTTACAGCAAAAAGTAATATTAGTGTTGTATTAAAGTAATGTATTAATGTTACTTTTGTAACGCGTTACTCCCAACACTGTTTTTAACATTAGTATTCTACGTGTAAAACTTGTATTTGGAGTCTTGTTGCTAAGGTAGAAAGGTTTATAATCTTTTAAACATTTACAAAACCAGTAACCATTTGGTCGGTAGTCAAAGAAACATGTAAATAATGAAATTCCTTCTGTATACAGTACACAAAACAATTTCACAACGTTTCAACACAAAAATATAATTTACATACCCACATAAATGCATTTTGGGATTCAACTTTTCAAATCAATTAGGAAAGCACTAAATTTAAATAGAAAATAATGTTGCACGACACTAAACATGACATTTATGACATTAAACAGTCTCCTCGCCGTAATAATGTTGCGTACTCAACTCACCTCTTCCTAGTCTTTTTCCTCTATGAAGGTGATCTCGGTGCACTTTAAAAACATACTGCTCTGAGTCAAATCCAGGTGTACACAGCGGCTGGTCAGGATTTTCACAGGATAACGGCTAGAAATGTTTAAAAAAAAAACAATTTAGTTTACAGCAAGGAACCTCCTGTTATGGGAAAAAACTGTTCGGCCGTGTCAAGTCAACACTATAACTCGTCAACACCGAAATACATCACCTGAAAAATCTGAAAAATCAATCCTAATCGGAAAATCCAGAAAGCCTCCATTTGAACAATTGTGTGAATAAAAACTGCGAAGTCGTCTAAATCTTTGCAGGTCTACACACACATTGCATGTTGTTTACCACATACTGTATTAATGACGCATTATAATCCAACTGTCCCTTGATACATCTAGTAACGGAAATAATGACAAAACTGCACAAAAATGGTAATGACTGAGGAATAAACCATTACATCAATATGATCGCGTCTTCGAGTGAGAGTGATTAATTCCTTTGCAGTCAGCTACTGGAAGGTCAACAGGGGGCGGGGCTTTTTATTGATTGGCTGCCAGGTGACGTGAGTTTAAACTGTATACACACAAAATAGAACGTATAAGAAATACCTAAACGTATTATCAATAATCCAATTACTGTATAATACATGTTTTTCAACTGAAATTATTAATCTATTGAAGTTTAACCCTTTTTACTTTTTGTATCACTGGTGATACAGGTTGTTTATCGTCAGTATATAGGCACTTAAATAAAAAAAAATTAAAAACTTGAATTCAAAGATACACTTGTAATACATAATTGGATCACCAGGTGACAACTGCTCCATCGCTTTTTCACTGTGGGTAGGTAGGTAGGTATATACTGTATTAATCCCTGAGGGAAATTCTTGTTCACAGCAGCATACATGTTAATTCATACATTAGATGAATTAACCAATTATAGACCGATATCCAATCTTCCATTTCTGTCAAAAATTCTTGAAAAGGTGGTTTCAGGTCAACTTTGTATGTTCTTGGAACAGAATGACAAATTCGAAAAATTTCAATCAGGTTTTAGGCCTAAACATAGTACAGAAACGGCACTCATTAGAGTTACAAATGATCTCCTACTGGCCTCGGATGAAGGGAAGATTTCATTACTAGTTCTGCTGGATCTTAGTGCCGCATTTGACACTATAGACCACAATATTTTAATAGATCGCCTAGAAAATTATGTTGGGGTCTCTGGACACGCGTTAGAATGGTTTAAGTCATACCTGTCAGATCGATTCCATTCTGTACATGTAAATGGAGTCTCGTCACCGAAACATAGAGTCAAATACGGAGTCCCACAAGGCTCAGTTCTCGGACCAATTTTATTTTCTTTATATATGCTTCCCCTAGGAGACATTATCAGAAGCCATGGACATAGCTTTCATTGCTATGCCGATGATACGCAAATCTATATTTCAACAAGGCCCAATGAAACCGCTCAATTTACTAAAATATTAGATTGCTTCAGTGATATTAGTGACTGGATGATGCAAAACTTCCTGTTGCTTAATCAGGACAAAACCGAATTATTGCTTATTGACTCTAACCAAAAAATAAAGGACCCTGAATATAATCTAAATCTTAATGGACTTAAACTTTCATCTTCATCAACAGTAAAAAACTTAGGTGTTGTATTTGATAATAAACTTTCATTTGAAACCCATGTTAACAACGTCTGTAGAACAGCATTTTTCCACCTCAGGAATATTGCTAAGCTGCGTCATATGCTTACTAGGTCGGATGCAGAAAGACTCATACATGCGTTTATGACCTCAAGGTTAGATTACTGTAATGGTCTTCTGGGAGGTTCTCCTGCCCGACAAATAGATAAACTTCAGTTAGTTCAGAATGCGGCCGCTCGACTACTGACCAGAACTAAAAAGTACGACCATATTAGTCCAGTGCTAATGTTGCTACATTGGTTACCCATAAAATATAGAATTATATTTAAAATTCTCCTAACAACTTATAAAGCATTAAACGGTCTAGCTCCTCTGTATCTCAGTGAGCTCATCACGTGTTACGAGCCAAGGAGACCTCTGCGCTCTCAAAACTCAGGGCAGCTCGTAATACCAAAAATCTCTAAAACCTTCACAGGGGGAAGATCGTTCGCTTTTATAGCACCAAAATATTGGAACACTCTGCCGAGCACAATCCGTGAATCAGAATCAGTGAGTCAGTTTAAATCTAGATTAAAAACCCATCTCTTCAATGAGGCATATACAAAACTGTAATGGCAAAATATTAAATTACTAACATTAACGAAAAGGAAGGCTGCACTAGATAATAGCCCGGAACCGAACCTCACCTGCACCGTAGCATCACTGCTATTTTTTCTCTTTGAGCCCTTCATTGTTGCTAATAGCTATTTTATTGCTCGCTTCACTCCCCTGCTGAGGTCCTGCGTGACCTCAGCACTGCCCTTCTGAGGTCCTGCGTGATCCACACCCCTGCCGGAGGAGAGGACGCCGCATCACCGCTGTAGGAGACGAGGCCGCATCACAGCCATATGAGACGAGGCCGCATCGCTTGGAGGAGTGTCATTTCACCAGGACGGTGTCGACGTTGTTCGAACATTCAGCGTCTTTGCGTTGGTCTCGGACCAAGAAAAGCGCTATACAAATGAACTTGAAACTTGAAACATGTGGGGGATACAAGTAGCACACAACTAATAACAAAAAACATATTGCACCTAAACATACATATTGCACACTTAATGCACACAGCACAGGCCTAGTAGAGTAAGAGCCATAAGAGTCTTATGGATTGGGGCAAAAACGATCTCCTGAACCTGTCCGTATTACAGGGCAGAGGTTGCTGAAGCTGACTGTCGCGGAAAAAGGTTCAGACCCAGGTGCAGGTGAAACAAGGATTTAATGAACACAAAATCACTTCCAAAAAAGACTTTGTAGAAGATGCAAGAACCCAAACTGGAAAACTGGAAGTGTCTGCCAAAGCTTGCTGGACAAATCAGGCGAAGTCTTCCAGCCTCAGACAAACGGGATCTAGAACAGACAACAAAATGATAGCCTCACAGAGAAACAAACTGACACTGAGTGCTGCAAAAACACAGGTTAAATAGCCATCACTTAATCACTTGCAGGTGAATTTCATAAAGGTGAAAGCAGCTCACAAATGACCATTAATCAACTAATAATCACAAGACACTTAAGAACCCACACAGAAAAGACAAACACATATGTAACACTGACTCCTTTCCAGTTGTAATATCTATTATTGTTTTTGTTCCAATATTCAGGCATACCAGATTTTCCCTTTCCAGTAGTTCCTCTATAAACAGTTTCAGTTTCTTCTCTTTCAATGCCTCTCTTCATCCTCTCAGCTTTTTTAATAGTGTTATGTTGTACTCTCATGTTCTCCATTAGCTCTTTCATGTTTACATTATAATAATAATAATAATAATGAGTATTTGTAAGGCGCTTTTCACAGTTTTAACTGTCTCAAAGCGCACATGTAAATATGTAAGGGAAATTTTTATTCAATTTGTTGTCTGGATTGTTGGTGTTGACTAAGTGGCTGTGGTTATGACAAGACAAAGACCAGCGAGCAAGCACATACGCAACAGTGGCCAGGTAAAAAAACCTCTTTAACGAGGAAAAACCCTGGGGAGAACCCGGCTCACTGGTGCCAGTCTCCTCCGGCATTCTAACACTACACAATCAGTGCGTTGGTTGTTCCGCGTCATTTTTAATGATGATTCTGGAACGATGTTTCCCTCCTCAACGGGAAAGAGGCGGCTCCACTTCTCCAAGCCAACAGCGTCATCAGGTCCACAGAGGTCGAGGAAGCACCATCGATGATTCCGAAGCTCTAGGAGATTCCGGTTGTACGACACTTGGCGCTCAGGAGAGGAGGGGAGAAGAAAAAAAAAAAAAAAAAATACAAGGCAATTAGAAAAATTCAAGTACTATAGATTTTGACAATTTCTCTGAAGGTGCAGGTGTAATTCGGTTCCGAGCACTAACTAGGCAGCCTTTCTATACAATATATTAATATTTTCTGTAAGTTATTATAACAGGTCAATATATGCTTTGTTGAAGAGACACGTCTTCAGTCTAGACTTAAATTGACTCACTGATTCTGAGTCTCGAATTGGACTAGGCAGAGCATTCCATAGTTTGGGTGCTAAGTATGAAAAGGATCTTCCTCCCTGGTAGATTTTAGAGATTCGCGGTATTATAAGCTGGCCGGAGTTTTGAGAGCGCAGCAGGCTAAACCGTTTAGTGCTTTATAAGTGATTAAGAGAATTTTTAACTGGATGCGATATTTAACAGGTAACCAGTGTAGCGACATTAACATTAATCGGGACTCCATATACAGTGTTGGGAGTAACGCGTTACAAAAGTAACATATTACACTAATATATTACTTTTTGCTGTAACGCGGTAGTGTAACTTATTACTTTTAGTATTTTCAGTAATATATTACTCGTTACATGCAAGTAACGCTTGCGTTACATCAAATATTTCACTTTCAAGACAGTAAATCAAACATTTAACATTTCATGTTCGCAAATAGACACGCAAGTCATTCGTTCCGCCTTTCGCTGGTGGAGCGTTGTATTTTGTAACGCTCAGAGTTCGAGGTGTGCAGTGATTGGCTCTGAGCTCGAGATGTGCTCTGAGCGATTGGCTGTGCTCTGAGCTAGCGGCTGACAGCTGTGGCTCTGATTGGCGGCTGTGCACGGGCCAGAGTCGCGCACTCGCGGCACATTTGAACATTCAATAAACAACAGCGAAGGTACATTCGCGAGATGGTCTTATGCGCATTGTTTCAGTTTTGTAAAAAACAAGAACATTGGGTGAAATGCAACCGCTGAATTGTCGGCATCAAAAAACAGCTATTTAAAAAAACACGTCGAACTGCCATTAGATCGCTCGACCTGGGAAGAGAAGAAAACAGCAACGACAGTGTCTCTGCACTTTATGGCCAGAAAGCAGGACAGTATTGTGTGGTGAGTCATTCAAAATGAATAAAACGCACTGAAGTTTACATAGTCCTGTTGTGTCTGTATCAGATATACCCAAGTTATTCACTGATGTTGGAGGAAAATCGCTTTGTCTACCATACTTTTAACACTTTTTAAAGTTAATTATTAGTGTTGACAAGCGTCTTTTCCCCAGACATCCGGGCGGATTTTATAAATTCACGATAATGTCCGGTTTTCCCTATTCTTCAAACGACTAATACACGTGTACGCAGATTCACAACCCGTGCTTTAAATTATATGAGAAAGTAATATTTGAGAATGAAATTGCGCGTATCGTTTTGAAACAATGGGCCGACTTTTTTCTTGTATTATTATTATTTTTTTAAAAACAATCACATTTTTAAAAACATTTTTCATTATTCAAAAAATTCTGACTAAAATAGTTACCTATTTAGGTTTTTACTGATTTTTTTTTAAGTTAAGTGATTTTTTTACTAAGTTATAGTTTAGCAACATTGAAGCACATTAAAGCATGTTCATCAGCCTCCGAGAAGCCTGTCTGAATTTGTCTCGAGGCCGCGCTGATTGTCCTCTTTTTTGGAAAACAAAATATATGGTCACCCTACAATTATAGATTATGTATATTGTTATTTGTAGCTTGGAGAGGCCACAGTCATTACGCTACATAACTCTATGTCTTCCACTGGTTGTAACATAAATTACTGTACAAGTAAAAAGTACATTTTGTTATTTTAGGACGTTAATTTCTACTTCTGTAGTTATTTTGGTGAAAGTAACTTAAAAGTAATACAAAAGTAATGTAATATATTACATTTCTGAGAAAGTAATATTGTAATGTAACTTATTACTTTTTACAAACAGTAATAAGTAATATGTAACATATTACAATTTCAAAGTAACTTGCACAACACTGTCCATATATTACTCCTTTACTACCACTTATTCGTTTCTCCCCAACTCTTATTACTGTACTTACTTTTATTTTCTCAATGTTATTTACCTTTCTTGCCTTCTTCACTTGTCCCTCACTCTCACACCCCACAAGTAGGTTTCCATCTCCCAGTACTCTGGCATACTTATGCCGCTTTTCCACTGCATGGAACGTAACGGTTCGGTACGGCTCACTTCGGAACGGCATAGTTCTGTTTGCTTTTCCACTGCGGTTCTGTACCTCTCAAAGTGGGCGGGATTATGGGCGGGATTGTCGTTGAGGTAGCGTCATCAACACTGCTGTTGTCGTTGAGGTAGCGTTAACAACACATGAAAATTTTAATTCACACTCGTCTCATTCATGTTTTTATAAAATACACTTTATTTTTTGAGTATTTATAACGAAAGAGTTGAGCGACTTCCTGGAAAACTTTTTCGTACCATGTTGTCCCATCAAGCTCTCGCTGAATCCGCTCCTCTGCAATCAACGAGAGGAACGTCTGGACCTCATCGGCTGACCAAGCTGCTGCCATATTAATAACTGTTGTTGTTACTTTTATTACTAAAAACTCCTGCGAATCAACAATAGTGCTGTGATGGCTATTGCTGCTGCTGCTGCTGCTGCTACTATTTAAACAAAGCGAGTTTGGTGTTGTTTGTCGCGACTCCGATGACGCTGGTAGTGACAATTCTCTCGGACCAATCACTGCTCAGCAGTACACACACGTCATGTTTTAGTACCGGTACGGTGCGCTTGGAACCTTGGCCGAAATGGTACTAAAAAAGTACCTGGTACTAGGTACGTTACGCAGTGGAAAAGCCCCCAAAAGCGATCCGTACCGAACTGAACCGTACCGTTCCATGCAGTGGAAAAGCGCCATTAATCTCTCCAATTTGTTCTCTTATTATTTTAGTTATGTTAGTTTAAGTGGGTCAATTTTCTTGACCCCTGCTTCTCCTTGAAATCGCACCACTCGGGAGGAAATTACTCTTTCCTCCCGACGCGTTTCTCCCTCTTCGCTTTCGTCATCTTCTGGCTCAACTGAGTTGTGTTCCATTCTTTTCCTCCCTTTAAAGTTCCCTCTTCTTACTTCCACCCACTCACCCCTGTCATGTTGACTACACTTCATTCTATCTTCGCTTCGACCCGCCATTTCCCTAATTTAAATAATTTTTTCATTATTCTGGTCTACATCCACGTCAAAGCTAACGCTAATATTGCAACTGAGCTTATCTTAAAGACACTTAACAAAGCTCAGCAGTTATCACCAGACTCACCAAAGTTCATTCTTGGTGATTTCAACCACTGCTCACCTGAAAAAACTTTAAAAGGACTTCAACAATACATTACCTGCAATACACGTCTGGGAAAAACCCTAGACAAATGCTTTGGATCTGTTGTTGACGCCTACAGAGCCATCCCCCTCCCCCCACTTGGTTTCGCTGATCACCAGATCATTCTGCTCGCTCCTGCTTACATTCCAATCATCAAACGGACAAAAAAGACAGTGAGAACAATCAAAACATGGACACCCGACAGTATTCTTCAGCTACAAGGATGCTTTGAATGCACCGATTGGGACAGTCTTTTATCCACCTCCAACAATATAGAAACTCAAGCTGACACTATCACTTCCTACATCAACGTCTGTGACAATCTTCCCCAACAACAAACGGGCAATCAAAATTGCCAAACTAAAATACAAAATCAAAGTTGAGCAGAAGTTCACAAATGGAAATCTGCGCTCAGCCTGGCAAGGCCTTAAGACCATGGCCTCCGTGAACACCCCGTTCACCACAAACTCCCGAACCATTCACGTGGAGGGGAGCACAGATGCACCGATACCACTTTTTTGGAAAACAAGTACGAGTATGAGACTTGCATGTCAGTACTCACCGATACTGATACCGAGTACTTAATTAACACATGATTTAAATTTACAGGTAACAGCTTTAGTCATATAATTAAAAAATGGGGCTAGTTTAAAATTAAGAACATTTATTTAAAATGAAAAGCATGTTGTTTGCAACATATTACAGGAAAAATAATTATAGAAAGTTTCAACAGTGACAGTGCAACTCAGGCTTTGTATTAAAATGAAATAATATTTTAACATTCTTATTATTTTAACAGACTGCTTTTTATTTCATGTAGATAACATACTGGTCACCCTTTAACCATTCTTTAGAAATTAATGAATTCATCAACACATGAATTATTAAAGTTTTGATAATAATTACACTGTTATCTCCATGCTTTACGGGACACAACCAGTCCCGTGTTGATTCAAAGCGGAACGCGCAATTTCAATCTCAAATACGAGACGATTCCATATTTTAATAGCGTTTAGAAGCGAAACTCTTTCCACTCGCGGTCCTGTTGGGATTTTAGGCGCTTGATTAAATCACTTGTTAAACGCGCTGCATTTGAACACAACTTGCGGCGGCTGATTCGTCGTCGTCTTTCACTTTGAAATACACGCGGAGCTCTGACCGGCAGAAGTGCGTGTGTGTGTCGCACTCGAGCCGCTCTGACAGCACACGCTAAAATGAAAAAAGAGCAGGTTGAGAAGAGAGAAGAGATGGACCGGTGTAGGTACAGAAAGTGCTCGGCCTGCAAAAACCGCTCGGGGTCCTGCAACTGGTGATGACGTCACACAGTTTGATTGGCCGTAAGTTGGAATGACGTTGAACGGATTTTGCGCTGACAAATCACGCTCGAAACTCCAGAGTATTAAAACAGTCTTTAGTCATGGATAACCTTTACGTGGAAATTTCCCACTATCTTTCAAAGGGACGTATTATAGAGATTTCTTTTGCACTGTTTTTTAAAATAATTACCAGGGAATATAACTATTGCATTACGTTTTTTTTTATTTATATGTCAAATAACTTGGCTGCTCTCCTTTTTAACTATGTTAAATGAACGAAATTATAAAGCATTGTAGCATATCAATGCATTGTAAAATGATTGTAAAGCATTGTACATTAATATACACTTATTATATAAATATTGTGTTTAATTTTTGTAAATTTGTGAATAATAAAGCACAATAGAACTTTTAATATTTATTGCACAGACCACAAATGGCCAACAAAAAGTGTAAATATAAATTACATTTAACAAGCGACAATTTAATTTAATTCAGTACATATAACTTGCTGTAGGGCGCAATTGTCCAAATTCTTTTGGTCATAGGTTCTGAATCCAGCTAAGAAAGAGTTGTTTTTGCTGGATTCGCTCAATCCAGACGGCTTTGGCGACAGTTGTTTCCACACCCTCTTTAGGTTTTGTAACATAAGTCAGCCCTGTTCTGTGGCTTGTTCAGTTTGGGATTTTTTTTTAATTCACAGTATTCCATCATGCAGGTACAGAAAATATTGGACCAATCTGGCAAATGACAAGATTTTAATTTCTAAACTGCTTCATCTATCAGGTCTGCTTTGAAATAGTATGAATTGCAATATTTGGTTAGCCCAAAGCCTTGTTCAAAGTGTGTGTGTTTTTTTTTTAAGTTTTGCCTCGTTCTAAGGCTGGTTTTTAAAGTTTAGCCTCGTTCCAAGCCATTTTTTTAAGTTTACCTTGTTCTAAGGCTGTTTTTTTATTTAGCCACGTTTTAAGGCTATTAATTTTTTTTTAGTTGTGTTCAGTTCTATTCATTCACACCAGCAACCACTATGAGGTGAATCATTGTATTTCTTATCATTTATAGTTGTAGTAGTAATCATTTGTAGTAAAATTATTTTTGTTGGAAGGATGGCGTAATTGTTAACTCTGATTTTATATAAATTCACACATAAAGACTTTAATCTCTGGTGAATTAGAAACAAAGTGTCACACTCACAATATGTGTATATACATATTCAACCCATATACGGACCGAAGTCAATCTTTTCAATTAAACCGTTTAAAAAGAATGCATGATTATAACTTTAATTTTTAGGTTTAAATGTAAAAAGTACAACATGCCTATTAAGGCACCACTTGCTCCGCTAACTTCCGGCGTCTCAGACTGTCATTCTGCGGTTCTGCAGTTGGTGGTTATTGGCAAAAACATCGCGATTTACAAGGTTTGTCCAAGTGGTTTCACCGTAGTGTGACGTCATCGCCAGTGGAAGGACCCCGGGCGGTTTTTGCAGGCCGAGCACTTTCTGTACCTACACCGGACTTTAGTTTTCGTCTGCTTGAGCGCTGGGGGGGCGGGACATACGAAAGCCCCGGGATTAACCCTTTTTCCGCCGCTCTTTACTTTACAGTCATTTGGCAGACGCTTTTATCCAAAGCAAGTGAAGCAATTTGTATAAAATAGGCTACAGTAGATGTCCACACAGGCTATATAAAGACACTTACTACACAGAACAGCACGACATTTATTTTTATAATCCGCGTTAACGCTCAAACGTAAACATGTCTCACTTCCGGTATCGGCTTCCGGTATCGGCGGACTTTTGACGAGTACCGAGTACTTTAGAAAACGTGGTATCGAGCTCGATACCGATATCGGTATCTGTGCATCCCTAATCCACATCATTTCCGGACGACCTCAACTCCTTTTACACCAGGTTTGAGTCTGAACACACCTCTCACCTCCAGGAAACTCTAGTCTCATAGAGCCCAAACAACAATAAGAACTTCACATTCGACACCCAGCAGGTGATAAACGCGCTCAGATCAACCCGGGAGAACAGCTCACCCAGGCCAGATCACATAAGCGATCAGACACTCAAACACTGTGCTCAGCAGCTAGTTAGTGTGTTCCAGACCCTGTTCCAGAGGTCCCTCGACAGCGCCACAGTCCCCCAGCTGTGGAAACACTCCACAGTCATCCCCATCCCCAAGAAAAACAACATCAAAACCCTCAATGACCTGTGTCTCTCACTTCACTACCGATGAAAGCCATGGAAAGGATAATAAAACGCCACATCATCAACTCCACTAATCACCTGATGGATCCGCTGCAGTTTGCCTACCGTGCTGGCAGAGGAGTCGACGATGCAAAAACTATATCCTGGACACTGCACACAAACACTTGGAACAGCCCGATACAACAGTCAGACTCCTGTTTGCTGACTTCTTCTCGGCCTTTAACACTAGCAGGACTAGATACATTTTCGGCTCTTTCTCTGCAGGGGGTAGTTATGTGACTAGCTTGATGGCTGCAATTTCAAATGTAAATGTGGTCGTTACCTGTCTTTACCTGGGTCCTCAGGAGGGGTGAGGTGTGATGGCTGGTCAGAGAACTTACTGCCTGAGAACCTACAGCTAGATTCAGACTCGGATTCTAAGATTCTTACACTTTATATGTCATATATAAAATTGGAAAGTGTAAAATACAGGAAATGCAAAGTGCAGTGACCAGAATGTCTACTCGGCCTTTTTAGACTTTTCTACTTCCTAGAAAATGTATTGACTACTTACTATTTACTTGCAAGACATTTTCTGTCTGAGTTGCGTCTTCTATTGAGAATATCTTTTTTTTCTTTTTTTTTTCACAATCCCCAACGGGTCATGTGACTGCTTGTCATGGCATGTCACGTGACTTTGTGTCAACAGAGGCGCTATGGCAACAAGGAACAAGGAAGTGGAACCTTATAGCAATCATTTATCTCTGTATAATAAAAATACATTTTCAAATGTTTTTCAAATAACATTTTTTTCACTACCTTGCTATATTTACAAATTACAGAATATTTTTACCTGTCTAAAATTAGATGTGTAAACAAATACAGCGTTTAGTATTATTTGCTGTTTGTTTTAGCAGTAAAAACCAGCCAATATAAAAAACAATGTGTCTTCTATGATGGCAAGTGATAGTTACAACCAGTGAATGTTATGTAGCATAATGACTGTGGCCTATCCAAGCTACCAATACCTATAATTGTAGAGTGACCATGAATTTGATTTCCAAAAAAGAGGACAATCAGCGCCGCATCGAGACAAATTTAGACAGGTGTCTCGGAGATTGATGAAAATGCTTTAATGTGCTTCAATGTTGCTAAACTATAATTTAGTTAAAAAAAATTACTTAACTTAAAAGAAAACAGTAAAAACTTAAATATGTTACAATTGTAGTCATAATTTTTTTGAATAATGTTTGATTTTGAACAATGTTTTTAAAAATTTTATTAAAAACAAAATACTACGGGACAAAAGTTGTCCCATATTGTTTCAAAATGTGACGCGCAATTTAATTCTCAAATATTCCGTTCTCAGATTATTTAAAGCACGGGTTGCTAACCTACAATACATGCGTAATAGTCGTTTTGAAGAAGAGGGAAAATCGGACATTATTGTGAATTAATAAAATCCACCCGGATGTCTGGAGAAAAGAGGACCCTTGTCATCCCTAATAATTAACATTAATAAGTGTTAAAAGTATGGTAGATATAATGCGATTTTCCTCCAATATGTGTGAATAACTTGGGCATATTTGATATCAGACACAACATGACTACACAAACTTTGGTGCGTTTTATTCATTTTGAATGACTTACCACACAATACTGTCCTGCTTTCTGGCCATTGTCGCTGCTGTTTTCTTTCTCTTCCCAGATCGAGGGGTCAAATGGCACGGTTCCAGGTGTTTTTTTTAAGTCCACGACTGGCACTGTAAAGTGCGCAGACGTGAACCAGGCGGAGCCAATAGCTGCACACCTCGAGCTCAGAGCCAATAGCTGCACACCTCGAGCTCAGAGCAGCGTTACAAAATACAACGCTCCCACCAGCGAAAGGCGAGACAAATGACGTACGTGTCTATTTACGAACATGAACTATTAAATGTTTGATTTATTGTCTTGAAAGTGGAACATTCGATAGTACGCAAGCGCTACTTGCATGTAACGAATGAAAAGGAAAATACAATAAGTAATAAGTTACACTACTGTGTTACAGCAAAAAGTAATATATTATTGTAATATGTTACTTTTGTAACACGTTACTCCCAACACTGTCAGTGAAGTGCTGCATTCGGAATCTTGGATCTCGAGAAATTGAATCTGGAACTGAATCTTGCATGTTGTTCCTAATAAAGCCTTGTTATAAGGATAAGCCTTCCACTCACGCATTCTACAGATTTAACAAGGCATCTTGAGAAATACATGGTAAATTTCTGAAAACTGTTGTTTCTTTGCTTAAACCTGCATTTTTCCCAGATGCCTGTCTAGATCTTGCCACCATTAACTGGACTTGTGGACAAACAGTTGTGTGATTGTGAAACACAAGAGGTTTTCACTGAGTTTTCAATGAGTAAAATTGTAAAATTGTAATTCAATTGTAATACATAACTGTAGTGTACAAAAGTTTTTGAACTGTAATACAGAGGTTTAATAAGAAACTTAGTTTTATTTGATACTATTTAACGTTATAATTAAATATAAATTTCTTTTAAAATGTGCCTGTAGATTCCTGCTGTCACACTCTTGCCAGGATCTCATCAGGATTTAATGAACACAGTGTCTACTCTACACAGAGATAGACAATTCTGACACTGGAGACACAAAGGAGTGATGACGAAGATGAAGAACATACAATGGTAAGCCTAGATTCTGTGTGAGAAGTCAGGGACCGTGAAGATACGTTGACAACAACAGATGCAACAACAGGACTAGTATATAAGGTGAGTTTAAACAGTGTTCGTGATGGCAGGTGTTGTGGGAGAATTTAATAAAAAATTATGGAGAAAAAAAAAAAAAAAAAAAAAAAAGAGTACAAATATAAATACACTTTCGCACTGATGGTAATTATTCTTATAATATCCTTTAAGCAATTATATATTTAGGAAAGTGGTAACTCCTGTCCTGTAAGGAACGTTTTATTTGTGTTGTGTGGTTTTTCTGTGTAGGTACAAAATTGGCTCGGCTGCAAAAACGGCTCGGCTCGGCGACTAATGATGCAGGAAAACCGCCGGTGATGTAACAACCACCAACTATGAACACACAAATTGTGTGGAACCAAATGATTCTTGCTGAAAAACTCAAATCCTTGACTAAATTCACTTTGTACTTGACAGATATTAAAAAAAAAACAAGAGTCCTGCAGTTCCTAGAGGGCAACATCACAAACTATCCTGCAATGGATTCAAACCTCAGCTATGGCATTAATCCACCAAATAATCCATTAAGCAGTGCCAGGACATCAGTTCAATTGCTTTGATAAAACCGATTGATGAAATAGGCTTTATAAAATGTCATCAGTGATTTAAAAGGCCAATGCTAAAACACTTAAGACAAGACAAAGACAAGACATCATGAGAAAATCAGACCGCAAACACATAGGCAAAACCAATAATTTAATAAAATGTGAATCTTTGTAAAACATACCAAACAAACATAAAAAAAAATGTATTCGTACCCTACCCTAAAAATAAATGTATTCGTTTCAACAGTACCATTCTATGATTCAGAACAGCATTTAATTGGAAATAGAAAAGCTGGTAATTTATAGAAAAAAGTATCAAAACAAGTTTAAGAAAAATGAATCTAAGAAACAGTCACAGGGAAATTTTTTTCAAGATGAATTCATAAATAAACATAAATAACCTCTCACAGATTAGTCAATCAGTCCCTGCAGGATTTTGAAGGATTTTTTTGTGATTGTTGCGGCCTAAAATGCCAAATATTGAGACAAAGAGACACATCTTGGGAGACAAAGAGTAAACAGAACATGCAACTTGAAGGTTATACCATCTTAGTGGCCCCGCCCATAAGCATGCCCTACCATATAACTTATAATCATCTTATTAACTTTATTCAGATATATTTGGTTAGAGTGTAATTATCGACTTATCGAGGAAAAAGGTCCCATTTTTTTATATTTACATTTTTATAATGTTTTGTTTGAGTTGAACGGTTTGATGGGCTGCAAATAGTTGTCGTTTAATGCAGTGGTCTTTCCAAATATTAATACATCTCCTCCTGGGACACCTGCCACTATATGAAAAGGACCCCCCCCCCCCATGATTGCCGCTGTGTGACAGAGCTGCAGGTATGGAAGCCTCTGGGTGCTGCGGGTAGCAAAACAAACCGCGAAGCGCACCGGAATCAAGAGACTCGAGCCAAAAGAGCCGAATCTTTGAAAAGAGCCGTACTTCCCATCACTATATGAAAGTTCTTTTGTGCCAAAACAATGCTGCGTGAAGCGACGGACCAAACAGATTGACCAAATTTGTGGTAAATTCGCGGTTATTGGATCAAATTGCAAAGTCGCAAATAAATCGCAGGGTTTCACTGAATTTGCGTTGATTGGCAATTGCGAAATCCTAGAGGGACTGGTCAATGGTGAATTATTCTTGTCCTTAAATTGGAGAAGTGTGAACTGTGCTTTTACCAGGTCCAACTTGAAGCATGGAATGATATTTAAAGACATCAATGTGTCCTCCTCAAAAAGTGTAGATGTCCTAGTCCTCTCCTCCTCCATACATGTCCGCCAATTTCTTGAAGCGCGGTCCCCATTCTAGGAGGCAGTCATAGTCCTGGTCGTTGCCCGAGCTTGAGGAGTTGAGTGAACTGAGTGAGCCGGCATCTGAACCTCCTCCTTCATAATCAAACACCAGCAGCGAGTCGTACGGTGGTGCCGTCGGGTCATTATCAGCTGTCGTCAGATTCTACAAAATAAAAAGACACTCAGTGTTTCCCCAGAATAGATCCGGAAGTACAGTGGTACAGTACTGTACCCCGACTTACAAAATGAATCCGTGCAGACGGCCGTTTTGTTATTACGTTAGCTGAGCCGCATTTCGTCTAATCCGTGCCATGAGTTTGTGAATTCAGACAAACATTTATTTTACATGTGATAAATTATTGTTAATAAATGTAATAAAAACATATTACAAAGTGGTTGTTAAAATTGCCCATTGGCAATTGTTTATAAAGTTACAGTATATAATAATACAGCAGACAATCTCACATGAACGGTGACCGCCATCTTCAAATGATGTCACACAGACACGGAACTAACGTCATCAGAATGTTCCGCCCGAACCATATAGTGTAACACCCAGCGAGATTAGCGCACTCGCGTTGAATTTCTATCAGCTTAATTGTAAGTTATTTGCAAGTTTATGTAGGGAAGTTTGTTTTGTGTTATTGAGTTTGAAACTGCTTCAAACTCCCGCTGATAAGTGAGTGTGTCTGCTCCTACATCACATGGCTGCTGCGCGGCTCTATTTATACCAACCCCAGACGCGCAGAAGTCATTCTAGGACAATACAAGTTCATTTTATATTTTGGAAGCAATACATTTAAAACTAACCAGTGCTTTTGTTGTTGTTTTTAGACGCGCTCGTTTCATATAGCGAATTTTTTTCCGCAACTCGGAACAAAATTTTTACGGCGATGCATTTTCACTGCGATTATATTGGACCCTAGAACCACTAATTGAATGAGAGTTAAGCGATCTCACGTGACTTCACTTAGCCAATCGATTATGTGGATCACAGGCGGTAAATTTTGAGGCAAATATGAAAATTTTGAGGTTACAAAGTAATTAATAACGAATGTGGTTAGTAAAAGTCAAAAACTAAGAGAAAGCGACACCGACGACAGAGACAGACAGAGGATAGAGAGGTGAAAGTAGGGTGAGACTGGTGAGAATTTACATTTTTATACTCATCTCTTCCTTTTACACCGTTTAAAAAGAGAAAAGTGAATAGCGAAATAAGTCTAATTTAGAATGGATGGATTCCTTTCTATTTGTATTGGCCACTGAAAGACTAAACCAGTGTGTCTGAAATGTTCGGAAAAATGTAATAATATGTATAAGCCTCCGAGACTGTTCAATTGTTAAGATGGGTTCTGATTTTTTTACTTGTTTATAGGCAGAGGTGTCAAGTAACGAAAGTAGAAATTTGGCCTACTTTTACTTTTCTTGAGTATTCATTTTTCTGCATACTTTCTACTTCTACTTCGTAGTTTCTACTACGTTACTTCTTCAAAACCAGCCGCGTTACCGTTTAGTTTTATTTCCGTGTTGAATCGATCAAATCGATTGAAAATGCGGGTAAAACGGCAAACGAATGTTCAACATATCGTCCCAGTCCGGACAAGTGTGAGGCGCAGTGACCGTGTGTAAAGCTCAAGTTCAAGTTCTGAGCATTTGTAAGGCGCTTTTCACAGTTCATACTGTCTCAAAAAGCGCACAAAAGCTCATGTGAACACTGATAAACATTTCAGTTAGTATCTTTGTGAGACTTTGAGAGATTATTTATCATATATAAAGGAGATAATGTAATGTTGAAGCTAGATTTTCGAACATAAGAGTATATTTAGGTCATTATTTCATAGCATGTACGTATTTGAAAAAAATCTATTTTGTTACATGTTTTTACAGATTTATCAACCACCTGTGCGATTTAGTGTCTTGAGGCCACACAGATTGCACAGAAGCTTTGTAATAAAATGCATTAATTTTCTAGTTCTATAATGCTATTTTTTGTCCTCGCATTACTTTTACTTTTATACTTAAAAGTAGTTTCATCAGTAACGCTACTTTTACTTTAGTAGAATATTGGGCATTTTACTTTTACTTTCACAGAAGTACTTTTTGACAAAGGAAGTAACAAAAGTAACTACTTTTGACAGCACTGTTTATAGGTTAAAACTTTTTTTGAGAGATAAAGTGAAAAGGTTTTTTGTGCATTTTCTTCTATTATCTTTTTTTTTTTTAGTTATGCGCGCTGAACATTTTCAATGTCATAAGCTAGATAAAATTGTAAATATGCTCAGTTCGAGGTTACATAACAATACATTTGTCATAAGGTTTGTGAATTGTACTGAATCAAGTACTGATTACATTCAGTATAATCTTCTGAACCTTTGCTTCAAAAACAAACGCGTAACCAGGCCACTTTAAATTGTAGTTGAACAACCATAATATACAGTAATACAATAGTTCCCAACAAACACAAAAGGATCATACATCATCGTTGAAAGTGCTCATCTTCTCTGGGTTTGTTGGTCGGGGTTTATACTGAGGCGCAGGCAGGAATGTCGGTGCCACATCATACCGAAGCACTTCTGGTCTATTGTCCAGACCTTGATGCACAACGATCAAATCAAAGTCCTGTGAAGAGAGTTGATATGAACACCACAAAGGGAATGGAACAGTAACACAAAAGTTCAATTGTTTCCTTTACAGAAAGTTTTAAAACCATTATCACAAGATATTGTTTCATTTTTGCTTGTTTATTTTGAGTGAGTGAGTCTTAATAGTTCTAAGTGAAAGAATCACCCTTAATAAAGTGAAAATACAATGATTAAGCACATTCTATTGATCCTCATAAAACATGTATTTTTAACTAATGGTTGTACATTCTGCTTTTCTTTATATTTTTTGTACGTTTTTATATTTTTTTAGTGTGTGTTTATTGTATATTTTGTGTTTTTCATGGCATTCATTGCGGAAAGCAATTTAAGAATTCCATTGTTCAGCAAAACTTTTTTAGAAATTATAATAAAAGCTTTGAACTGAACTTCAAACTTTATGATTTTAAAACCATTGCACCTATGGATTTTCAATCACTTTCTGAATTAAAAACGGTAATGTGTAAAAGCATTGGCTCAAAGGCCCTTACTATTTAAACTAACCTGATCATCTTCACCACCACCTTCCTCATCATTGCAGTTGATGTTGTCTCTAATGTCTTCATCAGCAAGAATTGGTTCTTTTTTGGGTCGATTCTTCCTCTCCATTAAAAAGAACAGGAGAAGAACCAGCACTGTAAAGTAAAAACAATTCAATCAACCTTTGGATCACTTTTTGTATCACTTTTTGTATAAAACATTAGTAATTAATAAAAATGTACATACGGCTACAAAAATTGATAAGAGAAAAAAATTACAATAGATAGCATTACTTAAAAACAAGAACTACATACACAAAAGAGCTACAATAACTCCCAGAATTCCAAGAAATCCAGAAAGCGGCAACCCTGGAACCTGCTTATCAAGGCACTGGAGGTCTTGACCCTTGCAATCACAGATCACAGCCCTAATGGTGCAGTCCTGGTTCTGGCCCTGCTGATCATAAACTCTCAGAACTGGACTGTATTCACCCTGCTCCAGCGGAGTCTTCAGCATCAACACAACTCCTGTACCTGTAATAACATGTTAAAGTTATTACAAAAACGTCAATACATTGTTTGATCACCATCAAAGCTTTCAAGCGGATCCTCACCGTTTGCATTTATAGTGGCAGTCCAGTTTGCACTGGTGTCCCCTTGGGTCTCGACACGGAAGGGGGCAGCATTTGGAGGACCGTCTTTATCAGTGACCGTGAGAAAAATGGGCGGAGCCTCACGATTGCAGAGCGTTATGTTCCTTTCATCAATAGCTGGAATATTGTCATTCACATCCTCTAAATGTATGATTAGAGTTCCAGTACCAGTTTCTGAAGGATCATCTGCACAAGCAAAGAAAGCTCATCAACAATACATGTGAAAGCTAGCAAAAACTTCTCAGAAATGAAATCTAACGTACCATTATCCATGGCTAAAATGATAGCCTTGTACTGTCCGTGTTTGACTAAGGCCGATTCTCGATCCATGGAGTTCTTGAGTTTAATAATTCCAGATGTTGGACTGATACTCAACCAGCCAGCAGGATCACTGCCAATTTTATACCTAAGAAAAAAATGGATAAAACAAATACTAAAATAAAGACAACAATTGTGAGAGGAAAAAGCTTGAATTGATTCATAACCATTTATTGGTTGTATTCAAGTAGCACAGGTTTGCAGCCTGTGACCTCTGTGCCGGTCGCTAACCCGGATAAATAGAGAGGGTTGCGTCAGGAAGGGCATCCAGTGTAAAACTTGCCAAACATTAACCGTGCGAGTTGTCCAAAGAAACTTCACACCGGAAAGCTGGGAAGGTGGTCCGGGACCACCAATGCCTTGACTAGGTGGGCTGGGACCACCGGAGTTCGTAAGAGGTGGGCTGGGACCCCCGATGCTCTGGAGACGAGGACGAGGTGGGCTGGGACCCCCGAGGCTCTGAAGACGAGGACGAGGTGGGCTGGAACCACCGACGCTTGGATGAGGTGGGCTGGGACCACCGACGCTTGGGTGAGGTGGGCTGGGACCACCGACGCTTGGGTGAGGTGGGCTGGGACCACCGACGCTTGGGTGAGGTGGGCTGGGACCACCGACGCTCTGGAGACGAGGTGGGCTGGGACCACCGATGCTTGGATGAGGTGGGCTGGGACCACCGACGCTTGGATGAGGTGGGCTGGGACCACCGACGCTTGGATGAGGTGGGCTGGGACCACCGATGCTCTGGAGACGAGGACAAGGTGGGCTGGGACCACCGATACATGGATGAGGTGGGCTGGGACCACCGATGTTCTGGAGACGAGGACGAGGTGGGCTGGGACCACCGATGCTCTGGAGACGAGGACGAGGTGGGCTGGGACCACCGATGCGTGGATGAGGTGGGCTGGGACCACCGATGTTCTGGAGACGAGGACGAGGTGGGCTGGGACCACCGATGCTTGGATGAGGTGGGCTGGGACTACCGATGCTTGGATGAGGTGGGCTGGGACCACCGATGCTTGGATGAGGTGGGCTGGGACCACCGATGCTCTGGAGACGAGGACGAGGTGGGCTGGGACCACCGATGCGTGGATGAGGTGGGCTGGGACCACCGATGCTTGGATGAGGTGGGCTGGGACCACCGATGCTTGGATGAGGTGGGCTGGGACCACCGATGCTTGGATGAGGTGGGCTAGGACCACCGATGTTCTGGAGACGAGGACGAGGTGGGCTGGGACCACCGATGCGTGGATGAGGTGGGCTGGGACCACCGATGCTTGGATGAGGTGGGCTGGGACCACCGATGCTCTGGAGACGAGGTGGGCTGGGACCACCGATGCGTGGATGAGGTGGACTGGGACCACCGATGCTTAGATGAGGTGAGCTAGGACCACCGATGCTTGGATGAGGTGGGCTAGGACCACCGATGCTTGGATGAGGTGAGCTGGGACCACCGATGCTTGGATGAGGTGGGCTGGGACCACCGATGCTTGGATGAGGTGGGCTGGGACCACCGATGCTCTGGAGACGAGGATGAGGTGGGCTGGGACCACCGATGCTTGGAAGAGGGGCGTCAGGATCAGCCGAGATAGAGCGAGGATGGGGAAGAGGAGCGGAGGAAGAGCGAGGATGAGGAAGAGGAGCGGAGGAAGAGCGATGGGAAGAGCGAGAGCGAGAGAGCGAGAAAGAGGAGCGGATGAAGAGCGAGGATGAGGAAGAGGAGAAAGAGCGGATGAAGAGCGAGGATGAGGAAGAGGAGCAGAGGAAGAGCAAGAGAGAGAGGGCGAGAGAGAGTGAGAGCGAGAGCAAGAAAGACGAGCGGATGAAGAGCGAGGATGAAGAAGAGGAGCAGAGGAAGAGCGAGAGAAAGAGTGAGAGAGAGCGAGAAAGAGGAGCGGATGAAGAGCGAGGATGAGGAAGAGCAAGAGAAAGAGGGCGAGAGAGAGAGCGAGAGCAAGAAAGACAAGCGGATGAAGAGCGAGGATGAAGAAGAGGAGCAGATGAAGAGCGAGAGAGAGAGCGAGAGAGAGAGCGAGAGAGAGAGCGAGAGCGAGAGAGAGCGAGAGAGAGCGAGAGAGAGCGAGGGAGAGCGAGAGCGAGATGGAGAGCGAGAGGGCGAGGGAGAGCGAGAGCGAGAGGGAGAGCGAGCGAGGGAGAGCGAGAGCGAGAGGGAGAGGGAGAGCGAGGAGAGGGAGAGCGGAGAGAGAGGGGAGAGCGAGCGAGAGGGAGAGCGAGCGAGAGGGAGAGCGAGCGAGAGGGAGAGGGAGAGCGAGCGAGAGGGAGAGGGAGAGCGAGCGAGAGGGAGAGCGAGCGAGAGGGAGAGGGAGAGCGAGCGAGAGGGAGAGAGCGAGCGAGAGGGAGAGAGAGCGAGCGAGAGGGAGAGAGAGCGAGCGAGAGGAGAGAGAGCGAGCGAGATGGAGAGAGAGCGAGCGAGATGGAGAGGAGCGAGATGGAGAGAGAGCGAGCGAGATGGAGAGAGAGCGAGATGGAGAGAGAGCGAGCGAGATGGAGATGGAGAGAGAGAGAGCGAGCGAGATGGAGATGGAGAGAGAGAGAGCGAGCGAGATGGAGATGGAGAGAGAGAGAGCGAGATGGAGAGAGAGCGAGCGAGATGGAGAGAGAGCGAGCGAGATGGAGAGAGAGCGAGCGAGATGGAGATGGAAGAGGAGAGAGAGAGAGAGCGAGATGGAGATGGAGAGAGAGAGAGAGAGAGAGAGAGCGAGCGAGATGGAGATGGAGAGAGAGAGAGGCGAGCGAGATGGAGATGGAGAGAGAGAGAGCGAGAGATGGAGATGGAGATGGAGAGAGAGAGCGAGAGATGGAGAGGAAGAGAGAGAGAGAGAGAGCGGAGAGTGGAGATGGAGAGAGAGAGAGAGAGAGATGGAGAGATGGAGAGAGAGAGAGAGAGAGAGAGAGCGAGATGGAGAGAGAGAGAGAGAGAGAGCGAGATGAGAGAGAGAGAGAGAGAGAGGAGAGAGAGCGAGATGGAGAGAGAGAGAGAGAGAGAGAGAGAGAGAGAGAGAGAGAGAGAGAGAGAGAGCGAGATGGCAGGTGCTCCAGTGAGATGTCCAGCTCCTGCACGAAGCGCTCGTCCCGCTCCCATCTTGGAGCAGTGACTAAAACAGCAAACAGCTCAGGGGCATCCATTTTATAAGTTCTAAATTGAGGAAACAATAAATGCAGCAGTCGCTGTCCTTCGTGTCAGTAAGCTTCTTGGGCGCTTGTTCCTCTTGTCGGTTGCGGCCGATCAATCTGTTACGCTGCTGACGTCAGAGATGATGGCAAGGCTTGAAACACAAATCCAAAGTTTTAATCACAAATCCAAAGATCCAGAAGAAGACGACGAACTCAAAGATAAACCAAACATAAACGTGAGCCAGGCCGACGTGGCTCTATTCCAATCTCATAACTGAGTTTGATCGGCAGCTCATGCTCCCTCCGCAATCCCTTAAGAATCCCTCGGTGATGAGGCGCACCTGTCGCGGAGGGAGATGAGCTGCAGGTGTCCGATTGCCCCTGTTATTTCACCTGGACCGCCACCAGGGGGAGCTAAACCCCAGGATTGTAACAAGTATATATTAAAAATATAATCTACCATGCATTTTGTAATGTTTCGGAGGTCTCACAATCCCATAAATTGAATTGGGATATACGTATTATTTTAAAACAAATTTGAACCAAGATGAACCATCTGTAAGTTGTCTTATGCTAAGCAATTCAGAGTTCTGACATCTTTCGCAATTTCAAGTTCAAGCCCTTTTCAGGCAAGTTTTGCTTATTTGTTGCTGCCGTCTTTTTTTACAATTTAAACCATGCAAGCACATATGGTTATATGTTTATGTAGAATGTTTTAAACTTCTAAAGCTTACAATTACAAACTTGTGCAATTATGTGGACAAAAACTTTAAGATGTTACATGTGTCAAAACATTTTTATAATCCATGCTACACCAAATTTTATGTTGTGGCAAATCTGTGACTGACACTAGAAAAGGTTTCTTACGTTATTGTCTGTGCCTTTGCCGTGTCTGGATCAGTGGCTGAATAGAGAACCAAATCACTACCAATGTCAAGATCTTCAGGTTTGGTGATCATCTTCTCTGTAGGGCTGAATACTGGAGGCTCATTAAGATCTTGAACATTAACAGTGACTGTGGCAGTGGATGTGGCCAAGGACCCAACAAATGGTACAGCATTCTCAGCAGTTACCAACAGGATGTACTGGTTGTTGCTCTCAAAATCAAGAGGCTGAAAAAAAAAAAGAAAAAAAAAGAAAGAAACAAAAAACAAGATAAAGTAATCTTTCAATGCACAATTTATGCACAAGAAACCATTAAGATCAAATAAACTACATTTACTTTGACTGTGGTTATTATTCCTTCCATCTTGTTGGGTCCAGTACTGACGTTGAAAAATCCAGTGTTGTCGCCGCTGATAATCCGAAACTTTGTCGTCCAAGCAGGAGTCTGAGGTTCATCTTCATCAGTAACGGAAAGTTTGACCACTACAGCACCAACAGTATTCTCTGGTAGAGACACGTTGAACTGAAAGAAAAATGATTACTTGTTAAAGCTGCCGACTGCTCCGGGTTTAGAAGAGATATTTGATCTGTTTATTTTATTAACCTTGAAGCATGAGAAGTTAACAATCAAGTGCATTACCTTATTTTGCACAAACCCTGGAACATGCTTATCAAGGCACTGGAGGTCTTGACCCTTGCAGTCACAGATCACAGCCCTAATGGTGCAGTCCTGATACTGGCCCTGCTGATCATAAACTCTCAGAACTGGACTGTATTCACCCTGCTCCAGCAGAGTCTTCAGCATCAACACAACTCCTGTACCTGTAATAACATGTTGGAGTTATTATAAGAACATCAATACATTGTTTGATCACCATCAAAATTTTCAAGCGGATCCTCACCGTTTGCATTCATAGTGGCAGTCCAGCTTGCACTGGTGTCCCCTTGGGTCTCGACACGGAAGGGGGCAGCATTTGGAGGATCGTCTTTATCAGTGACCGTGAGAAGAATGGGAGGAGCCTCACGATTGCAGAGTGTTATGTTCCTTTCATCGATAGCAGGAATATTGTCATTCACATCCTCTAAATTTATGATTAGAGTTCCAGTACCAGTTGCTGATGGATCATCTGCACAAGCAAAGAAAACTCATCAACAAAACATATGAAAGCTAGCAAAAACTTCTCAGAAATGAAATCTAACATACCATTATCCATGGCTAAAATGATAGCCTTGTATTGTCCGTCTTTGACTAAGGCAGATTCTCGGTCCATGGACATTTTGAGTTCAATCATTCCAGATGTTGGACTGATGCTCAACCAGCCTGCAGGGTCACTGTCAATTTTATACCTAAGAAAAAAATGGATAAAACAAACACTAAAATAAAGATAACAATTGTGAGAGGAAAAACTTGAATTGATCGGTAATCATTTACTGCTTGTATTCAAGTAGCCCAACAATTATTTTGCTCACCATATTTTGAAAACTAAGTAGCGCTTATATTACTAGATTTGAATGTAAAAAATTGTACTAATTAGAAAACCGCATTTACAAACACGACAGTCATACAATCTGTTACGATCCTGGCGGCCCAGGGTACTGAGCTGTAGCCATTAGACTTCGGCAGCTCATCTTCCTCCGCGACAGGTGTACCTCATCTCCATGAGGTACTTAAGGGTTCGCGGAGGGAGCATGAGCTGCCGGTTATTCTTGGTCATGTGATCCGTGACAAGCCACGTTGGCTTGGCTCACGTTTGTGTTTATCACTTCTTCTGAAGTTTATTTTGCCTATTCTTCCTGTGGATCTCTGAAAGACACATTAAAGCCTTCGTTTGAACTCCGGCTTCAGCTGCGTCTTCCTCCCCTGACAGAATAACCGGCCTAACCGACAAGAGGAACAAGCCCCGAGAAGCCAACCGACTCAAAGGCAACAGCGGTATTTATTGTTCCCTTGACGTAAAACTTTAATAACGGATGCATCCGAACTGTTCGCGATCCTAGTCACTGCTCCAAGATGGGAACGGGACTAGCACTTCGTGCAGCAACTGGACATTTTATTGGAGAACCTGCCAGTAACGTGCCACTTCGCTCCTGAAGGCTTGTGGGAACAGTTTGAGGGTATGTGTCTATGTGAGTTCCGTGCTTTACCTCCTGAGTCTCCTGCTGTGAGAATCCGAGATGCCTGGGTGGCGATCTACTCGGATAAGCCCATCAGCTGGAGATTCCCGAAGGCGCGTCGCTCATGTGAGTGCTGTAGAGCAGCGGCACTTATATGGCCTTGGTGGTTGGAAATCTCGCCGGAATCCAGCCACCCATGCACGGAATCACAGCTACCGGCGCAACACTGGTGGATTCAGCCCTCTTTGCCTGATCCCCGGTCAGGTCAGCTGCCTTCTGCGCGGGAGACTCTCCCCCCTCTGGTTTCTTCGGCTATCCCCTGTGTGGGGTCTGCCTCTTCCCCTCGGCGACGACGCCCCCGTATTCTCTCGCTCTCTCTCCTTCCGCTCCCTCTCTCTCGTCCTCTGTCTTCTGCTCTCAATCATCTCGCTCTCTTTCGCCGTCCGCGTTTTTCTTCACGCACTGGCTCTTCTCTTCCTCATTCTTCCTCTACTCCATCTTGCTCTCTTTCCAGCCCGCTCTCTCTCTCCAGCCCGCTCTCTCTCTCCAGCCCGCTCTCTCTCTCCATCCCGCTCTCTCTCTCCATCCCGCTCCTTCTCTCACTTACACTCTCGCTCTCTCTCTCACTCTCTCGCTCTCTCTCTCGCTCTCCCTCTGCTCCTCTTCCTCATCTTCGCTCTTCTTCCGCCCCTCGCTCTCTCTCTCTCTCTCT
>CM051504.1:1816905-1869870 GCA_028031935.1 Paedocypris micromegethes
CCAAGCCTCGGTGGTCCCAGCCCACCTCAGCCAAGCGTCGGTGGTCCCAGCCCACCTCAGCCAAGCGTCGGTGGTCCCAGCCCACCTCAGCCATGCTCCGGTGGTCCCAGCCCACCTCATCCAAGCTTCGGTGGTCCCAGCCCACCTCATCCTCGTCTCCAGAGCTTCGGTGGTCCCAGTTCACCTAGTCTAGGCATCGGTGGTCCCGGACCACCTTCCCAGCTCTCCGACGTCGCTGCGGATGCACGCCGCGCTCCAGACGACGTCGCTGCGGCTGCACGCCGTGCACGCCATGCTTCTAGTACAATTTGCTCTCCGGAGACCTCGGCCCGCCTCTTCGTCCTCTCAACAGCGGTCTCTGCCCACCTCTCCTAAACTGCGGGGGTCCAAGCCCACCTCGTCGGATCTCGGGTGTCATTGCGGCAGCCTGCCGCACTCCAGACGACGTCACCGCTGCGGCTGGTCGCGGTACTCTTGAGCCATCAAGCGGCCCGCCCGGCCGTCCTCCTGAACCATTGAGCGGCCCGCCCGGCCGCCCTCCTGAGCCATCAAGCGGCCCGCCCGGCCGCCCTCCTGAACCATCGAGCGGCCCGCCCGGCCGCCCTCCGGAGCTATCAAGCGGCCCACCCGGCCGCCCTCCTGAACCATCGAGCGGCCCGCCCGGCCGCCCTCCTGAACCATCGAGCGGCCCGCCCGGCCGCCCTCCTGAGCCATCGAGCGACCCGCCCGGCCGCCCTCCTGAGCCATCGAACGGCCCGCCCGGCCGCCCTCCTGAGCCATCGAGCGGCTCCAGAGACTCTGAACCGTCCGGCCCGCTTCTTCACCTGCACTCCGGTCTCCCTCCAGGGGTCTTCTGTGGGCGTTCGGAGCCCGCCCCTTGGGGGGGGAGGGTACTGTTACGATCCTGGGGGTTTAGCGGCCCAGGGTACTGAGCTGTAGCCATTAGACTTCGGCAGCTCATCTTCCTCCGCGACAGGTGTACCTCATCTCCATGAGGTACTTAAGGTTTCGCGGAGGGAGCATGAGCTGCCGGTTATTCTTGGTCATGTGATCCGTGACAAGCCACGTTGGCTTGGCTCACGTTTGTGTTTATCTTTTCTTCTAAAGTTTATTTTGCCTATTCTTCCTGTGGATCTCTGAAAGACACATTAAAGCCTTCGTTTGAACTCCGGCGTCAGCTGCGTCTTCCTCCCCTGACACAATCATATATTCAGAGTAAAAAGTTAATTTCAGATAAAAGTGTTTTGCTTTTATTTGACCAGAGGGACCAAAAGGTTTCATTTATGGTGTTCTAGGTTGACTGACAAAAAGATGAATGATGAACTTGTTGCTAAACCAGCTTACGACTCTTTGGAGAATTATAAATAATGTGAGTTTAGTTGCAATAATGCGTGCGGGGTAAATACGTAACAGTATCCATCTAAAAAATAATCTACCAAGCATTTTGTAATATTTACGGAAGTCTCACAATCCCATAAATTATTACGTATTATTTTAAAACAAATTTAAAAAGTATTCTCATGACAAGCATTTCAGAGTTCTGACATCTTCCTCAATTCCAAATTCAAGCACTTTTGAGGCAAGTTTCACTTGTTTGTTGCTGCTGTCTTTCATGTTACAATTTAGACCATGCAAGCACATACGGTTATATGTTTATGTATAAGGTTTTTAACTTCCAAAGCTTACAATTACAAACTTGTGCAATTATGTGAACAAAAACTTGTGCAAATTGTAGATGCTACATATGTGAAACTAATGCCTGTTACCATTTTTACCATTATTATACTACCATTTTTAATAATCTCTACTACACCCAATTTTTTTTTGTGGCAAATCTGTGACTGACACTAGAAAAGGTTTCTTACGTTATTGTCTGTGCCTTTGCCGTGTCTGGATCGCTGGCTGAATAGAGAACCAAATCACTACCAGTGTCAAGATCTTCATATTGGGTGATTATCTTCTCTGTAGGGCTGAATACTGGAGGCTCATTAAGATCTTGTACATTAACAGTGACTGTGGCAGTGGATGTGGCCAAGGACCCAACAAATGGTACATCATTCTCAGCAGTTACCAACAGGATGTACTGGCCGTTGCTCTCAAAATCAAGAGGCTAAAAAAATAGAAAAACAAATCACTGCACATTTCATGCACAAGAAACCTTCAAGATCAAATAAACAATCGTATTTTTTGCCGTATAAGACGCACTTTTTCCTCCCCAAAACTGAGGGTGAAAAGTTGGAGCATCTTATATGGCAAATGCTGAGATCCGCGAAGCGCGGTCACCGCCATCTTAGTATGCAATACCGCGGGCGAGAGAGAGAGCGGCTGCTTATGGTAGCTTTGTTTCTGGTCTTCGTTCATAAATGTTGTCTCACTTTCTTTCTCGCGCACGTGAAACGATGATTTTCAAAAGAAAACAGACTTTGTCCAAAAATAAAACAAGCAGATTTTCTCGCGCGCGTCTTTAAAACTAAAACAGTCGCTCTTCTCTTAAAGGCACAGCGCAGAAAACTGTATGCGGGTCGCGTGTGTGATCTTTTAATTCAGTCTGTTACACTGCTTTCTGTGCTCGATTAGTAATGTCCGTGCCGTAGTGTATTGGTAGTTGTAAGTTACAACTTGTAACGAATGTGTAATACTGTATAAAGGTGTTTATATACTAATTTAAAAATCTAATTCATGAATTATCACGGTATCCACGGTATTGCAAAATCCATATCGTGGCACATCTCAATACCGGTATTCTCGTTAATACCAGTATACCGCCCACCCCTACTTTTACTGTTAACTGACTTTACTGACTGTTCATGTTACATGTTTGGCATACAATTGTTCTTAAACTGCTGCTAATTTTTATACAGTTGATATAAAATATTTTACTACAGTTTTTGGTTCAGAACCTTTTTTTTCTAGATTTTCCTCCTTTAAAATTCGCTGCGTCTTATATGCCGGTAAAATACGGTACACTTACTTTGACTGTGGTTATTATTCCTTCCACCTTGTTGGGACCAGTACTGACGCTGAAAACTCCAGTGTTGTCGCCGCTGATAATACGAAACTTTGTCGTCCAAGCAGGAGTCTGAGGTTCATCCTCATCAGTAACGGAAAGTTTGAGCACTACAGCACCAACAGTATTCTCTGGTACAGACACGTTGAACTGAAAGAAAAATAGATTACCTGTTAAAGCTGCCGACTGCTCCGGGTTTAAAAGAGACATTTGATCTACTGTTTTATTTATTAAACTCAATGAACGAGAAGTTAAAAATCAAGTGCATTACCTTATTTTGCACAAACTTTGGTGGGTTGTCATTGCTGTCTGTGATAGTAATAACAGCAGTGCCAGTGGTTGCGTGCCTGGCTAGTTCTCCTTTATCAGTAGCCACGATTTGCAGAGTATACGTAGTCCATTTCTGGAATGAGATACAGAGACAAATGAGTGAGAGAGAAGGATAATGAGCATAAAAATTATATCAATCATTTGAACATTTCTCACCTCTCTGTCCAGACCGTTTCCTACTACACAAATCTTCCCATTGGAAACGTTGATATCAAACATATTTGCTGTTGGTAATGGTGGATCCTGGCTAATAATCTTATATTGGACCTTGCCATTCAACGTTGCTGGATCATCTGCATCAGTAGCTGTGACTTGCATGAACTCAAAATCTACCAGAAAATAAAACACAGTTGACTCCACGTAAGTGCACATCGCTTAACCGCAAAATGTGTTTATCTGCACATTAGTCTTTTATTTAGTTTATAGCACATTGGTCCTGTTTTAACCCCATTCAAAAGACAGGGAAGCAGCTCAGTTCAAGCACAATATCAGATAACTGCAGCTTTTGTTTGTTCCGGGCCACAAAGAGACACATTAATTTGTGTTCGGATAACTGCACGCTTGACTGAGGCGCGCGCACACGTGGAATGTCCAGAACTAACTGTAGCCCTGTAGACAATTTCATTCTCAATTATTCTGTCCTTTGAAGAAGAGGGAAAACTGAACATTAACATGAATTTATAAAATCCGCCTGGATGTCTGGGGAACAGAAGATGATTGGCAACCCTCATTTTTAACATTAATACGGCTGTTTTATTTATTTTGAATGACTTCACCACACAATACTATCTTGCTTTCTGGCCATAAAGTGCAGAGGAAATTGTCGAGGCTGTTTTCTTTCTCTTTCCAGGTCGAACGGTCAGATGGTTCGAGGTGTTTTTTTAATTGCCATTGCTGTTTTTTGATGTCGACAATTCTTTTGCGTTTACAAAGAGGTTGCATTTCATCACAATGATCTTGTTTTTTATAAAACTGAAACAATGCGCATAACACCATCTCGCGAATGTACCTTTGGCAGTTGTTTAATAAATGTTCATCACATTTGCAGTGAGTCCGCAACTGGCCGTGCGCAGCCGCAGTTACGTGAACTAGGCGAAGCCAAAAGCTGCACACCTCGAGCTCAGAGCAGCGTTACAAAATACAACGCTCCACCAGCGAAAGGCGATGACGAATGACTTATGTGTCTATTTAAGAACAGGAAATATTGAAAGATATTGAAAGTGAAAGATTTGATGTAACGCAAGTGTTACTTGCATGTAACAAGTGATATATTCCTGAAAATACTATAAGTACTTTAAGTTACACTACTGCGTTACAGCAAAAAGTAATATATTATTGTATTATGTTACACTGTAAAAAGTGTCTCGTTGGATCAAAGTAAAAAAATTGAGTCGACAGATTACACCTAATCCGTTTGCTTTGGTTCAACTTAAAATTTTACTTTGAAAGGAATTAACTATCCACTACTTAGCCAGTGCAAAAACATTTTTGAATCTATTTAAGTTTTTAAATTTAATGAAATCTCAAATAACATTTTCTTTAATTTCTTAATTTCTCATCGGAAGGGTTAAAAAAAGAGACCACCACCATAATACATGCGTCAATTTGCATCTTCATTGATTGGGCCTTGTGTACTAGCGGGTTAAATTTAAATAATAATGTTTATAAGAGTATCTCACATTATATTATAAAATTTGAAGGTGGTTGACCACTGAGGCGTAATAACAACCAAATCAAGCAAGTTGCCTTATAAAAGACTTCAATGAACATAATAGCTGCTCAGATGGTCCATTTAACAAACAGACAGCAACAGCACCACCTATTGTAAAAAAAATTTTAAACAGGTAAAAATGCAGCTGAGTCTCTACTCACATAACAAGACACATTGATGGTTGTTTACATAATTACCTTATCAAAACATCTATTGTTTCCTTTTAAGACAAATCGCTTCAACTGCTCTTCATACAACTGAACAAGATCATGTTAATGTGTTTATGATTTATGTTAAAGTTTAAAAGAGTTTTTAAAAATGCGTAAAGCAAATGCAAGCTTCTCATTGGCTCATTGGCCAATTCTCATCGGCCAATCCAAGAAACAAGGTCTTCTCTTGTCATCACCATCTGGCTCCAAAGTACATTTTTACTTTATTTCAAAGAAATTAATTTTAATTAAATTAAATTAAAAGGACATTTTGATCATTGAAATAGAGGTTATAGTTGTAATACGCAGTTAAATAAGTAGTGGGAGTGTCGTTATCCGCGTGACCTGTCTGGCGTATAGAGATATAAGACGACTCCATAATAGCACACACTCCGCCTATCTGCCAATTCGGTTTCAGTCCCGAGCGGGTGCACAGATACGGAGTAGTACAACCAATATATTAGAAAACAAAATATATAATGGTCCACGAAATACATGAAAATAAATTTAGCAGATGCTTATACTTGAGTAACTTTGTGAAAAACAAAATGCATCTTTTCAGCTGAATAAAAAACCCACTACTAGCTCTACGAGTAAATCTACAAAAGTTCACCTTTGGGAGCAGCTTCAGCAACCTGGCCATTGAAAGGATTTTGCGTGAACACAGGAGCGTTATCGTTCTGGTCAATCACTTCGATTTCAAACTCCATTGGCTTTTCCTTCTGTCCTTCATTCGTAACAGCATGAACTAGAATCTGTAGACAGAGTGAATATTTATTATTTAGGGGTAGACAACCACATTTGTGGAGAGGGGGAAGGAGCGCAAGTAAAAGAAATTTTATCCGTTTAGCAATGCACTGTAAACCCGAACAGTACTACTGACTTAAATAAAATGAGTACACCATAATTAAAACCGGTAAACACGTTTACTGAACTTAAAAGTATTGCGTTTTGTGAACTAATTACCCAATTTTATTTTTGCCCCACTCATCATTTTTGAGTATACAATGCTACGAAAGTAATATTTTTAAGTATACCGCGTCGTGTTCGATGACGTCATTACGCATGCAATCGCATTTGAACCTAACCAAGATGGCGGACACGTGCGAGCCTGGACGCACCTGTGGAGATTTGTAAGTAAATGTTTTTTTAACCTTTTTAAAAAAAGTGCTTTTTATTGTAATGATGACAAGTATCGTGTTTTAAACATGTCATGGTTAAACGTTTCATGTTTGTTTTGCTATCTTTTTACCGGTGACGTTAATATAGAAAGCACCACAAGCGTCTCTGAAAGATGCTTCACGCGCATTTTTAACCACTAAAACCCGCAGCTGTATTTCATTTAGATGGTAACGCTAATAAAAGCACTTCTGGTTTTATGTGAAAAGATTATTTGCAAGAACGGTTACCTTCTTTTTCGGTTTTGTTTAGAATCATTTAGTGTCGTTCTTACCTGTTTGCCTCAGCAGTTAGCGGCAAGCTCAACTTTTCTGTTAAGGCTAATGGCAAAAAGTTGGTAATATATCGGAAAAATGGTTAATAGTTAAGAGGTATAAAAACTAGTGATGCTAGAAACACCGGGATGCTCGTATTAATATTTACATATTTTTTGCCTTGTAGGTTCGGTTGGAGTGGATACAGAGTCTGTGAATTTGGTAAGTCTCCTTTTTTCGTTTATTTTAGATATGTTTAGCAGCTTCACACATAACTGCATTGAATATTTATCTAGTTTTGTACTGACCAAGTTAACTGAGTTGAATAGAATAACGTTTACAAAGCATGGACAAATTGAGAAAAACAATGACTGAAACTGTGTGGGCTTTGGTTGACTTTGTAGCATTTGCCAGACCCAATTTATTATAATTATAAAAACTGATTATAATGCTGTTATTTTTTCTGTATAACTATGGAGTCCCTGTGAATGTAAAGCTCTGATTCAATTCCAGTGGTAAGTTACACAACACAATGTAACATTAAGACTCAATTTTTTGGATTTAAATGAAATGCCAACTAAGTCAGTGAGACTTTTAATCAATTGGGGTTCGTTGCTGTTTATTAGCATTTGTTGACACGTGTTTAATATGTGTTATTTGGTCACTGTATGGTCATACAATTACACCGCATTGTATGCTTCTCTAAGTCTGTTTTGATGTTTTTTATACATGTTGTGTCTTTATGATTATTGTGCAGAGTTTCATCTCATCACACCAATGTGACGCTAATCTTCGAAACCAGTTCAATGCTGAATTGGACATGCGTGCGCCACTATTAGCCATGTAAAGGCAAAGGCTTCTCATATTGGCAACATCTCGGAGGTGCTGAATGATGTCCTCAGAACTCATGATCGTGAGGTGAGTTAAAGATGAAGACTGTACAACTCCATTATCTAACCCAGAATAACTTTGCTTTTTTGTTCATTGTTATTTCGCTTGATTTTCAGGGATATGGATGATGTCAACATTAAGCGCACTGTACAGTAGTTCTTCATGCTCTGGCTGTGTATTTCAAGACATTGAATGTAAGTTTTCAGTGCACTCATCAAATAGGATCAGTTTTTGTGCTTACCAGGATTGTTTTAGTCTTTGCTTCATTAATGAATCACCAAAACAATATATATTCAACTTTATTTTGCTCTGCTTTTGCAAAGTCTCCATATTTTTGTCTATGTATTATATTTGGGCCAATTCAGTGTCCAATCCAAACAGACTCTGCCTGGTTAAGTATTAAACATTGTTATTATTATTATTATTAAAGGTATAGTTAATGAAAAAATTCTGATGTTACAGCTGATGATGTATTTCATTACTAGAAATGTTTACAGTGTGTTTGTGCATTCCAGGCAGAGTCATTGGATGAGCCAGACATCACTGGTCCCGCTCTTGCCCTAGTGATGGAAGTCACTGAAAACACTGCTCCTGTCTGTTCCACTGTTGTGATGGAAGACCAGTTTGGCAACCCTGCGATTCCTGGGCATTGATGTTACTCTATTGGTTGATGTGTGCATTACCCAAGAACCTTGGTTCACACCTTCACCTTCATCCAGAAAATGCTGATTTAATAGTAAATAAAAACTTTTTAATTGTGTCAAGAGTTCTGTGTGTGGAGTTTATTTCTTGAATAAAATATTTTAATTTGAATAAGCGGTAATTAAAAACCACAAGTATTAAAAGCATAATAACTTTACAGTTCAAACACTAAAGTTTTAAGTACACTATACATAAAATAAATGATTAAAGAAATCAAAATCATTAAGTATAGTGTAATTATACATTTTAAGTAAGTTTACTTAAAACATTTTAGGTAATCAGTTTCCACAAAAGTTTTGAGTTCTCTGAACTTATCCGGGTTTACAGTGTGGCATGTGCTAACTTATGTTGCTTTTGTTTGCTTATAGTTCTCTCACAATAGATCCCTCTCTGCTGTACTTTAGAGTCAAGGAGATAAAATAACTTCTTATCTTCATCAAAGGTAAAACTATATACACCCTCCTGAAAACAAAAAGATTAAGTAAATTAGAAAAAAATACCTTGTATGTAGCTTTTTGTTCCCGGTCAAGTGGCCGAGTCACATACAGATCTCCTGAGTATCTTTCTACCAAGAAAACACCTACAGGCTCCAGATCGGCTCCTTCACCTGTGATGCTGTAGCTCATCTGAGTTTTTGAAGCATATTGTGACTTTATCTACAATACAAACAAAGAGGGGGAAAAATTCAACTACAAATTTCTCATAAGCATTTGTTTTTGATCTGCTATTATTTAGTTCTACTTACACGTGTCAGTTTTTCTGGGAAAGGACCTTTGCTGTTTTCAACAACTTCCAAAGGCATAACCCAATCTCTTTTGGCTCTTTTACGACCAGGTGATTGGAACTCAAGGACCAGGTCATCAGGAGACAAGTCAATCTAAAAAACAAAGGCATTTTCATATTTAAAATGTATGTTTTGTGGTCTAAGTTCAGTACTTTTGCAGTGGTCTTGTTTCTACCTGTGGAGAGATGCTTGTCTCGGCATTCGTGAGTTGATCATGATCGTGAAGACCCTCAACTCGAATAAATGCAGTGTGTTTCCTTCCACTCGAGTCCCAAGAAAAAACATGGAAAACCTTGTGACCCTCGTGAAGAGTCACTGGTCTCTTCAGCTTCACGGTCCCGTCAGTGCCGACATGAAACCGCTTGTCAACAGACTGGAACAGTGTCCTTGCCTTTCCATCGCAGTCATCAAAAGTTACTGAGGAAAAAAGATCAGGAGGATCAGTTATGTTTTGTCAGTTCAAATGTGTTGGATTCTTTTTGATAAAAAAAAAACATTTTAAAAGTTGAACCTATATTAGGAAAAATACCCAAGTTACTACTGCTGTCATGCATAGGTGTAAATTCACCAACACAGACCATGTAAAGATGGAAAAAAAGTTTAGTGACACACAATATATAGATGAAAGCTTGAATGAATGTTTCAGCAAGAAAAGATTGAGCCTAAAATGACACACAAGCGTGCCTTTGTGTTACATTTAGTGCATCTAGATACAATCCTAACAATAATAATAAAAATAATAATAATATCAGCTCTATTAAAACCAATAACAACAACAATATTGATAATAAAAATGCTAAAAGTACTAACAGACACAACATAGAAACGGTATCACAATCTCATAAGCCTAGCCATAGAAACCGGTCATTAGACAAAGAAAAAATGGCGCTTAATCATATTAAACAGAGCAAGACTTATACAAACAAATATTTAAAGCTCGGTCTCTTAAACATTAGATCGTTAGCACAAAAATCTCTTATCATAAACGAAATGATTTTGGATAATAAGCTTGATGTTTTAGCGCTCACAGAGACATGGCTAAAGCCAGACACCTACACTAGCCTAAATGAATCAACTCCACCTAATTTCTCTTACGAACATGAGGCACGATTAACCTCCAGAGGTGGAGGCGTCGCTACCATCTATAATGATAATTTCAAGATGAATAGGAAATCAAACTTTAAATTCTGCTCTTTTAAACTGTTAGTGCTACATATGGAGCCAGATATAAATCGGGAATCAATACTTATTGTGACAGTGTACAGACCGCCAAAGCACATGTACTGACTTTTTAAATGAATTTGGGCAACTACTAGCAGAACTCATCATTAGAGCAGATAAAGTGATTATACTCGGCGACTTTAACATTCACCTAGATAATGTTAGTGACTCTCTAACTCGCTCTTTTTATGATATTCTAAATTCCACCGGCTTTAAGCAAAACGTTATTGGCTCCACTCATAAGTTTAACCATACATTAGATTTGATTCTTTCATACGGTATCGTAGTTCATGATGTAGATATTGTTTCGGTGAGTGACTGCATTTCTGATCACTCTCTAGTCTCAGCTGTGATCTCACCGCAATATCGCTCTTGTAGACTCATTAATTCCAGCACAAAAGATAATTTTATTAAACGTCTTCCTGATCTTACCATTTATACCCCTGAAAGAACAGAAGAGCTTGAGGATTTAACTGCAGCCTTAAATCTAACTTTGTCAAATACCCTTGACTCTATTGCCCCTCTTAGGGAAAAGAGACTAAACACAAAAAACAAAGTGTTATGGTACACTAATGACCTAAAAGCCTTAAAATTATCAAGTAGAAAGTTAGAAAGGAAATGCAGAAAAACTAAACTCGATGTTTTTCGCAGTGTCTGGAATGACAGTATAATCGCATATAAACAGGCCCTAATATCCACACAATCTACATATTTTAGTAAACTTATCTCTGCAAATCAAAATAATCCTCGTTATCTGTTTAAAACTGTAGCTCAGTTAACAAAGAAAAAGGGCACAGTTGACTCCGCAATCCCCCCACAGCTCACTAGTATCGACTTTATCAACTTCTTTAATGACAAAATTACTAATATCAAAATGAAAATTGTATCCACACATACTAGCCCACAACTGGTTATACCGGAAATAAACCCACCCGCTGTCAAGCTTAGCACTTTCAAACAGGTCAGCCCTGATGAGCTCACTGAGATTATAGCTAAGACCAAGACGACCTCCTGCTTACTTGACCCTATACCAACTTTTTTACTTAAAGAAGTCCTACCTATAGTTAACGTACCAATCTTGAATATTATAAATTCGTCACTAGTTCTTGGTCACGTGCCACAAGCGTTTAAACAGGCCGTCATAAAACCGCTTATTAAGAAACCACATCTTGATGCCGACGTGATTGCTAATTATAGACCAATTTCAAACCTTCCATTTATATCTAAAATTTTTGAAAAAGTTATTTCGGGACAACTCTGTAAATTTCTGGAACAGAACGATAGATTTGAAAAATTTCAATCCGGCTTTAGATCGCACCACAGCACAGAAACGGCACTAATCCGAGTCACCAACGATTTTCTAATGGCATAAGATAAAGGGAACGTTTCACTCTTAGTTCTATTAGATCTTAGTGCTGCTTTCGACACTGTTGACCATGATATTTTAATACATAGACTTGATCATTACGTTGGTATTTCTAGACATGCATTAGAATGGTTTAGGTCCTATCTGTCTGATCGCTCTCATTTCGTCCATGTAAATGGAGTCTCATCATTCAGATTTAGTGTTAAATATGGAGTTCCACAAGGCTCTGTGCTCGGCCCAATCCTATTTGCACTTTATATGCTTCCACTAGGGGACATAATCAGAAAGCATGGTCATAGCTTCCACTGTTACGCAGATGACACACAAATTTATATCTCGGCACAGCCTAATGAAATCTCAAAATTTGCAAATATATTAGATTGTTTCAGCGACATTAGTGATTGGATGACAAGTATTTTTCTCATGCTGAACTCAGACAAAACCGAATTATTACTTGTTGACTCAAACTTAAAGTCTGATGCACCCGAATACAGTATGAATCTTAACGCGCTTGAAATCTCATCCTCACCTAAAGTGAAAAGCTTAGGTGTCATTTTAGATAGCAAACTCTCTTTTGAAAGTCACGTGCACAACGTCGGTAAAACTGCCTTTTTTCACCTCAGGAATATCTCAAAGCTGCGTCACATGCTCTCCCGACCGGATGCAGTAAAACTGATACATGCGTTTATGACATCACGGTTAGATTACTGTAATGGTCTTCTGGGAGGTTCTCCTGCTAAACTAATAGATAAACTTCAGTTGGTTCAGAATGCAGCTGCTAGATTACTAACCAGAACAAAAAAATTTAGCCATATTAGTCCAGTGTTAATGTCGCTACACTGGTTACCTGTTAAATATCGCATCCAGTTTAAAATTCTCTTAATCACTTATAAAGCACTAAACGGTTTAGCTCCTCTATATCTCAGTGAGCTCATCACTTACTACGAGCCTACACGACTGCTGCGCTCTCAAAACTCCGGCCAGCTTATAATACCGCGAATCTCTAAAATCTACCAGGGAGGAAGATCCTTTTCATACTTAGCACCCAAACTATGGAATGCTCTGCCTAGTCCAATTCGGGACTCAGAATCAGTGAGTCAATTTAAGTCTAGACTGAAGACGCATCTCTTCAACGAAGTATATATTGACCTGTTATAACAACTTACAGAAAATATTAATATATTGTATAGAAAGGCTGCCTAGTTAGTGCTCGAAACTGAATTACACCTGCACCTTCAGAAAATTGTCAAAATCTATAGTACTTGAAGTTATTCTAATTGCCTTGTTTGTTTTTTTTTTGTTTTTTTTTGTTTTTTTTCTCTCCCCTCTTCTCCTGAGCGCCAAGTGTCGTACGACCGGAATCTCCTAGGAGCTTCGGAATCATCGGTGGTGCTTCCTCGACCTCTGTGGACCTGATGACGCTGTTGACGTGGAGAAGTGGAGCCGCCTCTTTCCCCATTGAGGAGGGAAACATCGTTCCAGAATCATCATTAAAAATGACGCGGAACAACCAACGCACTGATTGTGTAGTGTTAGAATGCCGGAGGAGACTGGCACCAGTGAGCCGGGTTCTCCCCAGGGTTTTTTCTCGTTAAAGAGGTTTTTTTTACCTGGCCACTGTTGCGTATGTGCTTGCTCGCTGGTCTTTGTCTTGTCATAACCGCAGCCACTTAGTCAACACTAACAATCCAGACGACAAATTGAATAAAAAGCAACATTTCCCTTACAAATTTACATGTGCGCTTTGAGACAGTTAAAACTGTGAAAAGCGCCTTACAAATACTCATTATTATATTATTATAATATTATATTGTAAAATCTGAACTGAACCCATGTATCTTGACCACTGAGGTGTAACTACTTAATCAAATAAGTTGCCTTATAAAAGACTTGATGTGGTGTAGATATGAACATAATATCTGCTCAGTTGATCCATTTTACAAACAGACAGCAACAGCACCACCTATTGTGGAAATTTTAAACAGGTAAAAATGCAGCTGAGTCTCTGCTCACATAACGAGACACATTTATGGTTGTTTACATAATTTACCTTTAAACATCTATTGTTTCATTTTAAGACAAATCGCTTCAATTGCTCTTTCTTACAACTGAACAAGTTCATGTTAATGTGTTTATGATTTATGTTAAAGTTTAACAGAGTTTTAAAAAATGGCTCATTGGCCAATTCTCATCGGCCAATCCAAGAAACAAGGTCTTCTCTTCTCATCCCCATCTGGCTCCAAAGCACATTTTTACTTTATTTCAAATAAATTAATTTACTTCACACTAAAAGACTTACTTTTAATTTGGATGAAGCACAAATTTTACATTAAACTGATGGAAGACAGAAAATTAAACGCTTTGAGTTAGATCAGGTAGAAAAAAGAATTTAAAGTAACGTCACGCTTTTGGTACTTTTTACAGTGTAGTTTGAGTTAGATCAAGTATCAAAATTTCTTTAAAGTAACGACACGCCATTTGCACTTTTTACAGTGTATTATCATTGTATAACACACAACAAAATTTGTTTCGGTAGCTCACTGAGTCCAGAAGCAATAAAACACCAGCAATACAAACGTAGTAAAAAATATAAAGGGATGAATAGGAAGAATAAATAAATAAAAAATAAAAACAACAATATTAAAGAAAAAGGCACTGGTAGAATCGAATAAACATGAAATGTACAAAGTGTCCAAATAGCTAAGTGCAAACATGCTATTGTGTTGTTTCAACAGGAATACTCAAGACAAGTTTCCTACCTGAATCAGAATCAGAAAACTTTATTGGCCAAGTTGCGATGACAACAGGGAATTGAGTTTGACTGACTCCGTCTTTACCCCTCTTTCGAAAAATATAAACATAAATATATAAATGAAAAATAAAAAGAAAGAAACAAGAAAAGGGAAAATAAAAACAATGGCATGAAATAAGGGAAACATAAATAACATAATAAACATAAATAAGGGAAACATAAATAACGTTATTGCACATTAGCAGTTATTGCACATGTTTCAGGCTGTGTGTCCTGTAGAGTTCAGCTCAAACACGGCCTGAGGGAAGAAGCTGACTGTGTCTGGTGGTTCTGGTGCTTATGGCTCTGTGACGCCTGCCAGATGGGAGGAGTTTAAACAGTCTGTGGGCGGGGTGTGTGGGGTCAGCGGTGATGCTGGCGGCTCTTTTCCTGAGTCTGGTCCGGTACAGGTGCTCGATCGATGGAAGTTCAGTCCCAATGATCCTCTCTGCTGACCGGACCACCCGCTGCAGTCCGTGTCTGTCCTGTTTGGTGGATGAGCCAAACCACACGGTGATGGAGGTGCAGAGGACAGACTGGATGATGGCCGTGTAGAAGATGATCAGCAGCTCTTGGGGCAGGTTGAACTTCCTGAGCTGTCTGAGTAGGTAAAGCCTCTGGTGAGCCTTCTTGCGGACAGTGTCTATGTGGGCAGACCACTTCAGGTCCCGTGATATTGTGGATCCCAGGAACCTGAATGTGTCCACAGTAGACACTGCGGTTCTTCCGAAAGTCCACTGTCATCTCCACAGTCTTGAGCGTGTTGAGCTCCAGCTGGTTCTGACTGCACCACTGGACCAGCTGCTCCACTTCCTGCCTGTATGCGGCCTCATCACCGTCCTGGATCATTCCAATGACAGTCATGTCGTCCGCATACTTCAGTAGCTTCACAGACGGGTTCCCTGAGATGCAGTCGTTGGTGTAGAGGGAGAAGAGCAGTGGGGAGAGAACACACCCCTGTGGTGCGCCGGTGCTGATGGAGCGGGTGCCAGATGTGATGCTGCCCAGCCACACCTGCTGCTTCCTGTCGGTCAGGAAGCTCATAATTCACTGGCACGTGGCATAAGGAACGGTGAGCTGAATGAGTTTATGGTGGAGTATTTCAGGGGTGATGGTGTTGAAGGCCGAGCTGAAGTCCACAAACAGGATCCTGGCATAAGTGCCAGGGAGATCCAGGTGCTGCAGGTTATGATGCAGTCCCAGGTTTACTGCATCATCAGCCGACCTGTTTTTCCTGTATGCGAAGTGCAGAGGGTCCAGAAGGGGGTCTGTGATGTCCTTCAGATGCCTCATCACCAGCCTCTCGAATGTCTTCATGACCACAGACGTCAAGGCGACAGGTCTGTAGTCGTTCAGGCTGGTGATGGTAGACTTCTTCGGGAGGGGCACGATGGTGGACTGTCTGAAGCAGTTGGGCACTGTAGACAGCTGCAGAGAGTGATTGAAGATCTTCGTGAATATCGGTGCCAGCTGGTCAGCACATACTCTGAGGCAGGTTGGGGACACACGGTCAGGTCCTGGAGCCTTTTTGGTATTCTGCCTTTGAAGGAGCTGGCCGACATCATCTTCACAGATCTTCAGTGCAGGTTGGGGGTCTGATGATTGGAGGGTGTGAATGTTGGGGGTTGTGGGTGAGTCTATTGTGTGTCTGGAAGGTGTGAACTGGTTCTTTTCAAACCGGCAGTAGAAGCTATTTAGGTCGTCTGCCAGGCGTTTGCTGGGCTCAGGATGAGGAGATGGTTTTCTGTAGTTTGTGATGTGATGCAGGCCTCTCCAGACTGACGCAGGATCGTTCGCTGTTAAGTTCGCCTGCAGCTTCTTCCCATAGCTCTTTTTAGCTGCTTTGATCTCCTTTGTCAGCCTGTTTTTGGCCTGCCTGTACAGAAACCGGTCTTTACTCCTGAAGGCTTCTTCCTTGGCCTGACGTAGCTTCTTTAACTTCGGTGTGAACCATGGTTTGGTGTTATTGAATGTGCGTACAGTTTTTGATTGTACACACATGTCCTCGCAAAAACTAATATACGATGTCACAGTGTCAGTGAGCTCATGTATGTCACTCGCTCCTGTTTCAAAAACCTCCCAGTTAGTGCAGTCAAAGCAGCCCTGCAGCTCCAGTTTAGACTCCTCCGTCCACCTTTTCACCATCCTGACCACAGGTTTACAGATTCTAGATTTCTGCCTGTAAGTTGGGATGAGGTGAAGCAGACAGTGGTCAGAGAGTCCCAGTGCTGCGCGGGGAACCGAGCGATAAGCGTCCTTTAGCACAGTGTAGCAGTGGTCCAGTGTGTTCTTGTCTCTGGTGGGACACTTCACATGCTGCCTGTATTTAGGAAGCTCCTGGCTCAGGTTTGCTTTGTTAAAGTCACCCAAGATGATGAGCAGGGAGTCTGGATGTTTTCTTTCCACGTCCGTTATATGGTTGGCCAGTTCATGTAGCGCTGTTGTTACACACGCCTGAGGTGGAATGTAAACACTGACCAGAACGAACGAGGCAAACTCCCGCGGTGAATAAAAGGGACGGCAGTTGGCAAAAAAGCATTCCAAGTGAGGACTGCAGCATTTTTCCAACACTGTGACATCTGTACACCAACCTTCGTTTATATAAAAACAGGTTCCGCCTCCCCGTGTTTTACCGGAAAGCTCCGCGATGCGATCCGAGCGGAACAGCTGGAAGCCGGGAAGGTGTAGCGCTCCGTCTGGGATGTTTTCGTTCAGCCAGGTTTCGGTAAAGCACAGAGCGGCAGATCTGTTAAAGTCCTTGTTTCTTGTGTTGAGAAGCAGAAGCTCATCCATCTTATTTGCCAGGGAGCGCGCGTTGGCCAGGTATATTGACGGGAGCGGTGTGCGCGAGCCCCGCTGTCTCAGTCTAACGAGCGCACCCGCCCGCTTACCTCGCCTGCGCTTCCTGAAGAGCCGATGGAGAGCCGCTGCGCCTCCGAGAATGAACTCCGTGAAACTTTCGGAGTCGGTAAATCCCGTGGAAAAAGTTCCAGAAGACGAGTGTTCTTTGCTAAGAAGTTCCTCTCTGGAGTATGTTATTCGTAGCGCCATCAATGGTCGGATAAAAACGATTAAAAACATTAAAAACACAAAAAACTTAGAGGGTCCTGAAGAGCGGAGAGCCGAGGCTGCCATCTGCGGCGCCATCTTGATGGACACAAGTTTTACCTTTCAAGTTTCTCACAGCAGCATTGATGTATGAACTCTGAAACTTTTTGCAAGTCTGAACTGCATTTAATACATTTCAATGAAATGCAAATCCAAATGCAAATCAAGCTGATTCTAACTGTAATCAGCTACAACAACAAAAATCTGAGAAAAAAACATATTTTTCCTCAATTTGTGAATTGAGAATAAAAGGCACATGAATATTTTTGAATGATTTCAAGAAGACTAGAATCTGAATTATAGTATAGTTTTTAGACATTTATTCAGTGAATATACAGGTATTTCCGTGATACCAGTTCATTCACTTGTCATAACATAATATAAAATGTATTAAATTGTTTTATGTACGTTGTCATGTTCCTGAAATATTGTTATTCAACCATTCTGACAGTGAGAGAGTGAGCGAGAAGAATAAATACTTTCAAAGTGGTAATGACATTTTGCATTTTCTTAACTGTATTGATTTTGTAACTTATGACACGTAAGACAATATGGTGCCAGGAAGCATTAAATGTGCAGTACCATATCTATATAAATAGTAAAATACCATGTTGTAATACTGTAAACTTTATGCTTGGATGTATCGACTTAACTTTCATGCATTTAGAAGACATTCATTTTTTTTTTTTTTAGAATAGAACTACACGACTTTTATCTAAGATTTTTGTTGCTAAGGTAGAACAATTTCCATGTTTGCTGTAATGTTGCTTTAGTAGTCAAAGAAGCATGTAACTAATGGAAACCCTTCTGTATACAGTACTCACATAAATGCATTTTGGGATTCAACTTTTCAATTTTAGAAAAGCACTTCTTTTAAAAAGAAAATAATGTAGCACAACACGTTAACATATAACGTTAGATACTAGTTTAACAAAGTCAGAGAGGCCAGGCTGAGATGGTTTGGACATGTTCAGAGGAGGGATAGTGAATATATTGGTAGAAGGATGTTAGAGATGGAGCTGACAGAACAGAGAGCAAGAGGAAGACCACGGAGGAGATATATGGATGTTGTAAGAGATGATATAAGAGTGGAAGACACTCAGGACAGAATGTGGAAAAGAATGGTTCACTGTGGCGACCCCTGATTAGGGGAAAAGCCGAAAGTGAAGTACAGACTCAACTCACACAACTCAACTCACCTCTTCCTAGTCTCTTTCCTCTATGAAGGTGATCTCGGTGCACTTTAAAAACATACTGCTCTGAGTCAAATCCAGGTGTACACGACGGCTGCTCAGCATTTTCACAGGATAACGCCTAGAAACATTAAAACGATTTAGTTTACAGCAAAGAACTTCCTGCTGTGGGTAAAACTGTTCAGCCGTGTCTCATCAACTCATCAACACCAAAATACCTCACCTGAAAAAACAGAAAAATCACTCCTAATCGGAAAATCCAGAAAGCCTCCATTTGAACAACCGTGTGAAGAAGACGCATTAACTGTCCCTTGTTAAGTCTAAAAGCGGAAATAATAGACCAAAGTGCACAAAAGTTGTAACGACTGAGGATTATAGCAGCGATATGATCTTGTCTTCGAGTGATTCATTCCTATGCAGTCAGCTACTGGACGGTGAGCGGAGGGCGGGGCTTTTTATGATTGGCTGGCAGGTGAGTTTGTACAGAGCCCCGGAAAGGACATGTACATTTTTTTTTTTTTTTTAATTTATTCTTGGATTTATTGGATATATATTGGACAGGATTTATTCTTGGACATGGAATTAGTTGGGGGACTAATAATTTTCATATTTGGAGTTTTGGAACTTTTGGAAAATGTTCCCATTTTTGTTTTACCCCATAACCTTTTGATGTCTAATAGGACATATGAACTTTAATTTTGAAAATGGACTGTTTGGTCGTAGCATCATGTGGACTTTTGATAGTCTGAATTTCTCTTTGCAAATGTGTGTTCATGTATGCAACAAAATATTTGGAGTCTCGTTGAGGGACATTATGGATGTTTCGTGAACAGAAATATGTAAATAATTTGTCATGGTAATTGAATATGTAATTATTACTGTATAATAATTAGGGGCTGGTTTTGTAACGGACAAAGCAAAAGGTTCGTTCGGTCACGTGATGGTGGTGGGTCACATGACTGGTGGAAGACTAATAAGTGTCACAGGTGCACATTAATGGTGGTGGAGAGAGGGGGTGAACAGGGTGCGGTATTTTCCTTAAACCGCACAAACGCACAATTCATATGGACAAAATGAAGAATTGGAAACAACAATAAAAACATTTAAACCACAAACGTGCGCGTTTTGGATGACCTCATGTGCCCTGGATCAGCCTCTCAGCGGCGCCCCGGAACTGGCTGGAGTTTGGCCGCTACAATAATAATGAGTATTTGTAGTGCGCTTTTCACAGTTTTAACTGTCTCAAAGCGCACGTGTAAATATGTAAGGGAAGTGTTGCTTTTTATTCAATTTATCGTCTGGATTGTTGGTAACTAAGTGGCTGCGGTTATAGACAAGACAAAGACAAAGACCAGCGAGCAAGCACATACGCAACAGCGGCCAGGTAAAAAAAACCTCTTTAACGAGGAAAAACCCTGGGGAGAACCCGGCTCACTGGTGCCAGTCTCCGCCGGCATTCTAACACTACAAAATCAATGCGTTGGTTGTTCCGCGCCATTTTTAATAATGATTCTGGAACGATGTTTCCCTCCCCAGTGGGGAAAGAGGCGGCTCCACTTCTCCACGCCAACACCGTCGTCAGGTCCACAGAGGTCCAGGAGGCACCACAGATGATCCCGAAGCTCCTAAGAGAAGAAAAGAAACAAAGCAATTAGAAAACTTCATGACAATTTTCTGAAAGTGCAGGTGTAGTTCGGTTCCGAGCACTAACTAGGCAGCCTTTCTATATGACATATTAATATTTTCTGTAAGTTATTATAACAGGTCAATATATGCTTCATTGAAGAGACTTAATTCAGTCTAGACTTAAATTGACTCACTGATTCTGAGTCTCGAATTGGACTAGGCAGAGCATTCCATAGCTTGGGTGCTAAGTATGCAAAAGATCTTCCTCCCTGGTAGATTTTAGAGATTCACGGTATTATAAGCTGGCCAGAGTTTTGAGAGCGCAGCAGTCGTGTAGGCTCATAGTAAGTGATGAGCTCACTGAGATATAGAGGAGCTAAACCCTTTAGTGTTTTGTAAGTGAAATGACATATAATGGCATGATGAGATCACTAAGATAAGGTCACCTCTGCAACAGTTAACAGAGTTCAACCTTCACTGCAATAATCTGTTGTTTACATTAAAATATTTGTTTACAGAAGATTCAAGAAATGCACAGGACACATCCTATTATAAATTATATCCTAATATAAATAAGAGTTATTCTATTTAGAAGATAACTGCTCATTTTCCATGTAAAAAAGAAATTATGAAAATCTTAATTATTTAAGCCTAGCCCTAACCCTAATATTTATTTTTACTTTTTTACCAGAACAAAGTGATTGTGTGATAGGCACTGTGTACTTTATTTTAGTTGTTGATGATCAATACATAATCCTGAAGATCTGTGTGTGTTTCCATCAATTATTTTAAAATCAAATAATGCACACTTTATTAAAAAAAACTCACTTTTAATGTGAGCATATTTATTGTACAAAACTTGTCAGTGATAAATCACGAGGGGAAAAATGTAAATAAATGAATAAAATAATTAAATGGTCATTAATACAGTTATAAAAATGTTCCATTGAAGAGATGTGTTTTTTATGCTAGATTTAAACTGACTAACTAATTCTGATTCTTGGATCGGCAGTGTTCCATTATTTTGGTGCTAGAAAAGCGAAAGGCCCACTGTGAAGGTTTTGGAGATTTTTGCTATTACACTGTAAAAAGTGTCTCGTTGGATCAAAGTAAAAAAATTGCGTCAACAGATAACACCTAATTCATTTACTTTGGTTCAACTTAAAATTTTACTTTGAAACGAATAAACTATCCACTACTTAGCCAGCGCAAAAAACATTGTTGAATCAAATGAAGTTTTTACGTTGAACGACATCGAAATGTATACTCTGTGTGATTGCTTTTTCCGCTTTGCATGAACTTAATTATGTCACTTAACATCCCTGCCAACACATGCATGTGGGGCCCATAAGGGTTGCAACTGGGCCGGTTTCTGGGGCTCATATGGGCTAACCAACTGGGAACCAGCTAATTTTGTCCTCAGTTTCCATGGTGGCCCTCCATGTGTTAGCCCAGATGGGTTTATTGTGGGCTTTTGGTGCACTGTAAAAAGTTTCAATGGGGTGTCGTTACTTTAAAGAAGTTTTGATACTTGATCTAACTCAAACTACACTGTAAAAAGTGCCAAAAGAGTGTTGTTACTTTGAATTCTTTTTTCTACCTGATCTAACTTAAAGCGTTTAATTTTCTGTCTTCCATCAGTTTAATGTAAAATTTGTGCTTCATCCAAATTAAAAGTAAGTCTTTTAGTGTGAAGTAAATTAATTTCTTTGAAATAAAGTAAAAATGTGCTTTGGAGCTAGATGGTGATGAGAAGAGAAGACCTTGTTTCTTGGATTGGCCGATGAGAATTGGCCAATGAGCCAATGAGAAGCTTGCATTTGCTTTATGCTTTTTTTGGAACTCTTTTAAACTTTAACATAAATCATAAACACATTAACATGATCTTGTTCAGTTGTAAGAAGGAGCAATTGAAGCGATTTGTCTTAAAAGGAAACAATAGATGTTTTAATAAGGTAATTATGTAAACAGCCATCAATGTGTGTCGTTATGTGAGCAGAGACTCGGCTGCATTTCTACCTGTTAAAAACTTCCACAATAGGTGGCGCTGATGCTGTCTGTTCGTGAAATGGACCAACTGAGCAGATATTATGTTCATTGAAGTCTTTTATAAGGCAACTTATTTGATTAAGTTGTTATTACACTTCAGTGGTCAAGACACATGGGTTCAGATTTTACAATATAATGTTAGTAACACTTATAAACAGTATTATTATTTAATTTTAACTCGTTAGTACACAAGGCCCAATCAACGAAGATGCAAATTGACGCATATATTTTGGTGGTGGTCTCTTTTTAACCCTTCCGATGAGAAATTAAGAAATTAAAGAAAAATTTAAAAACAATTAAGAAAACGTATCATTTGAGATTTCATTAAACTTAAAAACTTAAATAGATTCAAAGATGTTTTTTGCACTGGCTAAGTAGTGGATAGTTTATTCCTTTCAAAGTAAAATTTTAAGTTGAACCAAAGTAAATGAATTAGGTGTTATCTGTTGACGCAATTTTTTTACTTTGATCCAACGAGACACTTTTTACAGTGTGGGCACCGTATAGGACTCATTTGGGTAATTCAATGTGGGGCCATAGGAGACGGCTTTCATGGGTTTGTGATGGGGCCTTGATGGGCATCATATAAGGCTTATTTGGGTGGGCCCACGTGTGGCCCATAGGAGACGGCTTATATGGGTTTATGATGGGACCCAGCAAGTTCTTTATTGGGTCATAACAGGTATTTATGTGGGTTAGTGGCGGTGGTGGGGTAACCTTATTTTACAGTTAACCCCTAAATTAAAAAATTACACTACAATAGAACATTTAAAGTTCTAAACTAAAGTACAATTAAATGTGAAATGCATTGCTTCAATAAAGAGGCCAATAGATAATTAAATCATTTATTTTTTTAAACTTTTTCAAACTCAAAACAAAAGACCTCTTGAACTCCCACGCAGCATTCTTGAACTTCCACAGTGCACATCTTCAGTCCTCCATCACTTTTTTATTGGCCCTTTGAACAGAAAAAAATGTTTTAATAAAGAGTAGAAAAATATATTGCATTGTTTTATATCAGTACATTTAAGATACAGAAATGTAGTTTATTGCATCCCGTTTTGTCCCATATGTCACTCTTAAGACAGGGGAGAAAACAGGTGGCAATATTAAACTACATCTATGTATCTTACATGTACTGAGCAACTTAGTTATACAACCTCACAGCAATACAAAAACTCTTGAACTTCCACAGTGATCCTCTTCAGTGCTCCGTCACTTTCTTATTGGCCCTTTGAAAGGAGAAATATAATATTTTAATAAAGAGTAGGAAAATACATTACATTGTTATACAGTATGTCAGTATATGTATGATACAGAAATGTAGTTTAATATTGCACCCTGGTTCATATAACCATTTTTTACAAAACAAAAAGAAATAGCCATTTCATCACTTCAGAAGAATAAAAAGGGAATACTGTGGAAACAAAGAGCCCTACATCTTGGATGCCAATGTGGTAAGATAAAACATTAACATTTCATTTCCAAGTAAACGATTACTTAAAAACAGTAACTACTCAAAGTCAGAAGAACTGTTTTAAAGACAACTCATGAGATGGTTGTAAATCATTATCATATTTTAGCATTTGTGATTGAAGCAATCATTATAAATTACTAGAATTACCGTTTTTCTCATACCCATTTTGCTCCCCGGCACGTGCTCTCGCATTTCCGGCTCTGACAGACTGGCACCAATAAGCCACTTTAATAACCCAGCTTTGTCTGCATCTTTTCGAGTGATGTGGTTCGTTGGTTCGGCATTTTTCTTCAAACTCCCTGTGAGAAACATATACACATAGATCATAATGTAGAGATTAAGTTTCATATTTCCGATACCAACGGTGATTGTGGTTGCTGGTGTGCATGTGCTGATAAAAATTGAATTTTAAAGAAATGGCGTGACAAACTTTAATTCAACCTAATCTTAGTTAGCAAAAATATACTTGGAATATTTTTTTCAACCGTTAATCCTGCACATCATGAGTATTGGCAAGTTTCTCAACCCCAAACATTGTGTTCCACTAAAAATACTATGGCCTGTGTTTTTCTTATGTCTTTAAAATTCACATTTCACACAGTTTACATAATACCTGGAACATCTTTTAGGTATTTTTATGTGCATTGCAGGTACATTACGTTACATGCTAGCCTCAGCTCAAACTATTTGTAGTAACTTATAGTTTCTGTCTCACATGTTTTAAGAATAATTACAACATCCACGTTGTTTGTCGACTATTTTTGATAGTTTTCGTTATGTGAGGGGAAAAAAATCAGCGAACATTTTCCTGAAAAAGCCACAATGAAATACCTCAAAACTACCCGTAAATGTCCGCATTACAACGTAAAAACAAACGGATATAACACGTTTGTCAATAAAGCACGTAAAACGACTTATTTTAAAGCATTTTTAAAGTGTTGTTACCTTAATTAGTTTCAGCCGTCAGCGAGCTCACGGGATGAATGGACAAAAGTGGCGCGCAGCCGCAGATGGGGGGTGGATCCTGTATGCTGATTGAGAATGAGATCTCACGATGAATGACTGCTGCAGAAGCAGCCCATGAGTTTTTTCTCATTTCAAATTTTGGACTCAGGAATCCTTATAAAAAGTCAGGATCTTATAAAAATTAATAACTCTAACATATATAAATTAAATATTATAAATAAAAATACATAAATATACAAATATTTACATATTTAATTACAATATTTGTTTTTTAGATTTGTATTATTTATTAGATTTTCCACAATAGAAGCATTGTTTAAAAAGTCCAATCTTCTCAAATATTTTTTTATTTTATTTTTAACTCAAATAAAATGAAAAAATAAATAGATAAATAAAAATAAAATTACATCAATCAGTAATAAACAAATACAGTAATTTAAAATACACATTTTAAATGTAGGCCCTTCCTTTAATCATCTTTCACTTGTGTATTTAATAAAACATGCACATACTGTATCTCAACACATTACCCAAATGGGAACCACATGGAGAGCCCACCTATGGGTTCTTGCAGGGTCACCCAAGTGGGTCCCAAATAAGATGCCCATCTGGGCTCACCCAAGTGGGTCTTGCATGGGTTACCCAGGTGGGGCCCAGTTAAGTTGGCCACCTGGGTTTACTCATGTGGGTCTTATGTGGGTTACCCAAGTGGGGCCCAGATAAGATGCCCATTTAGAGCCCATGCCCACTCTGTACCCATGTAGCCCATCTGAAAACCCATGTGGGGCCCACATGACTGTGTTTGCTGGGATGTAACCAAATATCCTACCAATTCCAATATAAAAAACAAATGGAATCGAAAGATATGTATATACTTTCATAATGTATAAACCAGAGGTGTGGACTCGAGTCATGTGACTTGGAATCGAGTCAGACTCGATTCACGAATTTGGTGACTTCAGACTCGACTTGACAAAATATAAAAAAACTTGCGACTCGACTTGGACTTTAACACAAAAAACTTGGACTTTCACTTGGACATGCGCCTATTGACTTGCAAAGACTTGCCACCTCGCCTGAAAAGTCGCTACTTCTGTTTACAATTATTTGCGCGCATCACGCGCGCCTGTATAACCGTCTAGAGCACGCGCGTCGCGCGCATTTGTGACCGGCGTCGAGACTAGCATGCGCGCGCATTTGTGACGTCGAGAGCTTGCGTGCACTCGCACCTCCAATCAAAGTGCTGGCGAGTGTTTTGAATTTTGTAAACGCGGCGTTTGTAAAATGATACCAAAGATATTTTCGTCTGGCAATAAAAATTACGATGTGATCAACAACAATAACAACAACAACAACGAGTTGCAGTGTGTAAAACATGCTAGTCGAATATTGCAGACGGAGACGCCACAACTTCCACAACTTTGTTCGACACCTGAAGCTGCACAAAGGTATGTTTTGAATGAACGTCAAGACTATCTTATTAGCTAAGTGACCTACTAGCTGCGTGATTATATCAATGAGGCTGACAGGCTGTACATTTCCTCAGCATCACCTGCCAAACTCCTGCTGCACACACGCGATTGTGGCTACACACACACACACACCACACGCACACACACACACACACACACACACCCACCCACACACACACACACACCCTACAGCACACAATTGATTGTGATCTCTCTCTCTCTCTCTCTCTCTCTCTCTCTCTCTCTCTCTCTCTCTTTCTCTCTCTTTCTCTCTCTCAAGTTTGAAGGGAGTTAAACAGAGTAAAATGAAGCTGTCTGTAGGACTCATCCAAGTACTGTACATGTTTTGATGAGAGCATGGTTATTCATTTAAGGATATGTTTAAGTTTTGAAACAATTTCAGGTGAAGATAATTTCAGATTTCAGACCTGTTTTCTGTTTAACATTTTTTTCTGCAATATCCTGGGGAGATTAGTGTCGTGTCAAGTGTGTAAAATTAGTTCAAAATTAACACGTGTTTTTTTTTTTTTAAAAACTCTCCTGAGTCCGTCAGTGAACAATTAGTCCGTTCACTTGTCGAGTGACAGTGGAGACGCACAGACTTTTGTGGTTTGGTCAAAATTGTTTGTTCGTTCTTTCATTTGTAATGTGACTGCTGCGCTGTTAACACAACAATGGCATCGTATCTTTTAACACAAAAGATGCAGGACACGGATCATGTTAATGTGGTGTGTATTTGGTAGGTTTTCAAATTATATTAATTACTTTGTGGCATGTTGTGAATTATATGTTGTCCACTGAAGCAAACCATGTTGTCTTTTGTGTAGTGTTTTGTTTGAGAGCGCTGTAAATTTTTGTCTCGGCAACAGTGCCGCATGCTGTATAAAATGGACAAATTACTCAAAACGAGTTGTTCACTTTACATTTCGAGAGTTAAAGATTGATTCAGTTAAAAGAATCAAACTTCCCACCACATGACAGCAGCACTTTTTCAGAAAATATAATTTGTAGCTTTATGTGTCTGAGCAATGTTTTTTCATTTAAAAATTGTTTGTTTAATAAATACAGGTGATTCAACCTACATAAAGTATAATTAATGTATACTTTTTATATTTCTGTTAAAAATACTCGAAAAGACTCGAAAATCAAACCGTAGGACTTGGACTCGACTTGAGACTTGTTAGCTATTGACTTGGACTTGACTCGAGACTTGCTTGTCCCTGACTTGGGACTTGACTCGGGACTCGAGGGCAGTGACTTGAGACTTACTTGTTACTTGCCTAACAGTGACTTTGTCCCACCTCTGGTATAAACGTATCACCTAATTGTATCACATAGTTGTAAAATTAAATGTTAAAGTGTTTCATTGGATCGAAGTAAACATGTTACTTTAACTTATCGCATATAATGACTTTGTGTCAGCTTCAAAGATTTCCTTTGAAAAAAAACGAACTAAGCAAACTTTGCCAAAGCACAAAGCATAATTTAATCCAATATAGTTTTTAAGTGTATAGAACTGTGAAATGATGCTTATTCTTATTGCATCGACATAGTATATAATCTTACATATTTCACTTTACATCTAAACAAATATGCAACCAAATACAATTTAAAAGAAACATGTAATAGAACATTTATTTACTTTCAGAATGTGTAATGTTATCATTGAAGAAGAATAATTTCAAGCATCAGACGTCACAATTTATTTTTCATCATACAAAATACATTTTGGTGTGGGGTCCTCACACAAATACACTTTTTACCAATGTAAACAACATATACAGTGTGGAAGGTGCGAATAAAAGGGATAACAACGATACCCTGGTTTGACCACACGAACGCGTGTGTCCTTTCTTCAACACTTGCAACTTCTCTAATACTTCCGGCACGCGCGTTATACGTCACTATGATGTTAGAACTTAACTCCCAACGGGAGAACAAACAGAACTGCCTTTTGGCAATGTAACACACAGATTGAATGAGTGAATTATGTACAATCACCACACACGTCCCCCCAGAATTCACACACACAAAAAAAAAAACTTAACGGCGAGGCGGACGGATTACTCTGCCGCAGCGGCTACTCCGCGTCACCGTTTCTGGCACCGCACCAGCGGTGGAAGGAACCGAGGGCTTGCTACGGCGTGTGCGAGGGTGAAGTGGCGTGGACACTGCTGGGGGGCGTCCTCGTCGTGGGGGTTTCGCCAACTGAACCGGCTCCAAACATCCAGATGTGCTGGCTTCAGGCGATCAATAGAAACCCGTTCCCGTCTGCCGCCCATGTCCACAACAAAATGTTTGTCGCCGGCCTCCAAAACACGAAATGGACCATCATAGGGCGGGGGACTCTTGTGAGCGTCGTGGGGATGAACACAAAGTCGGCTGACTGCAGACCAACAGGGATGTGGGACCGAGAAACACCGTGATGAGAAGTGGGGACCGGCGTAAACAGCCTTGCATTGTCCAGGAGGGTGGCCCGCTGAACAGAAGCTGACCACGGGGCTGTAGTGCTGGGAACAAAATCTCCCGGTACCCGTAGCGGTTGACCATAAACCAGCTCCGCCGACGAAGTCTGCAGGTCCTCTTTTGGAGCAGTCCTGATGCCAAGCATGACCCATGGCAGTTTGTCCAACCAGTTGCTGTCCTTCAGACTGGCACGAAGAGCAGCCTTCATTGCTCTATGGAATCGTTCGCAAAGCCCATTAGCCTGTGAAACGCAGTGGTGCGGTGTTGGTGCGGTGTGCGGAGTTTCACGCCCAGGTGCTCTGCGACTGTATTCCACAACTCAGAGGTAAACTGAGCGCCTCGGTCGGAGGAGATGTCTGCAGGGGTGCCAAATCGGGTGAATGAATGCTCTTGCCACTTCCGCAGACGTGGTCGCAGAAAGTGGTGTGACCTCAGGCCAACGCGTGGTCCGATCCACCATGGTCAGAAGGTGGGTGTAGCCGTGAGAGTTAGGGAGAGGGCCGACTAGGTCTATATTGACATGATCAAACCGTCGTTCCGGCACCTGGAAAGGCTCCAGAGGGGCCTTGGTGTGACGATGTATTTTGGCCCGCTGACAGTCGACACATGTGTTGGCCCAGTCTCTCACTTCCTTCTTGAGGCCCGGCCACACGAACTTAGCCGCCACCAGCCTCTGTGATGCTTTCGTGCCAGGGTGGGAAAGGTTGTGAATGGCAGCGAACACCTGTCGCCTCCATTGCGAGGGAACGACCGGTCGCGGTGTTCCTGTGGACACATCGCACATGAGTGTAACACCTGCCTCATCAAAGAGAACGTCCTCGATCTTTAAGCCTGTAGTGGAAGATTTGAGACGCTGGACATCGGATCAGCGGCCTGTTCAGCAGCCATGCGGTTGTAGTCTAGACCCAGATGAACAGCCCCCACCACTGCTCGAGAGAGGCAGTCAGCGACGCAGTTGTTTTTCCCGGAAACGTGCTGCAAATCGGTTGTGAACTCGGAGACGTAAGACAGCTGGCGTTGTTGGCGGGCAGACCAAGGTTGAGCCACTTTGGCCATGGCGAAAGTCAGCGGCTTGTGGTCCACAAAAGCGGTGAAAGGCCGTCCTTCTAACAGTGAACGGAAGTGCCTGATGGCCAGGTAGAGGCCGAGTAGTTCCCTGTCAAAAGTGCTGTACTTTCGCTCGCTGGGGCGTAACTGTCGGCTGAAGAAAGCGAGCGGCTGCCACGCGCCACCCACCCACTGTTCATACACAGCACCGACTGCATAATCAGAAGCGTCTGTAGTGATGGAAATCGGGGCTGTGGGTGATGGATGTGCCAACATAGCAGCGTTAGCCAGCGCTGCCTTTGTGTCCGTAAACGCCTTATCTGCGTCCACAGACCAATCCACAGTGTGTTTCTGTCCTTTACCCTTCAGAGCTTCATAAAGCGGTAGCATGAGTTGGGCCGCCTGAGGGATGAAACGGTGGTAAAAGTTCACCATGCCCAGAAACTCCTGCAGAGATTTGACCGTGAGTGGACGTGGGAACTGTGCAACGGCCTCGACTTTTGACGGAAGAGGAACAGCTCCGTCCTTGGTGACTCTGTGGCCGAGAAAATCAATAGATGACATACCGAACTGACACTTGGTTGCATTGACGATCAATCCGTGCTGGTTGAGTCGGTCGAAAAGTATTCGGAGATGTGCCAGATGTTCAGCCTTGGAGTCGCTCGCCACCAGTATGTCATCCAAATAAACGAAAAGGAAAGGCAGGTCCGCAACACAGAGTCCATGAGGCGCTGAAAAGTTTGAGCAGCTTTTTAAGTCCGAAAGGCATGCGAAGAAATTCAAATAAACCAAACGGTGTGATAACCGCCGTTTTTGGAACGTCCAATGGATGCACAGGCACCTGATGGTAACCTCGGACCAGGTCGACTTTGGAAAAAATGGTCTTGCCTGCCAAATGGGTGGAAAAGTCCTGGACGTGTGGAATGGGGTAACGGTCTGGTGTCGTGGCATCGTTCAGCCGCCGATAGTCACCGCACGGGCGCCAACCGCCGCCAGGCTTGGGGACGATATGGAGTGGAGATGCCCACGGACTGTTGGAACGGCGAACAATTCCCAAGTGCTCCATGCTGTCAAACTCCGCCCTGGCCACAGCCAGCTTGGTGGGGTCGAGTCGGCGCGCGCGAGCGTAGACCGGAGGGCCGGTGGTGGTTATGTGGTGCTGCACTCCGTGCTTTGCTGTCGATGCCGAAAACGTGGGCTGCGTGAGGGCTGGGAATTCAGCGAGCAATGAGCCGGGAAACATCCCGGAAAGCTTGACGGAGTCACCGAGGCGAAAAGTGCATGCGTAAGAACAAAATGTTACCGCGTCAATCAAAGGCGGTTCTTAATGTCCACCAACAGTCCGTGTGCACACAAAAAATCCGATCCTAATAAGGGAAAAGCCACTTTTGCAATAACAAAATTCCAGGTGAAACCTGTCCTCCGAAACACATTCCACATATCTTGTGCCATACGTGCGGATAGTGGTGCTGTTAGCGGCCTCCATAGGCGGCCCGTGGCTGTCGGCTGCAGATCCAGCGCGGATGCCGGCAGAACACTCCGTTGTGCTCCTGTGTCCTGTGTTGATGAAAAGTAGCCCGTCTGTGTGGCCGACACTCATGGCTACTAATGTGCGCCGGCCTTGGCGTTTCCCGGTTTGCTGAAAGTGCATGGAGGAAGGCAGCGCTTAGCTTTGGCTCCGAACTTTGCATGATAAAAACACAAGCCGTGAGTCTGCTGCGGCCGCGACGTCGCAGCGGCGAAAAGTGCAGATGGTTCTGGAAGAGCAGCAGTCTCGTGTGCGGGCAAAACGGCAGCTACACAGGGTTGTTGGGTCGCTAGGAAAAATTTATCGCCTCCTCAGCGAGCGCCCTACAGTCTGTGATGGTTGTGTTGGCTAATGCTGCGCGCACTTGTGCCGGGAGCTGACGTAAAAACAGCTGAATAAAAAGAAAATCCGGCGCGTGCTCACCTAGAAGGTCTAACATTCTGTCCATCAGCTCAGAAGGTTTGCTGTCGCCCAGTCCTTGTAAAGAGAAAAGCCGGTTGGCTCTCTCGGCGTCGGAGAGTTCAAAAGTTTTCAGCAGCTGTGTCTTGAGTGTGACATATTTCTCCGTCGCTGGCGGATGTTTCAGCAAATGCACGACTCTGGCCGCCGTTGAGCCGCTTAATGCTGATACCACGTAGTAGTATTTCGTGGCGTCTGCTGTGATCTCTCGCAACGCAAACTGTGCTTCCGTCTGCGCGAACCAGGCTGAAGCGGAGGATTCCCAGAACTCGGGGAGCTTGAGCGTGACGGCGTTTGCGGTCATCGTCGTTGCTGTGGATACGTCCAACAGGTAAACGTCGGGGTCACCAGTGTGGAAGGTGCGAATAAAAGGGATAACAACGATACCCTGGTTTGACCACACGAACGCGTGTGTCCTTTATTCAACACTTCCAACTTCTCTAATACTTCCGGCACGCGCGTTATACGTCACTATGACGTTAGAACTTAACTCCCAACGGGAGAACAAACAGAACTGCCTTTTGGCAATGTAACACACAGATTGAATGAGTGAATTATGTACAATCACCACAACATGGCCCTTTTTAACATAAAACACATATACAATGTGTGCAGTATTACAATGAAAACATACTGTCAAACAGGTATTACTCTCCATATACATACACATACTGAGTACATTGTAAAATCAACATAACAGAAGATATGTTTCGAAAAAGTGAAAATCAAGCACTTTCATGGTTCGTGGTGAAGCTTTTCCTGAACCACACAGTTGTGGTACAATTGACACGTATTGTAATGTAAGCATAAATAGCATCAAAATGAAAATTTACCAGCAATTGGATAAGTGTCACTGTCTGTGTAGTCCACTCTCACTATTACTGTATAGGCAGATTAGATATAACCACTAGTGAATGCATGACTCAAAATTAGGTGATCTCTTTACTGTTCAAGTGTTAAAGGTCCATGTAAGTTAAAAGCCAAGGTCAGGCAGCGTCGCACACGGAATCACCTGAGCCCCATGTAGAGCCCTTTGAATTTGAGGCTGGCCAACTTATGTTTTATTTCGTCTTCAAAAAGCCAATGTATTCAGTCCGATTTTAAGCAATAAGCACTTTATGTAAAAATCACACCATTTTGAGCCTTTAAAAACACAAATGAAATGCCAAAATGTTGAGGCATTTGAAGCACACGTAGGAACCCAGTCCACATTGAAACACTTTGGAACAAATGATTTAATAGAAACTTTGCCCAACAACTGCACCACAGCACATTGTTCAAAATCTATAATCTTAATAGTCAATCTCAACTGACTAGACAAACATAAAACAGTTGATCTATGTATAACTACCAACTTTGACTTAGAAAATGTTGGACAACATAAAGCCTTCAAAGAATACTTTTAAAGAAACATAGCTGGGACATAGCCAACGCAAACTTTACCACACATTTATTCTTGCAGCTTGGAAGACAGGTTCTGCACCCGTCTGCTCATTTGCTGACTCTCTATGTCCATAAAGATTTTTTGGAAGGCCTCCAAAGTATACTTGAGGCCTGCCGGATATTTTAAGTTAAGTATGTACATCAGTCCAAACAACAGGGCACACGCACATGTAACGGAGGGCAACTGATTTAGGACTTCCACACCATCAATAACTATTGCAATGTCCAGGACAGGACTAACACCAGCACTTTCACGGATGACAAACAACCCCAGGGTGGTTTGGCTCAAATCTCTCTCAGCTTCCTCCCTCTGGTCAGCCTAAAAACATAGAAGAACAGAGAGCAATTGAGGGACTGTGGAAGAATAAATCAATAAGAGGCCTTAATCTCTTTATGTATTCATTCGTGTTGACCATCAAAATACAATTAGTAAAATGTATTCCAGGACTACAATAAGTGATTGCAAAAGTGTACTTTTGGGGGGGGTGACAGTTGTACTTTAAATACCACAATCGCTCCCAAGTGACCATTGCAGACAATCCCAGACATTTGGTTGAGTGCCGAACCACAAAGGCAAATCCGAGGCATTTATTAATGTACTCCACCGTTTTCCAACTTCTTTTTTTGGGATGGAGAGACTAAAGGTAATTGATGAATCCGTAGCGCAATGTATCTTTAAGGCAAACATGGCTGGAAAACATTGGAAATTTGGAATACTTGGTATTGTGTACATTACCTGGTATTCTTTGATTACACAGGTTGCATCTTCTCCAAGATACATCATCATGCACTTCAGCAGCCTCTCTCTTCTCATTTCTATGTCCAGACTCTGCAAAATGACAAGCTGTATAGATTTTATGATAACAAAAACAGTACTGCATTGATGGCGACAAGCTATGACATTTCCATGAAAACAGTACCTCATCCACATTTTGGAGGATCTCTTGAATTTTTCCACGGACCACTCCACCTTTGCTCCTAATCACTTGGAGAAGCTGAGAAGTGTGTGTGTCCAAAGCGGCCATAAATCTGGATTCTAATGGGACGGTCGTGATGCGCAAAAATTCAGCATTAATCTGTAACCACAAAAACAGAAAGTACACAAAGCATTCAAAACCTGCAAAATATACAGTAATTAGGGCCTCTAAGAGATTTTAGCAAACAATACATACTAAAATCTCCTTGTAAATACTATGGGATAGTACATTCAAGATCAGTCAGTGACAGTTTAACATTTGGCAATTAAATAAGTAAGGTATTTACTTCAGTAAATTAAAGTTTTAGTAAAGTTAAGTAAGGACTGTAAGGTGTCCTTGAGGGTCTCGAAAGGCGCCACAAAAATAAAATTGAATGCATTATTATTATTATTATTATAAGTGACCTCCTTTGTACCTCCTCTTGTTGAAACAGAGCTGGCCATCTTTCTTGCAGTTCTTGAACACTTGGCTCTTTTGTTACAATCTCTTGTCTGCGTAGGGCAAACGTCTTTGTCATTTTGTCTCGTATTATCAATGCATTATTTCTCCTCTTTACTTCCTTTAAAAGAGCCAGCCGCTCAATTTCAAGGTTTGCTGATGTCTCTCCAGCAGGTAGGGATGGGATATGATTGGCCTCACCACGTCTCGGTCGTTTGACATTTTTGGCTGAAAAAGCTTGCTCTGAAGCTTTGCTTTTCAGCGAATTTACTAGATACTCAGAACATCCAAGACCTTTCAATTGTGTGTGTAGGTTACCCATCTTCATTTCAAGCCTCTGTGTCCACCCATAGCACCCATTGAATGAGCCTTTTTCTGCTAAGCAAGGGTGTTTCTTGACAAGTGCTTCGGAAACTTGACAGAAGTTTGCACTGCTGGGATAAGATTTATATTTGTAGATCTCATCACAAACCCTCGCCAGCATATCAGACTTCATTTTTGTGCTGGCAATCAGCCTTGTTCCGTTAGCCTTTAAAACTGCATTTCCTCTCTCTAATTGGAATTCAGTGTCAGAAGCAAAGCGTGGAATATTAAAGTCTTTGGGCCACTGTTGGTTTCTTGTAGAAACCATTTCTGAGGCAGGGGGTGGGGGAATGATTGTATCATCACTGTCTACAGAGCCAACGGAGGACAAAGTGGCATTTGGAGACCGAGTGCCAGTATTTGTTGGAGCAGCGATTGAGGGTGTGTCTTGAAATGGGATAATCTTTACCGTGCTAAGATTCTTAAGTTCAGCAGTGGTTGTCACATTTACAAAGATATCCCCAAATTCTTTGTCCAGATACTGGAGTCTGAACCGACCACTGATTCCCAAAGCTTCGCTCATTCTTTAAAGCCCATTGTTAAAGCCCGACGGCCTCCATCCCTCGTGGAAGGGGGCCGCTCGTTTATCTTATAATATAGCCTATAGTTTAGCGTCTAGTTTGTGACTCGCCACCATTGCCCAGGTCAGAGAGCAGGCGGCATCACTTAACCAGCCGCCTGCGTACTGCTCACAGTCACCCAGTGCATTTAGTGCATCTAGATACAATCCTAACAATAATAATAAAAATAATAATAATATTATCAGCTCTATTAAAACCAATAACAACAACATTGATAATAAAAATGCTAAAAGTAATAACAGACACAACATAGAAACGGTATCACAATCTCATAAGCCTAGCCATAGAAACCGGTCATTAGACAAAGAAAAAATGGTGCTTAATCATATTAAACAGACCAAGACTTATACAAACAAATATTTAAAGCTAGGTCTCTTAAACATTAGATCGTTAGCACAAAAATCTCTTATCATAAACGAAATGATTTTGGATAATAAGCTTGATGTTTTAGCGCTCACAGAGACATGGCTAAAGCCAGACACCTACACTAGCCTAAATGAATCAACTCCACCTAATTTCTCTTACTGTCACGGCGGAAACTGCCCTGAGGCGTTGGACCCACATTCAACAGTTCAGAGTCAAGGGAGATCGGGTTCAAGGCTTTTATCGTGGTCGTACAGGCAGAGGTCAAAAACAGGCGTTCGGGGCAATAAGGGCTAAGCGAGAGAATAAACAGACAGGCAGAAGTCGGCAGCGAGAAATCCAAACAATCCAAAATCGGCAGGCGGTAGAACGAGGTCGAGAGAACAAAGCAAGGTCAAAACGCAGACAGACTAGACTAGCAAGGGAAACGCTGGGATGAACTGACGTGAAAACGCACAGACAAACTGGCAACGAGACAAAGACTAAACACGCCTTAAATACAATACACGATTGCACGATAAACACGGAACACCTGGTTGCTAAGACAACCGACAGGAACACGGAACAAGAAAACATGGTGGCGCGCTGGGGCGCATGTCAAAACAAGAGTCCAGTGAGAACAACACATAAAAGTCCGTGATCAGCCGTCAGAATCCGTGACAGGACCCTCCCCTCTAGACCGGATTCCAGACGGGCCTGGAACCTCTGGGTGGTTCCGGTGAAAGTCGTTGATGAGGGAGGGGTCCAGGATGTCTCTGCCAGGAACCCACGAACGTTCCTCTGGACCATAGCCCTCCCAGTCCACGAGGTAGCGAAACCCCCGGCCCACTCTCTTGCACCTCAGGATCTTCCTGACCGAGTACGCCGGGCCTCCATCGATGTCAACAGGAGGTGGTGGAACGGGAGTGGGTGGAACCAAGGAACTGGTGACGACCGGCTTCAGGCGGCTGACATGGAAGGTGGGATGCACCCTCATGGACCTAGGCAGAGAGAGTCGGAGAGACACAGGATTAATGATCCTCTGAATAGCGAACGGACCCACAAATCTCGGAGCTAGTTTACGCCCCTTGTGCTTGACGGGCAGGTCTCTGGTGGACAACCAGACCTGCTGACCCGGAGCGTATTCAGGAGCAGGTGTGCGGTGACGATCGGCAGCCCTCTTGTACCTCTCCTGGGTCTGGAGCATGGTTTGACGGGCCCGTCGCCAAGTGGCGCGACAGCGACGAATCAGGGCGTGGGCAGACGGGACGATGACCTCTCCCTCGAGAGAAGGGAACAACGGCGGCTGGTACCCGTAGGCGCATTGGAACGGGGACATCCCTGTGGACGAGCATGGCAGGGTGTTGTGCGCATACTCCACCCACAGTAGGTTTTGGCTCCAGGTCGCAGGGGCCCTGGATGACAACAGACGTAGCCCCGCCTCCAGCTCTTGATTGGCTCTCTCTGTTTGACCATTGGTTTCTGGGTGAAAACCGGATGACAGGCTGACCTCAGCGCCTAAAAGAGAACAGAACTCCCTCCAAAAACGGGAAATAAACTGGGGTCCTCGGTCCGAAACAATGTCTTTTGGGAAGCCATGCAGCCGAAACACATGTTGCAGGACCGCCTGGGCTGTCTGTTTAGCCGACGGAAGCTTGGGTAGAGGGATGAAGTGCGCTAGTCTAGAAAAACGATCGATGACGGTCAAGATCACGGTGTTGCCCTGCGATGGAGGTAGGCCAGAGACGAAGTCGAGGGCAATATGGGACCAAGGCCGGTGAGGTACGGGTAGTGGGCGTAGGTAGCCAGGGGGTGGACGGTGAGATCCCTTGTGGGTGGCACAAGTCGGACAGGCGGCGACATATTCTCTGACGTCCCTGTTCATGGACGGCCACCAGAAGCGACTCCCGATAACAAAGCACGTCCTCTGTATTCCGGGGTGCCCGCTGAAATTAGAGGTGTGTGCCCAGTGAATGACCTCACCTCTCAGGTCGGGAGGAACGAATAGCCGGTTCGGAGGACAGGCAGGGTTGACGGGGATATCTCGTAGGGCCTCCTTGACTCTATTTTCAATTGACCAGGTCACAGCCCCGACGAGACAGGTAGCAGGGAGGATTGTAGCAGGCTCTTCAGTGACCTCTTCAGGAGCATGGAGACGGGACAGGGCATCGGGCTTGGCATTACGGGAACCTGGGCGATAAGAGAGGTGGAAGTTGAAACGGGAGAAAAACAATGACCATCGTGCTTGGCGCGCGTTCAGTCTCTTGGCCGTCCTCAAATACTCGAGGTTCTTGTGGTCCGTGTAAACAAGAAATGGCACTTCCGCGCCCTCGAGCCAGTGACGCCACTCCTCCAGTGCCACTTTCACGGCTAGAAGCTCTCGATCTCCGATGTCATAGTTCTTCTCTGCGGACGAGAGTTTGCGAGACAAAAAGGCACACGGATGTAACTTCCTGCCCTCCGGGTCCCGTTGTGAGAGGACAGCGCCGACTCCGACGCTGGACGCATCCACCTCCACCACAAACTGACGAGCGGGATCTGGCAGCCGCAGGACAGGTGCAGTAGTGAAGCTCTGCTTCAGGCGTCGGAAAGCGTGATCGGCTTCGTCGGACCACTGGAACTTGGAACGAACAGAGGTGAGAGCATGAAGCGGTGAGGCGATGGAGCTGAAATGTCTGATGAAACGCCGGTAAAAATTAGCAAACCCTAGGAACTTCTGCACATCTCGACGTGACTGGGGAGTCGGCCATTCCGCTACAGCCTGTGTCTTTCCCGGGTCCATCCGGATGCCTTCGGGAGAGATCACAAAACCCAGAAATGCAACAGTGGTGACATGAAATTCACACTTCTCGGCCTTCACATATAATCTGTGTTCCAACAGTCGTTTCAGGATTTGCCGGACATGAGATTGGTGCTCCTCCTCTGTCTTGGAAAAAATGAGTATGTCATCCAGATATACAAAGGCGAATTCATTGATCATGGACCCCAGGATATCATTGACTAGAGCCTGGAAAACAGCAGGAGCGTTAGTTAATCCGAAAGGCATAACACAATACTCAAAATGACCATGGGAGTGTTGAACGCTGTCTTCCAATCCATCTCCTTCTGGCATTACGCTCGGGTGGAGAGAGAGAGTACAGGCTACCTTTGGGTGGCGATGTTCCTGGGCGGAGATTGATAGCACAATCGTGCGACCGATGAGGTGGCAAAGTAGTAGCTCTCTGCTTGCTGAATACGGGCCGAAGGTCATGATAGCAGGACGGTACTCTGGACATGTCCACTGGTTCAATCGGAACAGGAAACTGCTCATCTGGCACAAAACATGAATGTGAACACTCAGAGCCCCACTCATCCACTTCACCTGTTCGCCAGTTGAGCCGAGGGTTATGTCGTCTGAGCCAGGTGTGCCCCAACACCACGGGATGATGTGAAGACTTCACGATGTGGAAGTGGATCTTCTCTGAATGCGTGTCAGAAAAACTCATTATGACTGGACCGGTGCTGTGTGTGACACTCCATAGAGCCCGACCATCCAGACCCGTGGCTTCCAGTGGTTCCGGCAAGGCATGGAGATTCACTCCCAGTCTCCTCGCCAGCTGGAAGTCCATGAGACTCACGTCCGCTCCGGAATCGATGAGCACCGCCTGTTGAACAGATCTCTCTCCTACTGACAAGGTGACTGTGGGAAGAGATCGAGCAGAGGAGTTAGTAAAATTGGATCGACTCACCACTACCCTCCGAGCTAGTGATGAGTCTCCTCTTTTGCTGGGCATGAAAGGGCGAAGTGACCTCCCTGACCGCAATATCTACATAAGCCCTCTCTTTGACGGCGCTGCTTCTCAGCTTCAGGAAGACGGAATCTTCCCACTTCCATGGGTTCACTCGTGTCGTCTGAAACTGTATTTGCACTGGTATGGCTGTGGCTCTGAGCAGAGGGATTCACTCTCGGGGTTTCATGGCGTGACCTGAACTGATTTGCTGCTGGACGTCGAGATGCATCTCTGATGGTTGGTGACCATTGACGGCGCGGGGAATGGAGCGATTCATAGTCTCGGCTCTCCTGAGCATTGTTCGTGAGTCTTCGGTCAATTTGAATCACTTGAGTCATTAGGGGTTCAAGATCGACGGGAAGCTCAATGGCCGCCAGCGCGTCTTTAATCCGCCGGTTTAGCCCCTTCAAAAACACGTCGCATAACGCCATCGAGTCCCAGCCAGCCTCAGCCGCCAACGTGCGGAAATCGCCGGCGTACTCCGACGCAGTCTGACGCCCTTGCCGCAGATTTATGAGCCGCTGTGCAGCCTCACGGCCCGGAGACACGTTTTGAAAAATGCGCTTCAGCGCGGTAGCAAAGTCATTAAAATTGTTCATGCACGGGGTTTTATTTTGCCACTCAGCGGTGGCCCAGGTCTCGGCTTTTCCGGCCAAATGAGAGACTGCATACGCGACTCTACTCCGCTCGGACGGAAACATAGGGGCATGGAGCTCAAAATGAATCTCGCATTGTGTGATGAATGCGCGGCAATCGCCCGACTCACCCGAGAACTTAGCCGGAGCTCCTAACTGCACTTGCGGGGCCGGCATCGGTGGTGTGGGAGCGGCGGCGGGGTGTGGAGCAGGAGCGGCGGCGGGAGGAGCGGGTGAGGCCGCGGCGAGCCGGGCAGAATTCTCCGCGACTTGGCGAGACAGGGCTTCGGAGCGGTTAAGAACCTCAGTGATTCTATTTTCCTGACGAGTGAGCTGAGCAGACAGCTGTCGGCAAAACGTACTCATCTCCTCGTCGCGCTTGCGCATTCTCTCTTCCTGCTGCTTGAAGGTCTCTGAACTGGATGGATCCATCTCTTCTTGGCCAGTTTGTGCTGTCACGGCGGAAACTGCCCTGAGGCGTTGGACCCACATTCAACAGTTCAGAGTCAAGGGAGATCGGGTTCAAGGCTTTTATCGTGGTCGTACAGGCAGAGGTCAAAAACAGGCGTTCGGGGCAATAAGGGCTAAGCGAGAGAATAAACAGACAGGCAGAAGTCGGCAGCGAGAAATCCAAACAATCCAAAATCGGCAGGCGGTAGAACGAGGTCGAGAGAACAAAGCAAGGTCAAAACGCAGACTAGACTAGACAAGGGAAACGCTGGGAGGAACTGACGTGAAAACGCACAGACAAACTGGCAACGAGACAAAGACTAAACACGCCTTAAATACAATACACGATTGCACGATAAACACGGAACACCTGGTTGCTAAGACAACCGACAGGAACACGGAACAAGAAAACATGGTGGCGCGCTGGGGCGCATGTCAAAACAAGAGTCCAGTGAGAACAACACATAAAAGTCCGTGATCAAGCCGTCAGAATCGTGACACTTACGAACATGAGGCACGATTAACCTCCAGAGGTGGAGGCGTCGCACCATCTATAATAATAATTTCAAGATGAATAGGAAATCAAACTTTAAATTCTGCTCTTTTGAACTGTTAGTACTACATATGGAGCCAGATATAAATCGGGAATCAATACTTATTGTGACAGTGTACAGACCGCCAAAGCACAATACTGACTTTTTAAATGAATTTGGGCAACTACTAGCAGAACTCATCATTAGAGCAGATAAAGTGATTATACTCGGCGACTTTAACATTCACCTAGATAATGTTAGTGACTCTCTAACTCGCTCTTTTTATGATATTCTAAATTCCACCGGCTTTAAGCAAAACGTTATTGGCTCCACTCATAAGTTTAACCATACATTAGATTTGATTCTTTCATACGGTATCGTAGTTCATGATGTAGATATTGTTTCGGTGAGTGACTGCATTTCTGATCACTCTCTAGTTTCCTGCTTAATAAATATAGACATCCCAGCTGTGATCTCACCGCAATATCGCTCTTGTAGACTCATTAATTCCAGCACAAAAGATAATTTTATTAAACGTCTTCCTGATCTTACCATTTATACCCCTGAAAGAACAGAAGAGCTTGAGAATTTGACTGCAGCCTTAAATCTAACTTTGTCAAGTACCCTTGACTCTATTGCCCCTCTTAGGGAAAAGAGACTAAACACAAAAAACAAAGTGTTATGGTACACTAATGACCTAAAAGCCTTAAAATTATCAAGTAGAAAGTTAGAAAGGAAATGGAGAAACGACGTTTTTCGCAGTGCCTGGAATGACAGTATAATCGCATATAAACAGGCCCTAATATCCACACGATCTACATATTTTAGTAAACTTATCTCTGCAAATCAAAATAATCCTCGTTATCTGTTTAAAACCGTAGCTCAGTTAACAAAGAAAAAGGGCACAGTAGACTCCGCAATCCCCCCACAGCTCACTAGTGTCGACTTTATCAACTTCTTTAATGACAAAATTACTAATATCAGAATGAAAATTGTATCCACAAATACTAGCCCACAACTGGTTATACCGGAAATAAACCCACCCGCTGTCAAGCTTAGCACTTTCAAACAGGTCAGCCCTGATGAGCTCACTGAGATTATAGCTAAGACCAAGACGACCTCCTGCTTACTTGACCCTATACCAACTTTTTTACTTAAAGAAGTCCTACCATTAGTTAACGAACCAATCTTGAATATTATAAATTCGTCACTAGTTCTTGGTCACGTGCCACAAGCGTTCAAACAGGCCGTCATAAAACCGCTTATTAAGAAGCCACATCTTGATGCCGACGTGATTGCTAATTATAGACCAATTTCAAACCTTCCATTTATATCTAAAATTCTTGAAAAAGTTATTTCGGGACAACTCTGTAAATTTCTGGAACAGAACGACAGATTTGAAAAATTTCAATCCGGCTTTAGATCGCACCACAGCACAGAAACGGCACTAATCCGAGTCACCAACGATCTTCTAATGGCATCAGATAAAGGGAACGTCTCACTCTTAGTTCTGTTAGATCTTAGTGCTGCTTTCGACACTGTTGACCATGATATTTTAATACATAGACTTGATCATTACGTTGGTATTTCTGGACACGCGTTAGAATGGTTTAGGTCCTATCTGTCTGATCGCTCTCATTTCGTCCATGTAAATGGAGTCTCATCACCCAGATTTAGTGTTAAATATGGAGTTCCACAAGGCTCCGTGCTCGGCCCAATCCTATTTGCACTTTATATGCTTCCACTAGGGGACATAATCAGAAAGCATGGTCATAGCTTCCACTGTTACGCAGATGACACACAAATTTATATCTCGGCACGGCCTAATGAAATCTCAAAATTTGCAAATATATTAGATTGCTTCAGCGACATTAGTGATTGGATGACAAGTAATTTTCTCATGCTGAACTCAGACAAAACCGAATTATTACTTGTTGACTCAAACTTAAAGTCTGATGCACCCGAATACAGTATGAATCTTAACGGGCTTGAAATCTCATCCTCACCTAAAGTGAAAAGCTTAGGTGTCATTTTAGATAGCAAACTCTCTTTTGAAAGTCACGTGCACAACGTCTGTAAAACTGCCTTTTTTCACCTCAGGAATATCTCAAAGCTGCGTCACATGCTCTCCCGACCGGATGCAGAAAAACTGATACATGCGTTTATGACATCACGGTTAGATTACTGTAATGGTCTTCTGGGAGGTTCTCCTGCTAAACTAATAGATAAACTTCAGTTGGTTCAGAATGCTGCTAGATTACTAACCAGAACAAAAAAATTTAGCCATATTAGTCCAGTGTTAATGTCGCTACACTGGTTACCTGTTAAATATCGCATCCAGTTTAAAATTCTCTTAATCACTTATAAAGCACTAAACGGTTTAGCTCCTCTATATCTCAGTGAGCTCATCACTTACTACGAGCCTACACGACTGCTGCGCTCTCAAAACTCCGGCCAGCTTATAATACCGCGAATCTCTAAAATCTACCAGGGAGGAAGATCCTTTTCATACTTAGCACCCAAACTATGGAATGCTCTGCCTAGTCCAATTCGAGACTCAGAATCAGTGAGTCAATTTAAGTCTAGACTGAAGACGTCTCTTCAACAAGCATATATTGACCTGTTATAATAACTTACAGAATATTAATATATCGTATAGAAAGGCTGCCTAGTTAGTGCTCGGAACCGAATTACACCTGCACCTTCAGAAAAATTGTCAAAATCTATAGTACTTGAATTTTTCTAATTGCCTTGTATTTTTTTTTTTTTTCTCTCCTCCTCTCCTGAGCGCCAAGTGTCGTACACCGGAATCTCCTAGAGCTTCGGAATCATCGGTGGTGCTTCCTCGACCTCTGTGGACCTGATGACGCTGTTGGCTTGGAGAAGTGGAGCCGCCTCTTTCCCCTTGAGGAGGGAAACATCGTTCCAGAATCATCATTAAAAATGACGCGGAACAACCAACGCACTGATTGGTAGTGTTAGAATGCCGGAGGAGACTGGCACCAGTGAGCCGGGTTCTCCCCAGGGTTTTTCCTCGTTAAAGAGGTTTTTTTTACCTGGCCACTGTTGCGTATGTGCTTGCTCGCTGGTCTTTGTCTTGTCATAACCGCAGCCACTTAGTCAACACCAACAATCCAGACGACAAATTGAATAAAAAGCAACATTTCCTTACATATTTACATGTGCGCTTTGAGACAGTTAAAACTGTGAAAAGCGCCTTACAAATACTCATTATTATTATTATTATTATTATTATTCTTTCTATAAGATCCTCCACTGTTTCGGGAATCCCTTGTGGCAGAAGCAACTTTCTGGAATCGTTCTCACCCACGATCACCAGAAGCTTGGCCGATCTTCCTGCCATGCTAACAGAAAAAAAAACAAGATTAGATACAACAAAAATGAAAGCTAATTCCTCTACTTTACATGGTCACTATATCTTGTGCTCTTTTGTTATACTGTATTAACAATTTGTTACCTCAAACCTCAAACCTCGTCTCCCCCCGATTGAGTACTGAACAAGTGGATATGGATCTGTCAGGTCAGGGTGCTCTAAAAGTTCGATCTTCTTATCAGATGACTGGACCAAGATATAGGCTCGATAATGTTCACAATACCATGCATGAAGTCTTCTGACAATGAACAGTGGTTTGTCCTGCAACACTATAATTTGCACAATTTGGGCAAACCCGGGAAGTCCTGAACATTCGCCATGAGCAATGATCATAGTTTCGCGGTAAGTAAAGCCTTTAAAAGTCACTTCCTTGGCCAAGCACACAACGTCCAGGTTGGAGTGTTTCTGTTTAACAGTATCTGATATGTGTTCATTCAGAACATCAATTGGAAGAGTCGACACGTGTGACACTTCCAATTGTGGAGAAAGGGAGCTGCACTGATACAGATGATAGGCCATATGAAACTGATGTCTTTGGGCCAACGACAGGAGGACATTCTTAAAGCACTTGGTGTGACGGACAACTCTTTTAAAGAAGCTATGCTTGGCCTCGAATCGCATTGTCCATAGAGCAACCAGAGGGCCAAACTGTTCAATGAGCTCTGGATAGTGCTCCAAATAATGGTGCTTCGGCAAAAGTTTAGTGTCTGGGAAAACCTCTTGGAATCTGATTCTATGCTCAGATATCTTGAAGGCCAGATATGCTATAGAAGCTTTGGTGTGTGAAGGCGCCACAACAAGATCTACAATATCTTTTAAATCATTAAGTAGTTGCCACGCAGGTTCACAGCCAAGCACTCGGTCGCCAATCAAAAAACACAAAAACCTGAAGAGGGACCAATTTTCATGGGCATTACCACCGACTGTTCTTCTGGCCGAAAATGTGGGAGGAACAGTATGTGGACGATTCCTCTTGTCATTCCATTTGAATGGAAAGTTCAGAATTGCTTTATTCAGGTGTTCCAAGGTTACATACTTTTTGGATGCAAAGACTGTCAAACACAAAGCTATCTCAAAAGGGACAATGCCCTCAAAGAGATCATGCACAACATCAGGCGGGAAGCCAGTGCAAACATTGAAGTGTGACAAGACACCATGAGAAAACCAGAGCGACACATGGACAAAAGCAAACATTTAATAAAATGTGAATACTGTTGTTGTAAAACAAACATGAAAATCACATATTTGTACTCAACAGGTTTCGACAGTACCACTATGATTCAGGTCATTTATAGAAGAAAAAAGTATCAAAACATATTTAAAAAAAGTCAGTCTACAAAATCACAAGCAATATTTCAACACAAAAAAACCTCACAGCTCCCATTAGTCAATGGTGAACTATTCTTTGCTTTAAATTGGAGAAGAGTGAACAGTGATTTTCCAGGTCCAACTTGAAGCATGGAATCATAATTTACGTGCGCTTTGAGACAGTTAAGACTGTGAAAAGCGCCCTACAAATACTCATTATTATTATTATTATTATTAGGCACTCGCCTTCACCAAAGGTGATTCGTTCGTGGCCAAAAAGTGGAAACCCCGCCCACACTCCCGACACTCACCCCAGACACCCACTAACACCCCAGAACCAAAACCCAAATGATGAGGCGAATCCGACGATGTAAGATTTGTCCCTGTCACCCCCTCACCAAAGGCACTATATTGTTATTGTAACTCTGGAATGTTAGGAATTTGGCATAAAATGGCCCGTATCTCGGAAACGGTGCGTGGTATCAAAAAAAACCTCCTACGAAAAAGTTTACGCGACGCGAGCCGGATCCAATGGCGCTATCCCCGAACCGCTCGGAGTTAGCGTTGCGGAGATATTAGCGATTTTTACTCTATTTATTATTATTATTATTATTATATTTAAAAACAATGTGTCCTCCTCAAAAAGTGTTGATGTCCTAGTCCTCTCCTCCTCCAGTTTCTTGAAGCGCAGTCCCCATTCTAGAAGGCAGTCATAGTCCTGGTCGTTGCCCGAGCTTGAGGAGTTGAGTGAACTGAGTGAGCCGGCATCTGAACCTCCTCCTTCATAATCAAACACCAGCAGCGAGTTGTACGGTGGTGCTGTCGGGTCATTATCAGCTGCCGTCAGATTCTACAAAATGAAAAAAAAAAATTTAAAAATAAACTACTTTCAATAAAAAGTAACTATAACTTAAACGTGTGACAATTTTATTTGTATATTGCATAATAATCTAAATGTATTGTCCACAATTTGAAACCCAAAATAACAAGATCACATGACCTACACATGAAAAAAAAGGAACTTCAGATCATTCTACAATACTGGTCAATACAGGATTCATAGTCAGATGAACAAATTGGCCGGAAATCTGAAGAAAAGCCTGGAAGATGTTTAAGTCAGTGAGGCAGAACAAGCTTTACTTTTACTGCACAAAGGAGTGTGACAATAATTAATGTTTATTTGGGACACTCAGTGTTTCCCCCAGATTATGTCCGGAAGTACGTACTTTCTTTTAGATTCACTGTTAATGCTTGTATAGAAACCCAATTTGACCCCATAATTGCATGTTGACATGAAATAATTTGAGTGATTGCAATATATCCCCATCAGTCAGAGGTGTGACAAAAACGTGCATTTCTGGTTAGACTGGCCATGTAGGTGTGTGTGTGTGTGTGTGTGTGTGTGTGTGTGTGTGTGTGTGTGGTGTGTGTGTGTGAGTGTGTGTGGTGATGCCCAAGATTAAGTGGACGCAGACGCGCTTTGTTGCCACCATTTAGCCGGGCATACGAATGCTGATGTAAGACTATGGTTAAGGCGCTTTGAGAAGACCCGTGGACATGTAAGGTGCCAAAAAAAAAGATCCACCATTATTAGATAATTAGATAAATACAAGATAATTATTAAGCAGTGGTCACTAACTGGCGAACCGTGGTTCTGACCCAAATGCTGTCTAATATGGACCAAACCGACTGTTTTGGATTCAAATCTAGTGGACACGAGAACCACTAACTGAATGAGAGTTTAGCAATCTCACGTGACTTCACTTAGCCAATCAATTCTGTGGATCACAGGCGGTAAATATTGAGGCCAATAAGAAAAAGTGTGAGGTTGCAAAGTAATTAATAACAAATGTGGTTAGAAAAAGTAAAAGCAAAGAGACACCGACAGACTATAGGGTTCAACGTTGAGACGGGTGAGAACTGACATATTTATATTCATCTCTTCCTTTTTCACAGTCCAAAAGAAAAGTGAATAGCAAATAGTTTTTCATACGGAATGAAGATTCCCTTCTATACGTATTAAGACACTAGGAGACTAAACTAGTGTGTCTGACATGTTACAGAAAATCAAAGAACCCAGACTGTGACAATTCTTAAGATGGGTTTTTTTTTACTTGTTTATATGTTAAAAAGGCCACTTTAAATTATAGTTGAACACCCCTGCTATATAGTAATACAGTAGTTCACAACAAACACAAAAGGATCATACATCATCGATGAAAGTGCCAATCTCCTCTGGGTTTGCTGGTCGGGGTTTATACTTAGGCGCAGGCAGGAATGTCGGTTCCACATCATTTCGAAACACTTCTGGTCTATTGTCCAGACCTCGATGCAGGACGCTCAAATCAAAGTCCTGTGAAGAGAGTTGATATGAACACCACAAAGGGAATGGAACAGTAACAAAGTTTATAAAGGTTCTCCTTCACCAAATTCTATCTTTAACAAATCATTCATCGCTGTAGTTATTATATCATCAATTGAATCAAATGGAGAACTGCAGTACGTAAATCCACCCGTGTCAGAATGCCAGTGTGGAGATGGACGCTTCTATTGGACACATTTGGGGGAAGACTTCTCTAGTCAGCATGTTTGCACTTTACAGAAATGTTTTATATCCATTATCACTAGACAGATATTGTTTCATGAATTTATGTTTGTTTATTTTGACTGTGTGAGTCTGTCTTAATTGATTTGGGGGGATCCTTAATAAAGTGTGAAAATACAATGATGAGCATAACACATATATAGTTGACTTATCTAATGTCTTAATTATTTTAAACCCTTCATGTGCCTACAATTTTTCAATCACCTAAATTAAACAACAATGTGTAAAAACGTTGGCTCAAAGGCTCTTACTATTTAAACTAACCTGATTATCTTCACCACCACCTTCCTCATCATAGTAGTAGATGTTGTCTCTTATGTCTTCATCAGCAAGTAATGGTTCTTTTTTAGTTCGATCCTTCCTCCCCATGAAAAAGAGCAGGAGAAGAACCAGCACTGTAAAGTAAAAACAATTCAATCAACCTTTAGAGTAAATCACTGGTTGTATGAAACATTAGGGAAAAAAATGCACGCACGGCCACAACAGAATGACAAAAGAAAATATTACTTTAAACAACAAGAACTACACACACAAAAGAGCTAAAATAGCTCCCAGAATTCCAAGAACTCCAGAAAGTGGCAACCCTGCAACCTGCTTATCAAGGCACTGGAGGTCTTGACCCTTGCAGTCACAGATCACAGCCCTAATGGTGCAGTCCTGGTTCTGGCCCTGCTGATCATAAACTCTCAGAACTGGACTGTATTCACCCTGCTCCAGCGGAGTCTTCAGCATCAACAACACTCCAGTACCTGTAATAACATGTTGGAGTTATTACAAAAACGTCAATACATTGTTTGATCAGCATCAAAATTTTCAAGCTGATCCTCACCGTTTGCATTCATAGTGGCAGTCCAGTTTGCACTGGTGTCCCCTTGGGTCTCGACACGGAAGGGGGCAGCATTTGGAGGACCGTCATTATCAGTGATCGTGAGAAGAATGGGAGGAGCCACACGATTGCAGAGCGTTATGTTCCTTTCATCAATAGCTGGAATATTGTCATTCACATCCTCTAAATGTATGATTAGAGTTCCAGTACCAGTTGCTGATGGATCATCTGCACAAGCAAAGAAAACTCATCAACAAAACATATGAAAGCTAGCAAAAACTTCTCAGAAATTAAATCTAACGTACCATTATCCATGGCTAAAATGATAGCCTTGTATTTTCCGTCTTTGACTAAGGCAGATTCCGGTCCATGGAGTTTTTGAGTTTAATCATTCCAGATGTTGGACTGATGCTCAACCAGCCTGCAGGATCACTGCCAATTTTATACCTAAGAAAAAAAATGGATAAAACAAACACTAAAATAAAGATAACAATTGTGAGAGGAAAAACTTGAATTGATCCGTAATCGTTTACTGCTTGTATTCAAGTAGCCCAACAATTATTTTGCTCACCATATTTTGAAAACCAAGTATAGCGCTTAGATTGCTAGATTTGAATGTCAAAAATTGTACTGATTCGAAAACAGCATGTACAAACACGACAGTCATACAATATTCAGAGTTAAGTGTTAATTTCAGATAAAAGTGTTTCTTTATTTGACCAGAGGGACCAAAAGGTTTCATTTATGATGTTCTAGGTTGACTGACAAAAATGTCTTGTGTCAAAGAACAAGAACTAAGAGCTAATGTGCTCCCTTGTGCATTAAAGCAGTGATTCTCAACCATTGGGCCGCGAGTGCCACCTAGAGGGCCGCGAGAATATTTTTTCCCGCGATCGCAGGCCGCGAAGTCCGCGGAACAACAATGAGCTCTCCACCACTAGATGGCGCTGAGGTTTCAACACGCTCCAATGAGCAGCAGTCAGTAGCGGCAGACTTTTGACTGAAGGTGGAGGACGTTCTTAAAACGAACAAATGAAGATAAAAGTTACGACTTCAATTTGTTTATATTAATGGCAAAAATATCAAACGTTAGCTTAAACAGCTTGACATCTTCGTTTTTCGCATGCAATTTTTACATTTTTTCAGAAAATTAAGGAAAAATCTGAAACGAAAGAAAATAAAGCTTTCTACTAAAAAGTGAAGATAGCAAGTGAAGAAAATGTAAAAAGGAAACGAAAATAAAGCCAACATATCTTAACATTTGTCTTGTAATAGACAATAAATGTTGTTACTTTTTCCTACTAGCTTAGAATTAAGTGTGAACGAATTTTTGTGTATTTCATATAGTTATTAAATTCAACAAATCATGATTTGGATTGGCGTGGTCCTAATCATCGGACACCAGACATGCAGCACGAACATCAGCGTCTCTGTTTTTATTTAAACGTGTGCTCACGTAAAGCGAGTTAGGAGATGGTGCATGCTCTGGTTGGTTTGCTGCTTAAACTTTGTGCTTGGTGTCCTCGGTCATACTTTGTGTTGCTACGTTCTAGTTTCTGGCTGTTTGTTTGTGTGTATCGGTCATCGTGTGTTGTGCTTTTTTTGTGTTTTGTCTGCTGTTGTGTGCCTCCGTGTTCTTCCGTGTTCGTTTTCGCGATCGGGTTCGGGTCCGCGGGTGCACTACACAGTAGGTTTTGTTTTTGTTAGACACACTCGGTGAGCGTCTCTTCTGTATTTTGTTTAGTTAGTGTAGGTAGTAAGGGCGCCGTACGCGCTGAAGATCACGGGTTTAATTTTGGTTTATTAGATAAGTTAGTTATTTAGTTATAGGAGTCACCTTGTATTAGTATTTTGATTTACTATTTTACTACTGTCATTTGGTTTCACTGTTGTCACATTATTGTTAATAAATTCACTTTGTTCACAATTGATGCTCTGTGTGTGTGACCTCTTCACTTTCAGCACCTTAAATGTTACGGGATTATCCCCTCACTATCACCATCACATACACGTAACAATGAACTTGTTGCTAAACCAGCTTACGACTCTTTGGAGAATTATAAATATTGTGAGTTTAGTTGCAATAATGCGTGCAGGGTAAAATACGTAACAGTATCCATCTAAAAAATAATCTACCAAGCATTTTGTAATGTTTACGGAAGTCTCACAATCCCATAAATTAGTACGTATTATTTTAAAACAAATTTAAAAAGTATTCTCACGACAAGCAATTCAGAGTTCTGACATTTTTCTCAATTCCAAATTCAAGCACTTTTGAGGCAAGTTTCACTTATTTGTTGCTGCTGTCTTTCATTTTACAATTTAAACCATGCAAGCACATACAGTTATATGTTTATGTATAAGGTCTTTAACTTCCAAAGCTTACAATTACTAACTTGTGCAATTATGCGGACAAAAACTTGTGCAAATTTTAGATGCTACATATGTGAAACTAATGCCTGTTACCATTTTTACCATTATTATACTACCATTTTTAATAATCTCTACTCCACACAATGTAGTTGTATGTTGTGGCAAATCTGTGACTGACACTAGAAAAGGTTTCTTACGTTATCGTCTGTGCCTTTGCCGTGTCTGGATCAGTGGCTGAATAGAGAACCAAATCACTACCAGTGTCAAGATCTTCAGGTTTGGTGATCATCTTCTCTGTAGGGCTGAATACTGGAGGCTCATTAAGATCTTGTACATTAACAGTGACTGTGGCAGTGGATGTGGCCAAGGACCCAACAAATGGTACATCATTCTCAGCAGTTACCAACAGGATGTACTGGCTGTTGCTCTCAAAATCAAGAGGCTAAAAAAAAAAAAAAAAAAACAAGTCACTGCACATGTCATGCACAAGAAACCTTCAAGATAAAATAAACTACACTTACTTTGACTGTGGTTATTATTCCTTCCACCTTGTTGGGTCCAGTACTGACATTGAAAAATCCAGTGTTGTGGCCGCTGATAATACGAAACTTTTTCGTCCAAGCAGGATTCTGAGGTTCATCTTCATCAGTAACAGAAAGTGTGAGTAAATGTATAGACATAAAAATGTTTCTTGGTAAGTATTAGTCAATTAAAGTGTGCAGAAATGTGTTAACTCATTTGTAACCATGGAATAATGGTTGTACCCATTTTATATATATATTAGGGATTGGGCAAAGATCAAAAGTCTTGATCTAGATTAATCTCACTATTCTCTAAGAATTTATCTGCATTAATCTATACTTAATATAATAGATTTATTTGTTTTCATTTTTTTTTTTTATTGGAATAAATGACGAACAAAATCTCGTATTTTTTGCAAAATGATTTATTTATTTTTTTATTATTGTTAAACAGTCACTCTGTGGCCTTCCACCAGTCACTAAGGCAGACCAATCTGTTTACGTTTTCCGGTGACAAATTGGCTCTCCTTCTCTGAACAATATGGCCCGCCAGAGAAAAAAGTCTCTCGC
>CM051504.1:1878054-1896230 GCA_028031935.1 Paedocypris micromegethes
AAAAAAAAAAAAAACAAGTCACTGCACATTTCATGCACAAGAAACCTTTAAGATAAAATAAACTACACCTACTTTGACTGTGGTTATTATTCCTTCCATCTTGTTGGGTCCAGTTCTGACGTTGAAAAATCCAGTGTTGTCGCCGCTGATAATCCGAAACTTTGTCGTCCAAGCAGGAGTCTGAGGTTCATCTTCATCAGTAACGGAAAGTTTGAGCACTACAGCACCAACAGTATTCTCTGGTACAGACTGAATAAAAAATGATTAGAAGAAGAATTGAATCCCTTTATTAATAACTTTATTAATCTCTCAGTGGGAAAATTCGTCTCTGCTTTTGACCCATCTGAAGGAATTCGGAGCAGTGGGCAGCCCGAGGGGCATGTGGGGTTCAGTGTCTTGCCCAAGGACACTTAGTTGTAGAACCAGCCGTAGGGGGGATTCGAACCAGCAACCTCTTGGACACCAGTCCAAGCCCCTTACCACTGGACTCTTTTAGTTTAGTTTAGGTTTTATATATTAAACTTGAAGAACGAGAAGTTAAAAATCAAGTGCATTACCTTGTTTTGCACAAACTTTGGTGGGTTGTCATTGCTGTCTGTGATAGTAATAACAGCAGTGCCAGTGGTTGCGAGGGTGGCTCCATATTTTCCATCAGTAGCCACGATTTGTAAAGTATACGTAGTCCATTTCTGGAATGAGATACAGAGGGATACATAAAAAAAAAAAAAAAAAAGATTTTTCTCAATGATTGTTGCATTTCTCACCTCCCTGTCCAGACCGTTTCCTACTACACGAATCTTTCCACTGGAAACGTTGATATCAAACATATTTGCTGTTGGTAATGGTGGATCCTGGCTAATAATCTTGTATTGGACCTTGCCATTCCACGTTGCTGGATCATCTGCATCCGTAGCTGTGACTTGCATGAACTCAAAATCTACCAGAAAATAAAACACAGTTGACTCCACGTAAGTGCACATCGCTTAACCGCAAAATTAGTTTATCTGCACATAGGGAAGCAGCTCCGTTTAAGCACAACATCAGATAACTGCAAGCTTTGGTTTGTTCCGGGCCACAGACACATTAATTTGTGTTCGGATAACTGTACGCTTGACTGAGGCGCGCGCACACGTGGAATGTCTAACTGTAGAACTAACTGTAGCCCTGTTTATTTAAGTTTGTATTAACATGTTTTAAGTTATAGTTTAAGTTATAGTTGTGTCTATTACAACTATGTTGATATAAAAACGAATCGGAGTCGGAGTGGCTCTTTGTTTTGACTTGTTTTTTCACTCTTACTGAGAAGCACAAAAAGGTAAACCCACAATATAATTCGCGCGCACGCGAAGCGGACTGAGTGAAGAGTTCAGAAACGGACATTCGTCTCGAGCTCTGGTGACGAAAGACTTCTCGTGCCGACTAGTGTGAACAAGACAATTCGTGGATTAACCACCGAGTGACGAATAGTGATGGGAAGTTTGATTCTTTTTACTGACTCGGATCTTTAATGCTCGAATGAACAAATAATTTCAAGTCGTTTCGTTCTCTTTCAACAGGCGGCGCTGTGGGTGTTGTTAGAACGATCATGGCTGTCACATGACAAGCGAACGAAAGAGCGATCCGTAAAGATCCGATTATGAACGAATCGCGGACAAAATGCTGCGTGTTGCTCGCTACAGAGTCTGCGCTGTGAACGGTGAACGAGAAACATTTACTAGACCGCGCAGCCCGAGCTGCCTTTCTCTGCGGCTGGTAGAGATTCTTGAGAACAGAAGAAAGTGAAATTTATTTTGACAATAAGTGAGATTTGTGAATCAAAAAGTAACAATATGTTCCCTATAATGTTTGTCTTGTGCATGTATTGTCCAAAACATAACTTATTATTTTATTATTATTATTATTATTATGATTGTTGCAGAGTATACGACAAAAACAACATGTTGATATAATGTTCGAAAGCATAGATTTGCAAACACACTTTACATTATATATGCACAATAGCACCACACACGTCTACAAGAATCAATATCCATTAAATAATTATGACTCCATTATTACATAATGTATCGGGTCAGGTCAGGTGACAAATAAATAAACTTCAGATATCGTTTATATCCTTGTTTCTTAGTCACACAGCACCCTTATCTGATCACGTGACAAGCGAACAAAAGAGATTTGTATATGAACTTATCCCGATCTAAATCAATCTTGCTACTGAGTTTGTGCGGCTCACTGTCACATGACATGCGAACGAAAGAACGATTCGTAAAGATCCGTATATGAACTAATCCCGAACAAAATGAATCTTGCTACTGAGTCTGCAATATAAAAATAATAATATAAACCTTCTAGTCATGATGTTATGACTTGTCATAATTCATTTGATTTGCTTTAACATTGCTCTAAACGGTTTTCAATAAATATTAAAACATTAACGCTTTATGTGCTTTGTCATCAATGTGGGCTTCGGTTGGATCTGCGTTTGCGGGGAATGAAGTGAGAAAAGACAGTTTGTGTTCAAATATTTTTGAATGTTACCAAAAGACGTTTTGATGATTAAATTAAAATTAAATGAGAGTCAATAGTTGTAGTACGCAGTAAATAAGTGGTGGGAGTGTCGTTATCCACGTGACCCGTCTGGCGTATAGAGATATAAGACGACTCCGTAATAGCACACACTCCGCCTATCTGCAAATTCGGTTCCAGTCCCGAGGGGGTGCACAGATACGGAGCAGATTGTATTAATTTGTGCCTACTTTACAACCAAGATATTAGAAAAGAAAATACATAATAGTACACGAAATACATGAAAATAAATTTAGCGGATGCTTATACTTGAGTAACCTTGTGAAACAAAATGCATCTTTTCAGCTGAACAAAAACCCCACTACTAACTCTATGAGTAAAGAATTCAATCTATAAAAGTTCACCTTTGGGAGCAGCTTCAGCAACCTGGCCATTGAAAGGATTTTGAGTGAACACAGGACGGTTATCGTTCTCGTCAAGCACGCGAATTTCAAGCTCCACAGGCTTTGTCTTCTGTCTTCCTTCCTCAACAGCATGAAATAGAAGCTGTAGACAGAGTGAATATTTAATATTTAGGGGTAGACAACTAGGGGTGTCCCAATTACAACATTTTAACTTCTGATACGATACCAATATTGCGTCCACCAATACGATACAAATCCGATACAATAATCAGCACAAAACATGAATACTTTTACCTATTTTGTTGTGTGGTATGTATGAAAGGCTAGATCAACAGAACAAAAGTAAGCAACAGTAAGTATGGAAAAAAAACGACCAATTTATTATCTGTTGGTTGCATACATTTGAACCTTTTACATTTAAAATAAATGAAAAGAGGACAGTTGGTGCGGTATCGAGACAAATTCAGACTTAAATCAGACGTATTTGACTCTTGCGAAAGTCTTGGGAAAAAGTCCTCGTGCAGAGTTTTGTGATGCTGTTTGAAATGAGGTTGGATGTATTAAGCTTTTTGTATTAAACATTTAGCAGACGTTTTTGCACCAAGCCACACTGTCTTTTTCGCACTTTAATGAGAAATAATAATAGTAATAATAATATAAATAGCTCAGATTGCAAGCGCCTTTCTCAACACCAAAGGACGCTGTACAAAACAAAATGAACGAGAGACATTTACAGTAATAGAAATTTGAGTGCATAAGCCAGTTTAAACAAGTGGGTTTTGAGGGCTGGCATGAAAGTGGACTGGCGGTAAGTGAATCTGAATTCCTGATGTGAGGGGGGAGTGAGTTCCAAAGGGCAGGGGCAGACCTACTAAAGGCTCGACTCCCCATGGTGCTCAGGCGGGTTGGAGGAACGGATAGTATAACTGAAGATGAGGATCTTAGGGTGCGAGTGGATGTGTCAATATGAATGAGTTGGGGGGAGGGGTACACCACAGAGCTGTCTACTGACAGGGCAAAAGTGGCAGCCTTTGAAATGGCCGATTTAGTGCCCACCAGCAATAGCTCAGTTTTATCTGCGTTCAATTTGAGAAAGTTGCTTGTGAACCAGGACTTTATTTCAGACAAGCAGTCAATTAGAGAGGTGGGTGGGAGTTGAGCATTTGGTAGGCATGAAATGTAGAGCTGGGTGTCTTCAGCGAAGCAGTGGAACAGGATGTTGAAGTTGCGGAAGATATTGCCGAGTGGTAGAATGTAGATAATAAAGAGTAAACGCCCCAGGACTGAACCCTGGGGAACACCAGTAGTGATGGGGGAGGATTGAGATTCGAAGGATTTGAGGTGGATAAATTGTGAGCGGTCGGTGAGGTAGGAGTGAAACCATTTCAAGGGGACGTCGTTGAGAGCAATGGCGGTGAGGCAATTAAGGAGTATTTTATGAGAGATTGTGTCGAATGCGGCGCTCAGGTCGAGGAGGACGAGGATGGACAGGTGACCAGAATCAGCCGCTTCCAGGAGATCGTTTGTGGTCTTTAAAAGTGCCTTTCAGTGCTAAGGCGGGGCCGGAAACCAGACTGGAACGGTTCATAGAGGGAGTTTTGAGTAAGGTGCTCGTGGAGTTGATTCCAAGATTCTTCCAAGATTCTAGAAAGAAATGTCAGATTTGAGATCGGGCGAAGTTTGTAGGGGTCCAGACCAGGTTTTTTCAGTAGAGGGGTGACGACAGCATTTTTGAAGTGAGAGGGGACAGTACCGGTCGAGAGTGAGGAGTTGATGATGGCAGTGATGAGCGGCAGCAGCGAATGGAGGCAGGGCTTGAGAAGAGGAGTGGGAAGGGGGTCGAGATGACATGTACTAGGCTTGGCTTTAAGGATGAATGCAGAAATTTCAGCGGGGTCGGGGAGGAAGAAGCTTGAGAAAGGCTGAGAAAATGTGTATGAATCAAGTGTGGGGGCAGCGGAGGAATTAGAGCCAAGGCTCTGGTGGATCCGGATGATTTTGTTGGTGAAGGAGGAGGATAGTTGACTGCACATTTTAGTCGAGTAAAAGTGGGCCGGAAAGGGATCCGGCGGTTGTAGGTGGTTTTTCAGGAGAGAGAAGAGAGTTTTGGAGTTGCCCATGTTGGAACTAATCAATTTTGAGAAGTAAGCAGTTTTGGCCAGAGTAATAGCTTCCTTTCTGAACGTTTCTGAAAAGCATTTCTTTTTGTACGGCCAACCGGGTTTTATTGTACAGGCGCTGCAGTTGTCTGTTTTTGGCCTTCATAGAGTGGAGAGTGGGGGTAAACCAGGGGGCACTGTGCGTGTAAGTGACTGACCGGGTTTTCACTGGGGCAAGAGAATTCAGAATATTACAGAGATGGATATTATACTGGTTGACTAGCACATCGGGTGGAAGTGAAATGTCCAAGGGAGGAACAGCCCTGATGCAGGAGGAGAGGGTAGAGGCATTTAGACCCTTTAGATTGCGGTATGAGATGAGACGGGGGATTTTGACAGCGGAGAGGCAGAGGGAAAGGTAGAATGAGATGAGGAAATTATCTGTTTCCGTACTGCCACACGTAAAATACTGCCACACGGCCAACATCGCTCTGTACTACTTGCTTGCAAGCAGCAGTGTTGTGATCACAGGCTTTGCGCGCCGGCTCTGGGCACTGCTGAATGGAAGAGTCGTAACAGAGTTTTGAGTGGAACGCTCATATTTACTGGAGCTTATATTGAAAATTTCCGACATAAAAAAAAGTAAAAAAGCGAAGTAAAAAAAATTGTATAATTAAAAATGTATAAAAAATCATTTTACTCTGTTTCATACTATGCCATAAGCGAGGACAAAGTAGTCCAGGCGTTATATAGAAAGTGTTTTTTCTTATTTTCTTACCATTCCATTTCACATTCCAATTACTGCATATACGTAGAAATTCCATTTAGCAATGGCATGTGCTAACTTATGTTGCTTTTGTTTACCTAAACTTCTCTCGCATTATATCCCTCTCTTCTGTACTTTAGAATCAAGGAGATAAAATAATTATCTTCATCAAAGGTAAAATTATATCCACCCTCCTGAAAACAAAGAGATTAGGAAAATTAGAATAAAATACCTTGTATGTAGCTTTTTGTTCCCGGTCAAGTGTCCGAGTCACATACAGAGCTCCTGAGTATCTGTCTACAAAAAAAACACCTACAGGCTCCAGATCTGCTCCTTCACCTGTGATGCTGTAGGTCATCTGAGTTTCTGAAGCAGGGTTAGACTTTATCTACAATACAAAGAGGGGAAAAAATTCAACTACAAATTTCTCATAAGCCTTTGTTTTTGATCTGCTTTTATTCAGTTCTACTTACTGTGTATTGTTCTGGGAAAGGACCTATGCTGTTTTCAGGAACTGATATAAGAGTAATAATTAAAAATCTTTTGGCTCTTTTACGTCCTGGTGATGACTTTGGAAACTCAAGGACCAGGTCCTCAGGAGACAAGTCAATCTAGAAAACAAAAGCATTTTCATTTTTAAATGTATGTTTTGTGGTCTAAGTTCAGTACTTTTGCAGTGGTCTTGTTTCTACCTGTGGAGAGATGCTTGTCTCAGCATTCGTGAGTTGATCATGATCGTGAATACGCTCAAGTCGAATAAACGCAGTGTGTTTCCTTCCACTCGAGTCCCAAGCAAAAACATGGAAAACCTTGTGACCCTCGTGAAGAGTCACTGGTCTCTTCAGCTTCACGGTCCCGTCAGTGCCGACATGAAACCGCTTGTCAACAGACTGGAACAGTGTCCTTGCCTTTCCATCGCAGTCATCAAAAGTAACTGTGGAAAAAAGATCAGGAGAATCAGTTATGTTTTGTCAGTTCAAATGTGTTAGATCCTTTTGAAAAAGAAAACATGTTAAAAGTGGAACCTATTTTAGGAAAAACACCCAATTACTACAGCTGCCATGCATAGGTGTAAAGTCTGAACACAGACCACTTGGGTGTAAAGATGGAAAAAAGTGTCACAAAATAATATATATTGCAATACAGCTTGAATGAATGTTTTATCAAGAAAAGATTGATCTTAAAATAACACACAAGCGTGTCTTTGTGTTACAGATAATCAGAATTTAATTATTAATTTTATCATGGTAAATTTTATGCATTATTACAGATTTGATGTCATGTGATCACAGCCGGTAAACAATCTAAATGCTGGATTAGGATTGCGCGTGGGGTAGAATCATTTTTACATGTTCCATCCATCAACAATATTTAAGAAAAAGGCACTGGTGGAATCGAACAAACATGAAATGGACGGTATATACAGTGTGCAAATAGCTAAGTGCAAACATGCTATTGTGTTTGTTCACAACAGGAAGTTTCCTACCATGCAAGTTTCTCACAGCAGCATTGATGCAATAACTGTGAAACTCCAAATGCAAACTCAAGCTGATTGTAACTGTAATCAGCAACAACAACAAAAATCAGAGAGAAAAAACATATTTTTCCTCAATTTGTGAATCGAGATTAAAAGGCACATGTGACTCTTTATTGAATGATTTCCAGAAGACTATCTGAATTATAGTATAGGTTTTAGACATTATTTCAGTGATACCAGTTAATTCACTTGTCATAACATAATATAAAATGTATTAAAACATAATATTAACATTTTAAAAAATATTTAAAAATAAAAAGAGAATTGGCAGAATAATCCTGCTACATGCGTTGTCATGTTCCTGAAATATTGTTATTCAACCATTCTGACAGTGAGAGAGTGAGCGAGAAGAATAAATACTGTCAAAGTGGTATTGACATTTTGCATTTTCTTAACTGTATAACTTTTGTAACTCGTCAGACAATATAATAATAATAATATGAGTATTTGTAGGGTGCATTTCACAGTTTTAACTGTCTCAAAGCGCACAAAATATGGTGCCAGGATGCATTAAATGTCGCGCCATATCTATATAAATAGTAAAATACTATTCTCCATGTAACGCCTTAAACTTTTTACTTTAATGTATCGACTTTACTTTCATGCATTTAGAAGACACAATTTTTTTTGTTTTTTTTTTTACAATAGAATTACATATGCTTTTCATAGGAATGAAAACTGTTCCAACCATCAGCATTCGAATGAGCTGCTATGAAAGTGACAAAAAAAAGTTATTTTAAATATATGGTTTTAAAAAAAGGCATGGAAAACAATTTTTGTTGCTAAGGTAGAAAGGTTTAACCACAAACAAAACATATAACAATTTCAAAGTTCGTTGTAATGTTGCTTTAGTAGCCAAAGAAACGTGTAACTAATGGGAACCCTTCTGTATATAGTAATCAAAACATTTACATACCCACATAAATGCATTTTGGGAATCAACTTTTCAGTTTGAGGAAAGGAAAGCACTTCTTTTAAAAAGATAATAATGTAGTGCGACATGTTAACATATAACACTTGATACTAGTTTAACAAAGTCAGAGAGGCCAGGCTGAGATTTGGACATGTTCAGAGGAAGGATAGTGAATGTATTGGTATAAAGATGTTAGAGATAGAACTGACAGGACAAAGAGCAAGAGATGTAAGAGATAACATGAGAGTGGAAGACACTCAAGACAGAAAGTGAAGTACAGTAGTAGACACAACTCAACTCACCTCTTCCGAGTCTCTTTCCTCTATGAAGGTGATCTCGGTGCACTTTAAAAACATACTGCTCAGAGTCAAATCCAGGTGTACACGACGGCTGCTCAGCATTTTCACAGGATAACGGCTAGAAACGTTAAAAAAACGATTTAGTTTACAGCAAAGAACCTCCTGCCGTGGGTAAAACTGTTCAACCATGTCAAGTCTACATTATATCTCGTCAACAGCGAAATACCTCACCTGAAAAAACAGAAGAATCACTCCTAATCGGAAAATCCAAAAAGCCTCCATTTGAACAACCGTGTGAAGAAGACGCATTAACTGTCCCTTGTCAAGTCTAAAAGCGGAAATAAAAGACAAAAGTGCACAAAAGTTGTAATGACTGAGGACTATAGCAACGATATGATCGCGTCTTCGAGTGAGAGTGATTCATTCCTATGCAGTCAGCTACTGGACGGTGAGCGGAGGGCGGGGCTTTTTTTGATTGGCTGGCAGGTGAGTTTCAAATACTGTACTCCACACACAAATTGTACACACTGTAGGAAACACCTAAATGTATTATCAATTATCCAATTTTAATACATGTGTATCATATTTCAATTGAAATCATATATCTATTTAATGTCATGGTATTTGCACTACTTAACATAAAATATATACTGTACTCACAATCTTAAATTGGGTTTTAGGTCTCAGCTACAATAAAAAATAGGAAAATGTGCTTTCTCCATCATTGCCCTGTATTGTCTGTCAACGCTTTAAGGTCATTTGAAACCCCATTTCACATCTGAGCTTTGTGAAATGACAAAGATCCCAAATTTTACACAAGTGAAGTCGACGGTGTCACGCCCACACTCCAAAAGGGGAGTGTGGGTGACGTAGGGAAACACAAACACAGATGACGATCAAATACTGGGTTTAATGGCGGAATCACACACTAGGAAACACCAAACAATACTGACACGAGGATACGATGAGACGAAGAGACAAGGCTCGGGATATACTCAAGACTTCGAGGAGACTTGAGTTCACGTGCTGACTGGAACAGTCCTTGGAAACGATGGTCACTTGGAAAACTACTGGATCACTCGGAAACAGGTAGGTCACGGAGGGTCTGGGAGATCACGCAGGGATGTGGTGACGACAACAGACGCTGAACATACTGAGGGACGGAAGTGCTCCGGGGAAATTGGCTCCAGCTGGGAACGGGGCAATCAGGTCAGGGGGTGGAGCCGGAGATGGTGGAGAGATGACAGAGTATTCAAGCAGGCTTTGTATTCAAGCAGAAACTATAGTAGCGGACTTGTGTCAGTCCCAGATCCCATCTGCCACCACCACAAAAATAATACAATTATTGAGTAGAAATGTAAAATAAGAAGAGCTGTGAACGGGACGACAAAACTTCAAAGAAAAAAATGGCCGTAAAGACCAATCTAAGTATAATTAAGGAAAAAACATATACATGTTATAAGATACAATTATAAGCTTTTCTTTACACAGAATTCAAACCACAAATGCTCAACAACACTCAGCAGAAAACTGCAGGAAAAACAGCGCAGCGCAAAGGTAACGCGACAAATGTGTAGCTCCTCGTCGGAGCCGTGCGGTTTTTCAGTTCGAGGACATGCACCTGAAACAGTTAAACACGCTCGCATTTCTTAGTAAGAACTGAAGAGTAAATTCATGTTCATAAAGTGACATGATGAGACCACTAAGATAAGATCAGCCCTGCAACAGTGTTTCAACCTTCATTGCAATAATCTGTTGGTTTAAATTAAAATATTTGTTTACAGAAGATGTAAGAAATGCACAGGACACATCCTATTATAAATCATATCTTAATATAAATAAGATCTATATAGAAGATAACTGCTCATTTTAAATGTAAATAAGAAAATATTAAAATCTTAATAAAGTTATTTATTTTTACTTTTTTTGACAAGAACAAAGTGTGATTGTGTGATTTAGGCACTGTGTGCTTTAATTTCAATTGTTGATGATCAATAAATATTCCTATAGAAGATCTGTGTGTGTTTCCATTAATTATTTTAAAATCAAGTAATGCAGACTTTATTTAAAAAAAACCTCATTTTTAATGAAAATTTTTTTTGTATAATCGACCCACCCTTTATTATTATTACAGTTATAAAAGGCGTGTTTTTTTTATGCTAGATTTAAACTGACTAACTATCTAGTTACGTCTGTAACTCCGGTTCCCTGAGAGATGGGAACGGATGACACCACAGGTGGGGAACAACGTTTCCTGACAAAGCAATGAAGCAATAGAATGACGCAGTGATAACTGCAGCCAATGGCGTTGGAGCACCGCCCTGTGGGCGTGGCCTGCGAGCCCAAGCTGGTGCTCCATCCGCCATATCCTCAGTACAATGACTGAACGACAGGAGAGCCACTCCAACCAACCATCGTTCACTTGCGGCAACCTATGTGGTGTCATCCGTTCCCATCTCTCAGGGAACCGGAGTTACAGACGTAACTAGATAGTTCCCTATCGAGCTGTCCACTACTGACACCACAGGTGGGGAACGCAATACAATCCCCGCCGCAAGGGAACCCGGCGCACCCGCCGACACAACGAAACCCCATGAGGGTCACACACACGGCCGGCACGTCACCAACAACGGGAACCCACGTGACCTGGCCCTGTCGCTGCCCAGGCCCACCTAAGCAGAGTCCTCTCCTCCTCTTGCGACAACACATGTGGCGCAAAAAGGGACGACATCCAAGGTGTAAACCGTGCAAACGTCTCCACCGACGCCCAGCCGGCCGCCCTGCAATGTCCTGCAGCGACATCCCCTGTAGAAAGAGCCCGGACGCCCTCCGGACACTGTTGATTCTGTAAACCACACGCCTGCTTATGGCACCAACAGTCCACTGAGACAAGCTGCTTCGACAGCGGCCCCCTCCAAGACCAAGACCGAGACCGGTCTCACACCGTCGAGCGGCACAGGCTGAGAGAGAGAGGGACATGCCGCCGATTGTGCGTCTCATCCGGAGACTCAAGTACGAGGCTCATCATCAGCGCTCCGTGCACAGGAGGCGGAGCTGCTTCACCAACTCAACTGTACCCTCAGGGCGCGATGCCGACGCGCGCACATAGCATACAAGCAGTTAACACATGTCATATGTGACATAAACTCCGACACATACTTTCTCCGGAAAATATGACAACCCACCAATATACAAATGTATACCCTGAGGTACTCCAGCCGACGCCTTCCGCCGAAGCCAACCCTTATATGCGGCTTGATGGAAGTGTAATCTTGAAACACCTTACAAATGCCAAGCACTCGAATTGATAGTACTATGCCCCCTACATGGGAACAACCCATCCTGACCACTGGGAAGAACAGAATACCAGGACAATTCCTGACTGCCCAACAAGGCCGACGACCCACTAGTCCAGAGGCCATGCACCGAGTGCCGGCTGAGCGTGCGTCCCAGGTGGTGAACCTGAAGCAGGCCCTGGCGTTGTACAGATCTCCAGACCACGATCAGGAGAGAGATGCTCAGTGTACCATAAAAAACAACAGGGGAAAACCTGTGCACACGCCCGAAGGAAATGTCTCCTACAGCAACCTGTTATACTCAAAGCTAACAAGCAATAAGACAAGGACACATACTGTAAGCTTACGCACAGCATGCATAAAATTAATATGACGTCACATTGTACGACATAACAGATCTCGACAATTTGTCTGTCGTGGTGCCCATCTCAGAACTGCAGAAAAAAGGGCAGAGTCATGCCAATTTCTTCTTGCTCCACCGACACAACAGTGTGTGATCTGAAATGAGTGGAAAACGTGTGCAAACTCAGCGTTTATCCCAAAACCAGTGCAGACACGCCGAGTGCAGAATACACATACAACACTGGAGAAAAACAAAACAGTGCGGTATGCCACAATGATTTAATGACGGTGTAAGCAACAATCATTTGATGTCATTATGCAACATATTCCATATGCATGACCAAACAATCATTGCAACCGGCCGAACTATCGGCGCACGGTCACAGCCCGTTGGACCAGCAATTGCCGCCGTGTTCTATCAGGCAAGTATAGAAACACGTCATTAACACTGTAAAGCGCTTCCGATGGGGGAGAAACACAGCCTCGCCGATGCCGGATGCACAGAGCGCCAGTGAACACACGGATACCCTGCATTGCGCGCTATAGAGACCACGTCACTTCCGCACATAACAACGGAGCTTGCGCTGATTCGGCGTGACACATGCGCGCGCCACCCACAGCACCGTTTCACGCGCTCCCTGAGGACAGTCGCGTAAGACATTAGCGACGTGCCGTTCATGAATAATTCAGTAACCATGAAAGGAAGCTTATATGGCTCGAGCTGGATGCGCCTCCTCAGAGAATACCCGCTCACCAGAGATAGGGCTTGTGTGGTCGGGACGAGCGCTTGCCACGCCCCCTCGTTGAATGATTCGCACACAATACACGCCTTCATGACACATGAATCAATCTCCCAACGAACCAGTCGCTGACAAATTATCCAAATTCGGGATGAACGAGACCCCTTGTTGAAGGTCCGCGTCACCATTGCCGAATGTTTATGTGTCTCTGGATGAAAATATCCCGCGTGAAGATACGTTATCATGCCATCGCCGAGCCGCGGCATGAGTAAAAGATCCGAGTCACTAAGAGTCGGCTCCTCCATACCACCGTGGGGCGCGAATCCGCTCGACCGCGAACCCCAGAAGATCCGTCTCTGCACCATTGATCATGACGTTGAGGTATGTGCCCTTAGAAACTGAAGGCGTCCCCAGGCTTCACGGGACGATGTCTGTCGACCCCTGAACGAGCGTCATTCACCAGAGGCTCATGAGAATAAAATAACGAAACACCAACACCGGCGTCGTTGCATTTCTTTAATGAATTTTGCACACACCCGCACGTGCTGAGTGCAAAACATACGTAGCGCCGGAATTACGCGCCACACGCGCGGCCATTTCGCCTCTGGACGAGCGTCCTCCCAGGCGACGCTCGGCAACGAGAGGGAAGTAGCCGCTCACATGCGCTCCTCCGCGCTCTCCCATACGCCCCTGAGGCGTCGCCAGCGCGCTTGAGTGACGCGTTCACCTCCCAGACATCTGACGGCGCGGGCTTCTCCGGGTTAACGCCAGTTAGCGTAGGGAGCTCGAATCACACAACAAGAACATGTCCATGAAGCACACGCTTACTACAGCACATTTCAACACAGACCGGAGTCCGGGAACGATTTCTGCTCCCCAAGCGGGTCATTCAGCCCGTTGGAGACCTGGCAGTCTATCGGCGGTGTACAGGCCCGTTTAAGCCTCGGCCTTGACGCCGCAAGATCTGCATCAGGCCCTCCAGCTCTGCAAGCAATCCGCCGGCGCTCCTCACCTGCTGGATGTCCGCCACAGGAGCCGAAAAAGGGGAACGTGTGTATGTGCGCCTCCCGCAGCGTGTCGCGATAATCGCGCTCATGTGCCGCTTATGTGTGCGGCCTGACGAAGAACCGTTCGAAGAGAGACGGCTGACACCGAAGCTGTTTCCCAACATCTTTAATAAAACATTGCAACGCACTGAAGCACACATGCATTCACAGTGTTAAATAAAGTCGGTGGAACCGAAACGTCCCGCACGGCCACCAGAACACAGCGCCACTTCGCCGGGGCCGGTGGGGCGTGTCGCGCTTCTCCGAGCGCAAGCAGCCGGCGCTGTTGATCGTCCCGCGACCATGGCTCCGCGCGCCCAATCGTAGACCTGGAGCGCCCCTCTCGGCGGGACGAGGCTGCTGCCTGGAAAACACTGTTGAATATACAGCCGAAGGTTTGGCCTTCTCTGGGCCGCATCCCCGCCCTCAATTATCGAGTCAGGCGCGCCGCCGAACAGGCTCTCGGCCCCAACGGCGCATCCAGCCCTGGGCGCCATACCGGTCTTGCACCAGTCCATGCACGAGCTGGACGGCAGTTCCGGAGCCACCCCTTCGATGTTCGTGAGGGCCACTGCCTCGGTCGGCACTCATCCAGGGCCTCGGACCCTGTCGCCGCGTGCCCATGAATACCCGAGTGGGATGCCGCCGTCATCGTCCGACAATCGGGAAGCGCGGCCTGCAGCAGAGGAACAGGGGGACCTCACTCACCCGCTCCATCTGAGGCAACGGTCCGGCCCTCAGCCAGGACCTCGTCGGCGAGCACGCGGTCGGCACCTGGCGCCGCGTACTCAGGAAAAGAAACCGGGTGGGACGTCGTCGTCGTCGTCCGACAGCCGGGCAGCGCGGCCTGTAGCAGATGGAAAAGGGGACCTCACTCACCCGCTTCATCTGAGGCAAGGGTCCGGTACTCAACCAGGACCTCGTCGGCGAGCACGCGGTCGGCACCTGGCGCCGCGTACTCAGGAAAAGCCGAGTGGGACGTCGCAGCCGCCGTCCGACAGTCGGGAAGCGTGGCCTGCAGCAATGGAAAAGGGAAAAACTCACTCACCCGCTCCATGCGAGGCAACGGTCCGGCACTCGGCCAGGACCTCGTCGGCGAGCACGCGGTCGGCATCTGGCGCCGCGTACTCAAGTAAGAACCCGGGTGGGACGTCGTCGTCGTCGTCGTCCGACAGCCGGGCAGCGCGGCCTGGCGCCGCGAGCTCAGGAAAAACCCCGGTTGAGACGTCGTCGTCCAACGATCAGGAAGCGCGGCCTGCAGCAGATGGAAAGCACTACCGGCTCCATCTGAGGTAATCTCCGCCAAAACATCCGAGTCCCAAGAGCGAGACGTGGCTCCTTTGCCCGGCGCAAGGTAAGGGAAGAAAAGCCGGCCATCCGATGTTTTCCCGCTCCAAACTTCGCCATAGGGCGCCCACAGGCATCACTCGACAGTCACGACGCGCGGCGGATCTGTCGAGGGCCGGTGTAGCGTGACCGAGCCCTAGGCACGAGATGCACTACGCGCGGGTGCCGGCAGACTCAGGGCCCCGAGCACCGAACTCACCCCCGCCCACCGGGCTGAATTGTTCGCCCGCCGGGGACGAACGACTCCAGCCCGGTGCTACTGCTATCACTAGCCATACTCTAAGCGGCGGTAAAAACTATCAAAAAGACTATAAGACTAGTAAAGTCTAGGCTATGCTCAATTGCTCGTGAAGAAAATTGTACTGAGGATATGGCGGATGGAGCACCAGCTTGGGCTCGCAGGCCACGCCCACAGGGCGGTGCTCCAACGCCATTGGCTGCAGTTATCACTGCGTCATTCTATTGCTTCATTGCTTTGTCAGGAAACGTTGTTCCCCACCTGTGGTGTCAGTAGTGGACAGCTCGATAGGGAACTGATTTTGATTCTCGGATCAGCAGAGTGTTCAATTGTGGATACCGTCACCCATTCATGAATTTAATTTTATACATGTATATAAACACCTTATAACACGTTTGTTTTCGTTATATTTCGTAGCTATTAAAAGCCCCTTTCACACATACAGACATTCCTGGCAAAATACCGGTATTTTGCCTGCACGCACGTAGGTGTGAACAGACAAATGCCGGGAAATTCGTTCCGGCAATATTCTCGCGCGGTCATTTCGCGCTTTCGCGGGTCTAGCCGTTCAAAATGATGTCACAAAAGAATCACTCGTCGCTGTTTACAGAAATCACAGTCGGAAAAGTCCTCCAACTGAAACGACAGCAAAATCAAAGCGCCTATAATATTACGGGCGGATGAAGACATTTGTCACCACATTAAAGGAACAGTTAGTGATGCCGTCTCTTATGAAACAATTACCCACGTTATTCATGATTACACAGGAGCAGCTGTTTAAGCACTCGTCCTCTGAGGCTGACAGGAATTACAACACGGTATCCACGAGCCAAGCATGTGCCATTCCAACAACACAATTCGTCTTTCACTCGCTCGTATGGTTTTAATTCAGGTGCGACTTGGTGGGGCCAGCCATTGAGCACGTAATCATGAACAACTAAAATGGTGGGATCGACTGCTGACTCATCAGTAAGTTCCTCCAACGATACGAATGAAGAGAGAGGAGCATGGACCAGTTGGATCAGGTCGTTGTCCTCAGACCCTGGGCTTGAAAAAGTGTGTGGTGGCCAGTGTTGTGCAAGTTAATTCAAATTTGTAATATATTACATATTACTTATTACTGTTTGAAAAAAGTAACAAGTTACATTACAATATTACTGTCTCATAAATGTAATATATTACATTACTTCTGTATTACTTTTAAGTTACTTTCACCAAGTAGAAATTAACAAAAAATTTACCTAAAATAACAAAGTGTACCTTTTACTTCTACAGTAGTTTGTTACATCCAGTAGAAGTCTTAGTTATGTAGCCTAATGACTGTGGCCTTTCCAAGCTACAATATACATAGTCTATAATTGTAGAGTGACCATATAATTAGATTTTTAAAAAAGAGGAAAACCGGCGCGGCCTCAACAAATTTTAGACAGGCTTCTCGAAGGTTGATGAACATACTTTAATATGAATTTGAAAAAAATGTAACAATTTTAGTCTGACTTTTTTCACAATAAATTAATAATATAAAAATAAATCTTTTTATAATTTATAAAATCCAACCGGATGTCTGGTGAAAAGACGCTTGGCAACACTAATAATTAACATTAACACGTGTTAAAAGTATGGTACACATAAAGCGATTTTCCTACAATATTTGTGAATAACCTGGGTATATTTGATATTAGACACAACATGACTATGTAAACTTCAGTGCGTTTTATTCATTTTGAATGACTTACCACACAATACTGTCCTGCTTTCTGGCCATAAAGTGCAGACGACAGTATCGTTGCTGTCAGTGTTGGGAGTAACGCGTTACAAAAGTAACATATTACACTAATATATTACTTTTTGCTGTAACGCGGTAGTGTAACTTATTACTTTTAGTATTTTCAGTAATATATTACTCGTTACATGCAAGTAACGGTTGCATTACATCAAATCTTTCACTTTCAAGACAGTAAATCAAACATTTAATATTTCCTGTTCGCAAATAGACACACAAGTCATTCGTTCCGCCTTTCGCTGGTGGAGCGTTGTATTTTGTAACGCTCTGAGCTCGAGGTGTGCAGCGATTGGCTGTGCTCTGAGCTAGCGGCTGACAGCTGTGGCTCTGATTAGCGGCTGTGTTCCACTCAGTCAGTCGCGCCAGTCGCACACTCGCGGCACATTAGAACATTTAATAAACAACAGCCGAAGGTACATTCGCAAGATGGTCTTATGCGCATTGTTTCAGTTTTGTAAAAAACAAGAACATAGTGAAATGCAACCGCTGTATTGTCGGCATCAAAAACAGCTATTTAAAAAAACACCTCGAACTGCCATCCGCTCGACCTGGGAAGAGAAAGAAAACAGCAACGACAGTGTCCTCTGCACTTTATGAGCAGAAAGCAGGACAGTATTGTGTGGTGAGTCATTCAAAATGAGTAAAACGCACCGAAGTTTACATACTCCTGTTGTATCTGATATCAGATATACCCAAGTTATTCACTGATATTGGAGGAAAATCGCTTTGTTTACCATACTTTTAACACTTATTAATGTTAATTATTAGGGTTGACAAGCGTCTTTTCCCCAGACATCCGGGCGGATTTTATAAATTCACGATAATGTCCGGTTTTCCCTC
>CM051504.1:1896278-1965460 GCA_028031935.1 Paedocypris micromegethes
TGATTGTCCTCTTTTTTTGGAAATCAAAATATATGGTCACCCTACAATTATAGATTATGTATATTGTTATTTGTAGCTTGGAGAGGCCACAGTCATTACCCTACATAACGCTATGTCTTCCACTGGTTGTAACATAAATTACTGTACAGGTAAAAGTAAAAGTAAAAGGTACATTTTGTTATTTTAGGACGTTAATTTCTACTTCTGTAGTTATTTTGGTGAAAGTAACTTAAAAGTAATACAAAAGTAATGTAATATATTACATTTCTGAGACAGTAATATTATAATGTAACTTATTACTTTTTACAAAGAGTAATTAGTAATATGTAACATATTATAATTATATATAACATATAAGTAATATGTAACACCTCGAGCTCAGAGCCAATAGCCGCACACCTCGAGCTCAGAGCAGCGTTACAAAATACAACGCTCCACCAGCGAAAAGCGAGACGAATGACTTACTTGTCTATTTACGAACAGGAAATATTAAATGTTTGATTTATTGGTTTAAAAATGAAAGATTTGATGTAACGCAGGCGTTACTTGCATGTAACGAGTAATATATTACTGAAAATACAATAAGTTACACTACCGCGTTACAGCAAAAAGTAATATATTAGTGTAATATGTTACTTTCGTAACGCGTTTTCCCTTTCGAAAGCGAACTTCAATGTCACATAAGGGGAACAACGTTTCCCGACCAAAACTGAAAGCTAATAAAACAACGCAGTGAAAACTGCGGCAGTGCCGACGATCCGCCCCTGGGCGGAGCCCTATATAAGCACGGATTCGGCGGCACTGCCCCAGAACAAAATTCTTCACGACACTGTTAGCTATGGCGACTAAACGTGGGCGTTCGACGGCCAAGGCCGTCGAGAAAACATGTGCGTTGTGCCCGGGACTCATCTCGCCACCGGACACGCATCTTTTGTGTGTTAGGTGTTTGGGTCACGAGCACGCGCTGGCGGCGCTGGACAAGAGCGTCGACTGCATCGACTGTCGGGAGCTTACCCTCGGCGCGATCTGGAGCAGGGTCGACGCTTCTCGGCCGCCATCAAGATCCATCCCGGCTCCGGTTGGGGCGACGGCAGCTCACTCTTGGGGCTCGCTGGAAGAGATGGAGCGCGAGTCTTCGTCACGGGCGGCACAAGATCTCTCGCCGGATGAGGACCTGGCTTCACTGGACGGGGTGAGCGACTCCGGTGAGGATAACGCCGCACACGCGCAAGACCACGTGGCCACCGCGGAGGAGCTGATGGGGTTCTTCGGCGATTCCGTCGCCATTTCAGAAATCAAGTGGGAGGCCCCGGGCCCGCAGCCGGAAAAATTGCTGGACGGCTGCGGGCTACGCACTTCAGCTCTCGTCAACCGGTCCACAAGGGTGCTCCGTTCTTCCAGGAGATCCACGACGAGCTGACGAGCTCTTGGGATAAGCCGTTCACGGCGAAGACGCGTCCGAAAGGTCTGCAGCTGTTGTCTTCGGTGGAGGGCGGCGACAAGGTGGGCTACGGCAGCATCCCGCGCGTCGATCCGAAGATGGCGGCACATCTGTGTCCCGGCGCGCAGTGGGGAGCCCCGCTCGCCTTCCAAGCCCTGCCGCGTCACCGCGGCCATTGCGGAGAAGGCCTACGCTACGGCTAGCTACGCGGCTGCGTCGCTACACGCACAGGCCTCGCTCCTCGTCCTCGTCTCTAGCCGGCTGAGGGATGAAAAATCGGAGGGCCTGCAGAACGTCGCGCTGATCACCGACTATGCGTTGGAGTCTTCTCGTCGCATCGCAGAGAGCCTGGGTAAGACCATGGCCGGCTTGGTCGTTCTTCAACGTCATCTCTGGCTGAATCTGGCGGACATCAAGGAGGAGGCCCGCCGTTCGTTGCTGGATGCGCCGCTTTCCGGCGATAGCCTCTTCGGTTCGGCGGCTGGCGAGATCGCGGAGGGCTGCTCGGAGGCGGAGAGGAGCTCCAAGGCTTACGGGAAGGCTTTCCCGCGGAGGGAGGCTCGTCAGCCGAAGAAGCCTTCACAGCGTGAGCGTCCGCTGCCGGCTTTTCGTCGCGATGCGCGGCCGTACGCGGATGTGGCGCGGGAGCGGCCGGCTGCTAGGCCCGAGCCGCCGGTGAAGAGTTCGGGCGCGCCGGCACAGAGGAGGCGCGGCACGGGCCGCGCTCAACGGCCACCCCGTGGTTCCGACGGGCCCGTTCAGCGTTCCTGACTCTCGGCGAGCCCAGAAGCGGGCGTTTTCCCCACCGAGCAGTTCCGGCTCACAGGGTGGGAAGAGAGTGTGTTTGATGCATGTTGGTGCAGTAAAAATAAAAGCTCTTTGTTCTGTGACTCCTTGTGCTTGTGTGACTTCACCACCGGCGGCGGCGGATCTGCAGCGCAGCGACGAACACAGGTTAGTGGGCGCGAGTGTCTGTCCCTCGGCCAGCGGCAATATGAACGCGACTACCGCGGCGTGCCGCTCGGCCGAGGAAGCGCGCGCGGGGTTGAGGACAAATGGCGTGTTTTTGTGGACTGGTGTGAGGCTGCGGGTTGCTGTCCTCGGACTTGTGCTGTGCAGGCGGTTCTGTCTTTCCTGCAGGAGCGGCTGGAGGCGGGCTGCTCGCCGGCTACTCTGAAGGTGTACGTGGCGGCTGTTGCTGCACACCGCGAGGTCGTGGACGGCCGTTCGTTGGGAAGGCACAGGTTGATTTCTGGTTTCCTAAGGGGGGCCAGACGGCTGCAACCGGCCAGGCCTAGGCTGGCCCCTGTTTGGGACCTTTCCTTGGTCCTCAGGGCTTTGGCTGCCCCGCCTTTTGAGCCGTTGGGTGAGTCTAGCTTGAAGCTGTTGTCTGGGAAGACGGCGTTTCTGCTGGCTCTCGCATGCGGAAAGCGCGTGGGGGACCTTCATGCTTTCTCGGTTACTCCCATTGTTTGCAGTTTGGGGTAGGAGATTGCATGGTGAGGCTTGTGCCTCGGCATGGTTATGTTCCTAAGGTGTTGTCTACGCCGTTTAGGGATCAAGTGGTCACCATCAGGGCTTTTGGGTCCGGTGACTCTCCGGTTTGTCCTGTTCGGGCCTTGAGGGCTTATGTGGATAGAACTGGCTCTTTCAGATTGGCGGAGCAGCTTTTTGTTTGCCACGCTGGTTTTAAGAAAGGGGAACCGTTGTCTAAGCAGCGTTTGTCGCACTGGATTGTGGATGTGATTCGTCTGGCCTATGATCTGCAAGGTCTGCCGTGCCCGGACGGGGTGCGGGCACATTCCACTAGGGCCCTGGCGTCCTCATGGGCGTGGGTGAGGGGAATGGGGCTTGGCGACATCTGCAGGGCGGCAGGCTGGTCTTCGAGTGAGACGTTTGCACGGTTCTATAATTTGGATTTTTCCTCGTTTGCTCCGCATGTGTTGTCGGCGCTGGAGGAGGTTCCTGAACCGGCTGAGTCGGGGACTCGGTAGTGTTCTTACTGGTCGTCTCGGGTTTTCCCGGGGGTGGGTGCCTGATCCGCGCGTTTTTCGCGCGGGGGGTACTGGACGGTCTGGACTGCCTCCTGTGGCGGGGATTGAATTACGTCCCCTTATGTGACATTGAAGTTCGCTTTCGAAAGGGAACTCTCCAGGTTTCGTATGAAACCCTTGTTCCCTGAGATAAGGGAACGAGATGTCACATATGTTGCCACAGGGGGGGGCAGGATTAGGGGTGGTTGGGGAGGCTTCCTGTCGTTCAGATTCGTTCTGGGGCAGTGCCGCCGAATCCGTGCTTATATAGGGCTCCGCCCAGGGGCGGATCGTCGGCACTGCCGCAGTTTTCACTGCGTTGTTTTATTAGCTTTCAGTTTTGGTCGGGAAACGTTGTTCCCCTTATGTGACATCTCGTTCCCTTATCTCAGGGAACAAGGGTTTCATACGAAACCTGGAGAGATTCCGAACACTGGTGGTGGCACAGAATGAGACAATAAATCAGCTACAACGTTATCCTTCCCGGATGTGTACTGCACTGTGAAAAGTGTCTTGTTGGATCAAAGTAAAAAAAATTGCGTCAACAGATAACACCTAATTCGTTTATTTTGGTTCAACTTAAAATTTTACGTTCAAGTTCATTTGTATAGCGCTTTTCTTAGTCCGAGACCAACGCAAAGACGCTATGTGATAAAAAAGTGAAAAAATCCTCATGATGCCTTCCTCCGGCAGGGGTGTGGATCACGCAGGAGAGGGAGTGAAACGAGCAAAAACAAAAGCTATTAGCACTATGAAGGGTTCTAAGAGAAAAAATATAGCAGTGACACTACGGTACAGGTGAGGTTCGGTTCCGGGCTTCTACCTAGTGCAGTCTTCCTATTCGTTAATGCAGTGTTGGGCAGTAGCTTCGCTACTTGTAGGGAAGCTATTAGCTTAACTACATTTTTCAGTAGCTTGGTGGTAGCGAAGCTATTTTCTGATCCAAATAACTTTTCCGTAGCGAAGCAATTTTTTTGCTCGAGTAGCGGAGTAGCTTCTGCACAAGCTACATTTCACTAAAGCTACATTTTCGTTGAAGTTTCACATTCACGCCGCTGCACTAGTTCGCGTCTCGCGAACGAGCAGATGCTTTAAGAGTCGATGCTTTAAGAGTCGATGCTTTGCAGCGGACGACAAAAACTGACTCCGATAAGAGATCATTGGTCAGATCTGTTGAGACATTTTTGATGGGCGCACGTTTCGGCTAATCACGTGTGAGGACAGAATAAACTCTCGACCATTATGCGAATGAAGAGGGCGGTGCCAGAAACTCCGCAAACAGTGAGCCTGAACGAAGCGTAGGGCATTAATGGGCGAGGAGTTAAGTAATTCTGGATTAAATACAGTGTATTTATCTGAATTTGAGTGCTTTAAGGTTAATTTGAATGTTTTAAGGTAACATAAATATCTCAAATTTCTCAGTAAAAATTCAGTAAAAATATAAAATGCCATCCAAAAATGCAATCCATTTTATATACTGTGAGACACCTTGCCATATCAGCACCATGGACAGTGGAAGTGAAGGCTGCAGGACCACAGACAGCACAGCCACAGGTGTGAACACTCTGCGCAGTAATGAGGCAGCACAGGTGCTGCCGGCTTCTCGCAATCAGCCAGGTACAAAAAGGAGCAAGCCAAGGCAAAAGGGGGAAAGGAAACTGAACGAGAATTTTAAATAATATTCTATATTTAACGGGTAACCAATGTAGCAACATTAGCACTGGGCTAATATGGTCGTACTTTTTTAGTTCTGGTCAGTAGTCGAGCGGCCGCATTCTGAACTAACTGAAGTTAATCTATTAGTCGGGCAGGAGAACCTCCCAGAAGACCATTACAGTAATCTAACCTCGAGGTCATAAACGCATGTATGACTCTTTCTGCCTTCGACCTAGGGAGCATATGACGCACCTTTGCAATATTCCTGAGGTGGAAAAATACTGTTCTACAGACGTTGTTGACATGGGTTTCAAATGAAAGTTTATTATCAAATATAACACCTAAGTTTTTCACTGTTGATGAAGATGAAAGTTTAAGTCCATTAATATTTAGATTATATTCAGGGTCCTTTATTTTTTGGTTAGAGTCAATACGCAATGATTCAGTTTTGTCCGCGTTAAGCATCAGGAAGTTTTACATCATCCAATCACTAATGTCACTGAAGCAATCTAATATTTTAGTAAATTGCGTGGTTTCATTGGGCCTTGTCTCCTAGGGGGAGCATATATAAAGAAAAGAAAATTGGTCCGAGAACAGAGCCTTGTGCAACTCCGTATTTGACCTTATGTCTTGGTGATGAGACTCCATTTACATTTACAAAATGCAATCGATCTGACAGGTATGACTTAGCGCCACCTAGAGGGCCGCGTGAATATTTTTTTTCCGCGATCGCGGGCCGCGAAGTCCGCGGAACAACAATGAGCTCCCCACCACTAGATGGCGCTGAGGTGTCAACATGCTCCAATAAGCAGCAGTCAGTAGCGCCAGACTTTTGACTGAAGGTGGAGGACGTTCTTAAAACTAACAAATGAAGATAAAAGTTACGACTTCAATTCGTTTATATTAATGGCAAAAATATCAAACGTTAGCTTAAACAGCTTGACATCTTCGTTTTTCGCTTGCAATTTTTACATTTTTTCAGAAAATTAAGGAAAAATCTGAAACAAAAGAAAATAAAGCTTTCTACTAAAAAGTGACGATAGCAATTAAGTGAAGAAAATATAAAAAGGATACGAAAATAAAGCCAAAAAATCTTAACATTTGTCTTGTAATAGACAATAAATGTTGTTACTTTTTCCTACTAGCTTAGAATTAAGTGTGAACGAATTTTTGTGTATTATTAAATTCAACAAATCATGATTTGGATTGGCTGAAATAATGTGTGTTTTAATGGGCCGCGGGACACTTTGATTTGGACAATTTGGGCCCCGAGGTCAAAAAGGTTGAGAACCCCTGACTTAAACCATTCTAACGCGTGTCCAGAGACCCCAACATAATTTTCTAGGCGATCTATTAAAATATTGTGGTCTATAGTGTCAAATGCGGCACTAAATCCAGCAGAACTAATAATTAAATATTCCCTTCATCCGAGGCCAGTAGGAGATCTTTTGTAACTCTAATGAGTGCTGTTTCTGTGCTATGCTTAGGCCTAAAACCTGATTGAAATTTTTCGAATTTATCATTCTGTTCCAGGAACATACAAAGTTGACCTGAAACCACCTTTTCAAGAATTTTTGACAGAAATGGAAGATTGCATATCGGTCTATAATTGGTTAATTCATCTATGTCGAGTTGTGGCTTCTTTAGCAGTGGCTTTATTACGGCCTGTTTGAACAGCTGTGGTATGTGACCCAATGCTAGCGACGAGTTTATGAGGGTTAATATCGGTTCTATAACCACCGGCAGAATTTCTTTGAGTAATTTGGTTGGTATTCGATCGAGTAAACATGAAGTCGTTTTAGTCTTAGCTATAATCTTAGTGAGCTCATCATGGCCTATCTGAGCGAATGTATTAAGTGTGATAACGGGTGGGTTTCCTCAAAGTCAAAGAAGCTTTATTGTCATTTCAACTACATATAGCAGAGCGATACACAGTGAAACGAGACAACGTTTCTTCAGGACCCTGGTGCTACACAGAACAGAACACAGTCCACACAGAACAGAGAGACCTGTACAGCAAGGGGAGGGGCACGCAAAATAAATAGGGGTACACAAGTGCAACAACAGAACAGGACACGAAGACAGGACAGTCTGACGAGACGAGGTGCACACCGACTAGTGCACAGGGAGAGAAGACAAGTCAGGGTGTCCAGGCTTCCCTCATCTTGAGTGGGCAGGTGTTCCTCAGGGTACCACTGCAAGAGAAGCCAGAACAGAATGGGTGAGACAGATAACCAATCTATGCAGATATATGTTGTGAGATACAGCCCTGTGTGTGAAGAGGTCCAGGTCTTCCTCAGCTCCGTGTGGTGTTGAGCAGTCGGATGGCCTGGGGGAAGAAACTGTTGCACAGTCTGGTCGTGAGGGTCCGAATGCTGCGGTACCTCTTACCAGATGGCAGGAGACTGAAGAGAAGATGAGAGGGGTGGGTGTGGTCATCTACGATGCTGTTTGCCTTGCGGATGCAGCGCGTGGTGTAGATGTCCACGATGGATGGAAGAGAGACACCGATGATCTTCTCAGCGGTCCTCACGATCCTCTGCAGGGTCTTGCGGTCCGAGGCGGTGCAGTTCCCAAACCAGGCAGTGATGCAGCTGCTCAGGATGCTCTCGATGGTTCCTCTGTAAAAGGTGGTGAGGATGGGTGGTGGGAGGCGTGATCTCCTCAGCTTCCTCAGGAAGTAAAGGCGCTGCTGGGCTTTCCTGGTGATGGAGCTGGTGTTGAGTGACCAGCCGAGGTTCTCCGCCAGATGAACACCAAGAAATTTGGTGCTCTTGACGATCTCCACTTGGGCTCCGTCAATCTCCAGCGGCGAGCGGTCACTCTGTGATCTCCTGAAGTCAACAACCATCTCTTTGGTCTTTGCAACGTTGAGAAACAGGTTGTTGGCTATGCACCAAGAAGTCAGATGTTCCACCTCCTCTCTGTACGCCGACTCGTCGTTCTTGCTGATTAGACCCACCACAGTCGTGTCATCAGCGAACTTGATGATGTGATTTGAACTGTGCATCGCTGCACAGTCGTGAGTCAGCAGAGTGAACAGAGTGAACCTTTCGGAGTATCTAATTTTGTGCTAGTTGGTAGGGATGCAATTTTCATTCTGATGTTACTAATTTTATGATTGAAAAAGTTCATAAAACCTGAACTAGTGAGTTGTGAGGGAATTACAGAATCTATCGTGCTGTTTTTCTTTGTTAGCTGAGCAATAGTTCTAAACAGATAACGAGGATTATGTTGATTTTCTGAGATAAGTTTACTAAAATACATTGTTCTTGCAGATTTTAGAGCCTGTTTAGACTATACTGTCATTCCAAGCGCAGCGAAAAACTTCTAGCTTTGTTTTCTTCCATTTTCGTTCTAACTTCCTTGTGAGACATTGAAGAATTTTTAATTCATTATTATACCATTTGGCATTATTTTTAATGTTTATTTGTTTTTTATGAAGAGGCGCAACCAAATCCAGAGTATTAGACAGAGTTAAGTTTAAGGTTTCAGTGATCTCGTCAAAGTTTTTTCTTCTTTCTGGGATAACATTAAAAATGCTAAGATCAGGAAGGTGTTGAATAAAGTTAACTTTAGTGGCAGAGGTTATAATTCTACAGGAGCGATATTGCGTTGAATTCATAGCTGGAATGTCTATCTTTAATACACATGAAACTAGTTAGTGATCGGAAATGCAGTCACCCAACGAAACTATGTTTACATCATGGATAGCAACACCGTATGAAAGAATCAAATCTAATATATGGTTAAACTTATGAGTGGAGCCAACCAGGTTTTGTTTAAAGGCAGTACAATTTAGAACATCGTTAAATGAACGATTTAAAGAGTCATTAACATCGTCAAAGTGAATGTTAAAGGTGCCTAATATAATCACTTTATCTACTGTGACGACCAAGACTGCTAAGAATTGCCCGAATTCATTTATGAAGTGAGTATTGTTTGGTATATACTTTGGTGGTCTGTAAACTGTCACGATAAGAATTGATTCCTGATTTATATCTGGTAACTTCATATGTAGCACTAAAAGTTCAAAAGAGTTAAAATTAAAGTTTGATTTTTTAATCATCTTAAAATCATTATTATAAATGCCAGCGACGCCTCCGCCTCTAGAGTTTAAACGTGGCTCGTGTTCATAGCAGAAATTAGGTGGAGTTTATTCATTTAGGCTAGTGTAGGTGTCTGGCTTTAGCCATGTCTCTGTGAGTGCTAACACATCAAGATTATTATCCAAAATCATTTCATTTATAATAAGAGATTTTTGTGCTAATGATCTGATGTTTAAGAGGCCTAGTTTTAGGGATTTGTTTTTTTAAATCTTTCTTTGATTATTATGACTAGCTGCCTTTTTTTTATCCGAGGATCGGTTGTTATGGTTAGATTCCTGAGATTGTGACAGGTTTTATGCTCTTACTGTACTTGTTTTAGCATTTTTGTTATTATTATTATCATCATCACTTTTGTTGTTGCTGTTGGTATTAATATAGCCATTTTTAATATCGCGATAAAATTTTGGTGTGCTGGCTGTACTGGGTGACTGTGAGCAGTGCGCAGACGGCTGGTTAAGTGATGCCGCCTGCTCTCTGACCTGGGCATTGGTGATGAGTCACGTTAAACTATAGGCTATATTATAAGATAAACGAGCGGCCACCTTCCACGAGGGATGGAGGCTGTTGGGCTTTAAACAGGTCAGTTCTTCCCTGAAAAGATCTCCAATTGTCTATAAAACCTATGCCATTCGAAGGACACCACTCAGACGCCCAGCCATGGAGCGCCCACAGTCTACTGTGAGTCTCATCACCCCGGTAAGCGGGGAGGGGGCCAGAGTAAATCACGCCGTCTGATATCTTTTTGGCAGCTTCAAGCACCTCTTTAATATTAGATTTGGTGATCTCGGACTGGCGAAGTCGGACATCATTAGTGCCGGCGTGAATAACTACCCTAGAATATTTACGTTTAGCATTCGTCAGCACTTTCAGACGCGATGTGATATCAGACACTCTGGCTCCTGGATGACACATTACTACTGTATTGGCTGGTGTCTCTACTCTCACGTTCCGCACTATGGAGTCTCCTATCACCAAGGCACTTTCAGCAGGCGTCTCAGACGGTGCCGTTCTGAGCGGGGAAAACCTGTTAGAAGTTTGAAGCGGAACGGAGGAGTGATGCTGCTTCGAATGGCGACTATTCCGCCTCACAGTCACCCAGTTGTCCCGCTGCAGGACGTCCCCGCCCGGAACCGAGGAATGTGCCTCAGCGCTAAGCGCATCCGGGACCGTCTCACTACTCTCACACTGTATTTCCTTCTCTATTTCTAATGCCCAGATGCGTGTTTCTAAGAACTCAAGCCTTTCCACTAGCATAATTAACTCTATGCACTTAGCGCACGTAAAGCCTTTCTCGCTGATGGATAAGGCTACACTATACATGTAACATGAGGTGCAAACTACAGCCACAGGTGTAGACATCTTACCTTAAAACGCTTTCGCGGGGTTAAGCAGTAATCGACTAATCATCGAGTCTGACGCGGAGAAGTCGAGAAGTCCGACGCGTGAAGACGCTGAATCCAAAGCGCGGAGAGTTCGACGCGCGAAATTTTTCTTTAATTTCTTAATTTCTCATCGGAAGAGTTAAAAAAGAGACCACCACCATAATATATGCGTCAATTTGCATCTTTGTTGATTGGGCACAAGCTAAATTTAATAACAATACTGTTTACAAGAGTATCTAACATTATATTATAAAATCTGAACTGAAACCATGTGTCTTGACCACTGTGACGTAATAACAACTTTTACCAAATAAGTTGCCTTATAAAAGACTCCAATGACCATGAAATATGCTCAGTTGGTCCATTTAACAAACAGACAGCAACAGCAACATCAGTTGTCGAAATTTTAAGCAAGTAAAAATGCAGCCGAGTCTCTACTCACATAACGAGACACATTCATGGTTGTTTACATAATTACCTTATTTAAACATCTATTGTTGCCTTTTAAGATAAATCGCTTCAATTGCTCCTTCTTAAAACTGAACAAGATCATGTTAATGTGTTTATGATTTATGTTAAAGTTTAAAAGAGTTTTAAAAAATGCGTAAAGCAAATGCAAGCTCATTGGCTCAATTTTCATCGGCCAATCCAAGAAACAAGGTCTTCTCTTTTTCATCACCATCTGGCTCCAAAGCACCTTTTTACTTTATTTCAAAGAAATTAATTTACTTTACACTAAAAGACTTACTTTTCATTTGGATGAAGCACAGACAGCTGATGAAAGACAGAAAATTAAACGCTTTGAGTTAGATCAGGTAGAAAAAAGAATTCAAAGTAACGACACGCTTTTGGCACTTTTTACAGTGTAGTTTGAGTTAGATCAGGTATCAAAACTTCTTTTAAGTAACGACACGCCTTTGGCACTTTTTACAGTGTGAATGGAGAAATCATATTGTTGGAGACGATCAGTCCAGCGCTACATGCGCAACGGTCTGTGCCCTGATCCTGAGGTGGCCATTAGTGCAGTAAGAGCTTGATGATTCGTTCTGAGGCTACATTTCCGACCGTACAGATACGCATGCCATCGTTCACAGGCCCAAACACAGGCTAGAGCCTCTCTTTCCCCAGTTGAGTACTTCTGTTCCGTCAAATTGAAAGCACGGGAAGCAAAAGCCACCGGCCGTTCCACGCCATTGTGAAGTTGTGAGAGGACAGCGCCAGCAGCGGTAACCGAAGCGTCACAAGTGAGCCAAAACACACAGCGTCAGAGCAGTCTGCAGTCCAGGCCCAAGGGGCATCCTTTTTTAACAGCTGACGGAGAGGGTACATCATTTCTGAGTACTGAGGCAAAAACGCATATAATACGTTGTCATCCCCAAAAATGAAGCTACCTGCGCTGCTGACGTCGGCTCTGGGACTCGATGTATGGCCTCCACGTTCGAGTGCAGCGGTGAAAGTCCCTTAGCGGAAACGTGATAACCGACAAAATCCACAGTTGAAACCGAGAACAAGCATTTCTCCATGTTTAAGGTTAAGTTATAATAACTGATAACTGATTTAACCGTGGCGTCCACTAGGGGCTGGTGAGTGAAAGCTGTTGAACATCCAAGGCCCTGAAACAGTGACGGCCATGCGTGCTGCCAGGGACAGCCTACAGTCAGAATCTGAGTTCCTTTGTTGTCGAGCAGCGAGAAATTCAGCGTAGTAAACAGATCTAATCCCAAAATATTACTTGCCTTTACTGGTAATGTGGAATGGGAAATCTGGCAGAGTCGAATTACCGTACTGAACAGGGGCATTTATAACTCTGACAACACTGATTTTAGAAGAGCCATAACCGAAGAGGTTTAAGGACGGGGGCTGGAGGGGCAGAAAATGCCCGTAAGTGGCCATGTTAAGTAATGAGACTTTGGCTCCTGTGTCGAGAAGGAGAGAGATACGAGAGTCTGCAATGTTAACCATGCATGTGGAGAAAGCAGCTGATTTGGTGTTAATAGAATGAATAGAAAGTTGATGTTTCAGCATGTGGGGCACGATGATGGTTGTGCTGGAGCTGATCTGCACCATCTAGCAAAATGATCTGGCTTTTGACACCGCCGACATATTTGACCTCGTGCTGGACATTCAGAAGCACGTGAAGAGTGTCTGGTTGACCCACAGTTTCCACAACGCAGCTGAGTTTGAGAACGTGCATAATGAATATCGCTGTGCGGTGATGAATCAACCGCTTTGTCGTGGAAGTGTGAGCATTCCTGTATTTTTCCTGCAACATCTGAGCTTGTTACTTGCGTGTGTTTTAAAGTAGCTGCACACTGAGCTGCAGATACCATCTCTTCTGACAGCGCGCCGAAACGGCACGGTTTAACATGTCCTCTCAAGTCCGCTAAGTATTGCGCAATCGACTCACCAGCGCGCTGCGTCCGCTGCCGAAACTTCAGCCGTTTCCATAGTAGGCTTCGTTTCTCTCTGAAATGCCGGTCTAACAGAGCAACCGCCGCGTTGTAATCAGCCGCGTCACTGAGTGAAAACGCGCTGTCCTTCAGCACCAAGACAGTGAAGGAGTATGGCCATTTTCCGCCTCGCCAGAACAGCATCGAAACCAACGGCTAACAGATACATTTCGAAAGCGTCTTTCCACTGCTCCCATGGCACCGGAGGCTCGCCGGGATGGGGTAGAAAAGGGCTTGGTGACGGTAAAGACAGCACTGGGGCATCGTCAGCCATCCTCATCGCCAATTGTTATGTCCAGAAGTATAAATAAAACACGGAGCACGACTTGTTGCAAACGTCTTTTTATTTCCTTGTCCCACTAAAACTACGTCACACATTCATCGCCAATCTCAACCATAGAACATTCTAGTTAAAGTGGCAGATGATCATTATTTAAATTGTACAAAAACCAAAATACCCAAACATGGCAATCACTAGAACTGTGACAATAGCTACATAACAGGAACACACCCTCCGGTCCCCTTACTTGGGCAGACCTGAGCGGATCTCATCTACCCCCGGGCCCTGGCCGCCGCGGAGCTTTTTAACTACATCGGCAACCTCGACCCCAGAGATAGGAGCACCCATCCTCGATTCCAGAGGCTCTGCTTCCTCCTCGGAAGACGTGTTGGTGGGATTGAGTCTTCAAAGTATTCCCTCCACCGATCCACAACATCCTGAGTTGAGGTCAGCAGCCCCCCATGTCTACCGTAAACGGTGTTGATGGCACACAGGTTCCCCCTCCTCAGTCGCCGGATAGTGAACCAGAATTTCTTTGAAACCGTCTGAAAGTTGTTTTCCATGGTCTCGCTGAACTCCTCCCAAACCTGGGACTTTGCCTTAGCAACCACAGAAGATGCGTTATGCTTTGCCCACCGATACCTCTCAGCTACCTCAGGAGTCCCACAGGCCAAAAAGGCCCTGTAAGACTCCTTCTTCAGATTGACAGCATCCCTCACCACTGGTGTCCACCAGCGGCTTCGGGGATTGCCGCCCCGACAGGCTTCGACAATGGAGGTGCGGAACAGAGTCCATTCTGACTCAATGTCCCCCACCTCCTCCGGAACCTGAGAAGAAGCTCTGCCAGAGGTGTGAGTTGAAGCTCTCTCTGATGGAGGGATCTACCAGACGTTCCCAGCACATGTAACAGTGTGTTTTACTACTCGTCAGTAGTGGGCGCTGTGCTTCCACTTGTTACACCGAAATATGTGTTTCCTGGCTTCGCGGGGGTTTGGGAGTGGCTCCTCCCCGCTGGTTTTCAGTTGCACGTGAGAGCCAGCGGCGGTAGGTCACACTCACAGTTAACTCTGTTTAAAGCTTTGTTTTATATGTTTTATTTCTTTCAGTTGTTAGCCACGAGACGTTGGTGTGCGGCTAAAAAGCCTTCTTTATTTTCTGTTCAGGTAAAATTATTATTTAATTGTTTGAGTTGCACATGAGAGCCAGCGGCGTTGTTAGCCACGAGACGTTGGTGTGCGGCTAAAAAGCCTTCTTTATTTTCTGTTCAGAAATAAAATCTGTTCAACAAGATTGGCTCCTGAGCAATTCATGAAGCAAGACAACGCAGAATTCACACCGCTACACACATCCTCACAGATCGTTTGGGCCTGCCAGGTTTGACCAGCTTCTTCCCTCACCATCCGGGCCAACTCACTACCAGGTGGTTGACAGCTCCGCCCCACTCTTCACCCGAGTGTCAAAAACATGCGGCCGCAAGTTCGATGAAACGATTATAAAGTTGATCATCGAACTCCTGCCTAGAGTGTCCAGAGGGCTGTTGCACAAAACTGAGATAAGGATTAATCTGGGATTTTCCACTTATCCTGGCTCAATTTAGCCCCGACTCGGTTGCATGAAAATAGGAGAAAGTCAGGTAAGGCATGTTACCATGGAGATTTATTCTGCGAAGCTAGCCTCCCCCAGACCAGGCTAACAACAAGGCTAAGATTAATCCTGGTCTGTTCCACAATGAGCTCTACTGAATGAAAATTTACAATGATTAAATGACCTTCTGTAAACATCTGGCATAATTTTAATCATGCTGTAAAATATTACTATAAAGTTATAATATAACTTTAACATAACTTATAATATTATAAAGTTAACAAAATGTTATTTCAGATGTTTGATGAATACATAACATTGCAGGTCTTGAGATTTTAGGAAATGGCTGGTGAAGTTACAAAGGTGATTTTATAGTCCATAAGGAGGTCAATATGTAGAATATATTGGCTACGATCCCATTCACATTTCCTAATCAAGGAATGCCCTTTGTTAGATGAAGTTGTGGACGAAGAAGTATTAATACTCAGACAAGCACATTAAAATTTTAATAATCTTATACACATTATACATGGTACAACATGCAATGAAATGTATTTTTACAATCGTCCAGCATTTAAACATGGAGGGTGGGGGGTGCATACGAGAAAGAAATGCAATAAAAATATAAGAGATGAAAATTACAAATAAATACCAAATAGATAGAAGATAAATATGAATTAAAACAAGGAAATGAAGATAAAAAGACCTGATAAAAATACAATAAAATTAGAAAAATACAAAAAGGGGACTCAAGTGATCCATGTAAAGTAGAGATGTTTAAAATGTCCAATAACCAGCTGAAAGTGACCCAGAGTTACCCGAATACCCGAATAAAGGCAGTATTTGCCGAACAATAAGAAATATGTGTTTAGCACTGCTGCACAATATTGCCAGCCTGAGAAAAGAAAGGGCTCCCAGAGTTGCTGTGAACATTGACTGGGACAATGCTGACATCTTACCGGATTAAGTAACTGGTTGACTGGTCAGGAAGCAATACATACCAAATGATTTCAGTTAAATTTAGGCTATAACATTATTTAATAAACAATGCATGCATTTTTTGAAAATGCTGTCCTTTCTGTATCCTCCGAAAACAACACTGGATCAAAAGCTATATTGGACATTCATGAAAAGGAGGGAGAGCACAGTGTTGTTTATTCACGGTTCACCACTAGTCAGTTTGGGGCTTTTTGAAAAAACAAACCATAATTATTACAATGTTCAGTCATGGCAAGAAACTTATACATAAGCTCAATTTTTATTTTTTTACAAATACAAAACTGGGGCTGAATACTTATGCACACTGCACTTTATAGTTTTGTTATTTGTTAAAAAAAAAAAAGCAGAACTTCTTTCTGCTACACGGTTGTATGCCACTTTGTCTTGTTTTTTCATTAGACATTCCATTAAAATATAATCATGTTCGTGAGAAATGTGAGAAAATGTGGAAAAGATCGGAGGTATGAATACTTTTGCAAGCCAATGTATGTTCTTCCATCAAGCAACTTGCCACAAGATGTTCTTGTACTTATCTTGCTGTCAGGTGCTTTTTTGGCCAGACAAGCTTGTTCTTTAATAAGGAGGGGAGGAATTAAATAAATTACCAAATAATGCACGACACCAAATAATTGTATTAATTATTATTTATTCATTATTAACTACCTATAATGAATTAACTGGTTATTTGGACTACTTACGCATTTAATCGGTCATGAGGAGGCGCTGTTCTGCTGCACGTGTCATATCCATTGTCAACACGGTGATTCTGTGAGCGATTCTATGGTCTGTTTCAGTCTGCCATGAACGAGCACTTATCCCAACTATCTACACCTGCCTTAAGTTAGCGGAAAGTTTTCATCCCAGCTTAGCGTTTGTGCAACCGACTAACCCTGGATGAGCTGATGAAGTTATGTTAAGCAAGGCTTCTGCTGAAATAGTGGCTTTCTTTATTGTCCTTTGGTGCAACAGCCCCCAGGTGCCACGTGTGCATGTGGACACTCTTATTTTTGAACATGGTGATCGTTACTGACAATCCGTGATATGCACAGAAGTCAAGCAACAGAACACTGCTCGAGTTCTAATTGGGGGGGCCATTCCTCCCAATCACCCCACTCCAGGTCTGACTGTCATTGCCCACGTGAGCGTTGAAGTCTCCCAGAAAGACTATGGAGTCTTCGGGGGGAGCCCTCTCCACCATTCTCCCCAAAGGCTCCAAAAAGGGAGGATAATCCACACTGCCATTTGGTGCATAGCAACAAATGACAGTGAAGAACCCTCCCCCCACCTGAAGGTGGAGGGAAGCCACCCTTTCGTCCCCCGGGAAGAACCCCAACACACAGGAGCCGAGCTGGGTGGCAATAAGTATGCCCACGCCGGCCTGGCACCTCTCACCCGGATCAACTCCAAACTAGAAAAGGGTCCAACCCCTGTCAAGAAGGCTGTTCCAGAGCCCAAGCTGTGCATCGAGGCGAGTTCCAACTATATCTAGTCGGAAACGCTCGCCCTCGCGCACCCAACTCCTCCTTCACCTGACCCCTAAGGCCCCTCCTGCAGGTGGTGAGTCCACTGGATGTCCCTTGTTAGGGCTAGGCCCGGCCACCAGGCGCTCGCTCTCGTGCCCCACCCCCGGGCCTGGCTCCAGAGGGGAGCCCCGGTGATTCGCGCCTGGGCAAGGAAAACTATTTCTTGCTCTTGTCTTTCATAAGGGTTTTTCGAGCCGCGCTTCGTCTGGCCCCCTATGACCTGTTTTACTGAGTAGAACTGTAAATGTAACAGATAAAACCCCATTGAAAATTTGGTTTAATAAAGTTAATTGCACAGCATGCCTTCCAAATTGCAATGTCTGTACATATAACAGTAATATATTGTAGAAATGCAACAGTACTCAACTATAATTTACCCAACAAGCAATGACCATAGAATTTACAGTGGAAAACAGTAGCTGCTTTTACTCAATAAAGCAGTTAATTTAACTGTAACAAACCAATGAAAATATGATTAACTGAAGCAAAATGTACATTCTAACTGCCATTTGATGTTATTTTTTAAAAAAATTTTAGATTTTTATGTATCTTTATATGTATCCATATATCTTCATATGAATATGAAAGCCAGAGCAGTGGTTTATGTTGTGAAACTCACCAGACAGGGATTCAAACCAGCAACCTCTTGAACACAGGTCCAATTTCCTTTCCACTTTTTTAAATGCTATAATATATAATATATATATATATATATATATATATATATATATATATATATATATATATATTAGGGATGGGCAAAGATCAAAATTCTTGATCTAGATTAATCTCACTGTTCTCTAAGAATTTATCTGCATTAATCTATACTGAATATTTATTTATTTATTTTCATTTTTTTTTATTGGAATAAATGACGAACAAAATCTCGTATTTCTTGCACACGGATTTATTTATTTTTTTATTATTGTCACACAGTCACTTCGTGTCCTTCCACCAGTCACTCAGGCAGACCAGTCTGTTTACGTTTTCCGGTGACAAATTGGCTCTCCTTCTCTGAACAATATGGCCCGCCAGAGAAAAAAAGTCTCTCGCACGGGACGTTTGTGGCTGTCTTACTGGTAGCGCAGGAGCGCGGGGATCCATATGCTTTACACTTGAACTTGAAGCACACTAGATACAAACAGGGCAGAGCAGAATCGTGGTCGTACGGGCAGAGGGTCAGGGTCGGCGGCTAAGGTTCGAGAGGCAAGAAGACAGGCAAGATAAACACAGGAAGGCAGAAAAGATTAACGCTCGGTGATGTTGCCGTGGCAAACAAGACTTCGCACTGGTGGTTCTTCAAACAATCCCTTAAATAGGCTCCAGTGATGAGTGTCAGCTGGTAGGAAATCAGGTTTGCATTATCCTTAGCGTCTTATGACCTCTTGTGGCTGGTTGGAGCATAACAGTGGCAGGAGCCCCGAGGTACTTGCGGGCGACTTCGGCCACGCGACGAAATGCGGCCGCGTTTGAAAGCCACCATTTCAGAGGACACTGATCCAGATCAGCAGCAGGCTCTAAACGGTATCGCTCCAGAGTATTGTCCTCCGGAATGTCTTCTGACTCCGAGTTCGAGTCTGACCATGTGAGCAGCAGGGCTAATTTGTGCCTGGACTCGGGGTATAGCTTCTCCACGGGTGTTGGCAGAGCTGGTTCTTTCTCCTTCACCAGCTCTCTTAGCCTCGCCCACACTGGCTTCCTCTCTGCCCGGCTCAGGCATCTTAGGTCTTTGAACGTGCAACCTTGGGTGAATAAACGAGAAGTGAGAAAAGTACACATCTTCCATGGATGCACTGGTCCGTTTCTAAGAACCTTGAGCCACTCTAGGTTCAAGTTCTTAACCCGCTCGGTCAGGTCCTTGAGGAAGGCAGCTTTGAACCGGCCGATGTAGGCGGGATTGTCGTCCAAGATTTCCATGGTGCGCTGAAGGTGGCACAGGGTGGGAAGTGCCACAGAGCAGGAGACGTACTTTTCTCCACCGAGGAGCTCAGTGACGTACCTAGAGGCAGACAGAAGCAGAGCCTTGGTTAACGATCCGCTGGTCCGCGTGGCTTATACGCGGAGCATACCTGCAAGGCTCCAACACTGCTTCCAGCCTGGACAGTCTCTCGTAGTCGGCGCTCGTCTTGCACGAGGGACTCCTGATCCTGCCCGAGCGAGGCTTGCTGGAGGATCAGCTCATCCGAGTTGGCCGGACTGTGCCTGAAATGTTTAGCTATATTTAAGCTAAGATATTAAGCTATATTTTATAGGTCATTTAAGGTCACATCCCGCCAGATAGCTCCAAATTGAACGAAAATGGTCTCATTCGTTTGTGCTGCAAAGATGTTCGCTAGTGCTTCTTTGGTTTGTGATATTACAATTATTCATTCTGATAACGTCACTTAGTCCCAGAGAAATTCTCAAACTTTTGAAAAAATAAACAAAAGTTATCGCATTCCATTGTGCTCTTTTGTGCTGCAAAGATTTTTGTGTTGTGCTTCTGTAGTTTTTAAGATATTACACTTATTCCTTCTAATGATGTCACCCAGCCCCAGAGAAATTCTCAAACTTTCGAAAAAAGAAACAAAAATTATCTCATTCGTTTGTGCTTCGTTTCTGCTTGACTGTGCTGCAAAGATTTTTGTTTGTGCTTCTTTAGTTTTTAAGATGTTACAATTATTCCTTCTGATGATGTCACTCAGTCCCAGAGAAATTCTCAAACTTTCGAAAAAATAAACCAAAATATCTCAATCGTTTGTGCTCTTTTGATCTGCAAAGATTTTTGTCTGTGCTTGTGAGGGAAATGTCCTTTAACTGGAATGACCACAACATTAAACCGCTTCTCCTAATTCCAAAGCCACTACCAAAAAGACTGATGGGTTATCCATCTACAAAGGCGTTTACAAAGGCACAGCTGTTTAGACGGTGTAGCCAGTTGAGCAGTTAGCCGTCAGAGGTACGGTATTTTGAAAACGTGGTGGTGTGTATGGTATGGTACTTTACAGGTAAAAATACATGAATGAAATACTTGTGTGAAGAGAATTTGCAGGTAATTACCGATAAAAGCATTTATACACCATGGCAGAGAATATTATTTTGAAAATGCACAACGCAATAATTGTTGGTGTTGTTAGTGTTAGTCACTGTGGAGTACAAACCTTAGGGATGTTCCAACAGGCTAGTTCAGCGTACCTTCTGGGTTGTGGGTTAACGAAACCTGAACCAGCTGATGGTTCTGGTGACGCCAGTTCCGTAGCACCTGGTATGAGTTCGGTTCACTGAGTTAGATACGGTGAGTATTTACCTCTTTCCTCAACTTTTTGGTAATGATCACTCTCTATATTTCCTGTTCACCCTCCAATAACTTATTGCCGCTAATCTGCCAAGATACTATTGTTAAATCAAGTACTGACTCCTTTCCAGTTGTAATATCTATTATTGTTTTTGTTCCAATATTCAGGCATACCAGATTTTCCATTTCCAGCAGTTCCTCTATTACTTCCCCGTTCCCAGTGTTTTCACTGCCCTACAGTTAATTATGTGCATTGAAGTCTTCACACCAAATTACATAGCTGTTATCTTGTCCTATTTCTTCTATTTGTGCTAAATTCACCTTTAACACAGATGATAAAACTTTATGAATATATATTTCTTTCCATCTCTCCATACTTCCACTACTATATATTAATTTTCTTTACCTATTGCCCGGTGCAGAATCTCGTTTCACAAATGTGACCCCCCCCCCACATCTATTTTCTCTGTCATAACAAAATCTAATTGAGGTTTTAACCATGTTTCCTGCACACACATGATATCTGGTCTTTGGTCATGACATTGGTTCTTGATCTCTTTCTGGGTTTCCCTCCTTCACCCTTCCATAAACTCTGTTATCTGATTTTCTTTTTCTTTGTCAAAGAACCGCCTTTTAACCGCCTCTGAATACGATACGCTTTCCCTTACTCTTATCTGTTGTACTTTTACCTGTTTTTTCATCACTTCACATCTGCAGAATGCCACACTGTGGCTCCCTCCGCAACTGTGTGGACTTCCGGTGCAAACTTCCGGTGTGTGGACGCTGGCGCGTATTGGCTGCTGCTGCTCACTGGATACTTTGCTAAAGTTGCTTTAACGGATGAACTAAACTAGAATAACTTCAACTTACCAGGTCACAATGGTATTATCTCAGCAGAGTGTTGTGGGTATCATTAAATACTCCTCCGCTTACGATACCATTTGCTGGATCAATCGCCACTTCTCCCTCGGCGGAATCACATCCACAGAGGATCACGTTGTGCTTTCTGCCAAACCAGCTCTACAAGCATCACGACGGTCTGGACTACAACGCGATGTCTGCACCGAAAGACCAGTCGGGTTTGCGATCTCAGTATGCTAGCCAGACCGGCTAGGTCGATCCTCCCCGTAGCGGACCTCACCACCACCGGCACCAAGTTTGCTCTTCTCAACATTCGCTCCCTCACGAACAAAGGTCATCTCGTTCAGGACCTACTTGCTGATCGTAAGATTGATTTTCTTTGTTTGACTGAAACCTGCCAACAACAAAACGACTTTTCTGCTCTAAACGCCTGTATACCACCTGGGTTGGTTTACATCTCGAAACCACGTGACTCTGGGCGGTCTCGCGGTGTTATACTGTGAGAAAAGGAAACTCGCTCCTATAACCGCACCCGTCTCATGCTCATTTGAGTCCCTGGCGTTACAGCTATCTGGCCATGTTCCCCTCCATCATTGCTGCAATATATCGACCACCGAGGCTGAGCAAAGAATTTATCAATGACTTTGCTGTGTTTCTCACTCATTTGTCGTCGCTTTCACCAAACTTAATTCTCCTTGGGGACTTTTATATCCACTTTGACAATACTACCTGCAGCCTTACTAAGGATTTTATATCTTGTTTGAACAGTTTTGGACTTCAACAATTTATTAATTTTCCCATACACTCTAGGGGTCATACTCTGGATCTGATTTGCTGTTCGGGAATCACTCCTGTAAATTGTAGGGCGGATTTTGTTCCCTTTTCTGACCACCTGCTCATTTCTTTTTGTGCTAATCTGTTGCTGCATAAAATCTGTCAACCACGAACCATCACTTTCCGCAATATTAAGGACATTGACATGAACATGCTATCTGCCAAAATTGACTCTCTCTTCTCTGATCATAATCCATCTACTCCAGATGAACTGGTCTGCTATTACAATGATTCACTTTTTTGATAGCATGGCTCCACTCAAACTAGACTTGTCACCTTTTCTCGCACTGCTCCGTGGTTCACTCCCCCCCCTCAGACTTCTAAAACAAAAGGGGTGCCAGCTGGAGCGCCTTCACAAAACAACGGGCTTAACTGTACACAAGGAAATGTACAGTACCCACATGTTGCTCTATAGCAGTGGTTCCCAACCGGGGTGCCGTGAGATCTTTTGAGGGTGCCGCCAAAATTTCCGGGAACAAATTGTATTTTTTTTTTATTAAGGCAGAATCAGTGTAAACAGTATTCTCTAGGGATGTACCGAATTTTCGGCCACCGAAAATGGCCAAAAAGTGCATTTTCGGCTTTCGGCCGAAACACTTTTTTCACCGAAACAACACGGCCGAAAGTTGATGACGTAAGCAGAGGCTGTAAGAGCTGCGGCATATAGCGGAGCGCCGATCACTTTTCACCAGTGGCTCGTAATAGAGAACATTCTCTCTCTTCTCACTCCGTTTGACCAGCAAACTAAAGAGCGTCTGTAGCGGACGCTAATCCTTTAGCGCAGCTCTAAAGCGCCCAAAGTGGCGGTAAATACCACGGTAAAAACTATGAAAAGTCTGCGCTTAGAGTCTGTCAGCGCACAATCCGTAGAAATATGTTCAAATCCTCTGGAGAAGCCACCGACTGCAGAACCGCAGAATGACAGTCTGAGGCGCCGAAAGTGGGCGGAGCAAGTATTGCCTTAAAAGGCATTTTGTACTTCCTTGTTTGCTACTTTTCAAAGTTTAAACCCCGCGTTAATAAAGTCATAATCATGCATTATTTTTTAAACGTTTTAAACTTTTTAAAATTTAATTGGCCTTATTTAAACACAGTCTCAAAACTTTCTCAAATGTCAGTCAGATGACAAGCTCAACAGCAACCTAATAATACTATTATTAAGACCTGCAGAGAAAATGTTGTTCTGAATGCACTTTAAACTTAAATGCAATTGTTAATGGAGGAACATTTAATTTTACAACATTTCAGCAGGCCAGTAGGTCAAGTTAAACATTTTAGTTTGAATTATATTTTATACTCGAGTGTTGCAATATGCTTGATAAATATTTGCATATTTGTAACACATTTTATTTAATTTATTCTTTGAAACTTCTTATTAATTTATGCAATTACAATGCCTTTGTTTTGGTAAATTTAGTACACCATCATAGCAATAAATGCAATTGTTTCGGTTTCGGCCAAGAATTTTCATTTCGGTGCATCCCTAGTATTCTCATATCATCTAGGACTAGGTATAAGGTGTTGTTGCATGCAAACTCTCTAAATGAAACAAATAAACAAATAATAATTAAAAAGCTACGGAGATTTTAAATATCTATTTCCTTATAAGGGTGCCGGGAACATTTGAAAGGCTTTCCAAGGGTGCCTCAATCAAGAAAAGGTTGGGAACCACTGCTGTATAGGGACAAGCCAAAAATTGCACAAGCCAAAAACTGCTACTTCACTGGTGTTATTAATGCAGCGGCAGGAAGATCAAAGACTCTGTTCTCTGTATTTAGGAAAATCTTTAATGCTTCTGACATGCTGCCGACATCCATGTACTCCAGTGATTTTTGCAATAGTCTCCTCACCTTTTTCAACGAGAAAGTCAAAACTCTACATCATGCTCTTTCAGGTTCTAATCTTAATATCTCACCGCACTCTGTGCCTCTGAAAACACCAGAAAATTATCTTGCTAGTTTCATATTGCCATCTATCTCAGACATTCACAATGTGGTGTCAAACTCCAAAACTTCCACCTGTCAAAGTGACCCTATTCCAACTGCCATGGTCAAAGAATCCATCACTGCTCTTGCTCCATACATCACTAGATTTATCCATACATCTCTGTCTAGTGGAATTGTTCCTCAGTGCCTAAAATCAGCGGTTATTTCCCCTATCTTCAAAAAACTAGGGTACCGTACCGTCTTCTGCCGCTTATCCGGGGCCGGGTCGCGGGGGCAGTAAGGAGGCCCAGACTTCCCTTGCCCCAGCTACGTCCTCCAGCTCTTCCGGAAGAATTCCGAGGCGTTCCCTGGCCAGCCGGGAGACATAGTCTCTCCAGCGCGTCCTGGGTCTGCCCCTGGGTCTTCTCCCGGTGGGACATGCCCGGAACACCTTAGCAGCAAGGCGTCCGGGGGGCATCCTCATCAGATGCCCGAACCACCCCATCTGGCCACTCTCGACCCGGAGGAGCAGCGGCTCTACTCCGAGCTCCTCCCGAATGGCTGAGCTCCTCACCCTATCTCTGAGGGAGAGCCCAGCCACCCTGCGGAGGAAGCTCATTTCCGCCGCTTGTATCCGGGATCTCGTTCTTTCGGTCACCACCCACAATTGGTGGCCATAGGTGAGGGTAGGAACGTAGATCGACTGGTAAATCGAGAGCTTTGCTTTTTGGCTCAGCTCTCTCTTCACCATGACGGACCGATGCAGCGTCCTAATTATAGCGGATGCAGCACCGATCCGTCTGTCGATCTCCCGCTCCATCCTCCCCCCACTCGTGAACAAAACCCCGAGATACTTAAACTCCTCCACTTGGGGAAGGACCCTGTCTCTGACCTGCAGGGGGCACTCCACCCTTTTCCGGTCGAGAACCATGGTCTCGGACTTGGAGGTGCTGATTCCCATCCCGGCCGCTTCACACTCGGCAGCAAATCGATCCAGTGAGAGCTGGAGATCACGTCCCGACGAAGCCAACAGGACCACATCATCTGCAAAAAGCAGAGCCTCGATCCTGAGGTCACCGAACCGGATCCCTCCTCCGCCTCTACTGCGCCTAGAAATTCTGTCCATAAAAATTATGAACAGAATCGGTGACAAAGGGCAGCCTTGGCGGAGCCCAACTTTCACTGGAAATTGAAATGACTTGCTACCGGCAATACGAACCAAACTCTGACACCGGTCATACAGAGACCGGACAGCCCGTAACAAGGGCTCCGGTACTCCATATTCCCGGAGCACCCCCCACAGGAGTCCCCGAGGGACACGGTCGAATGCCTTCTCCAAGTCCACAAAACACATGTAGACTGAACTAGGGGCCGATCCTAATAACCTCAGTAACCTCCGTCCCATTTCCAACCTTCCTGTGATGACTGTGGCGAGTCTCCCGAGCCGGCGCGCGTGCTGGTGCAGCTGGCGCGTGCACGAACTGCTGGTGCGGGAGCGCGCGTAAAGTGAATTCACCTGCCGCCAATCACGAGGACTATATAAGGACTTGCAAGCCGTTAGATCGGGGCGAAGCTTTGCCTACGCCTGCCGTTGCCACGTTCCTTGCCTTTGCCTTCTGTGTATTCTAGTTACTTCTGCGTTTATTGACCTCCTGCCTGTGACCTCGTTGTGATCCTGCTTCTGCCTGCCCTCGACCCTGTGCCTGTCTTATGACCCTGCTTTTGCCGAACGGACTTCACATCATTAAACATCTAAACTGCATACGAGACTCGACCTGCTTTCTAGCAACCACCACTCATGACACTTCCCTTCCTGTCTAAAATTTTGGAAAAAATCGATCTCCTTGCTGCTGATTCCAGCCAAATTTCCCTCCTTGTACTGTTAGACCTAAGTGCAGCATTCGATACCACATCTCATCCAATCCTCTTAGATAGACTATTTTCCATTGGCATTACCGGTATCGCTCTGTCGTGGTTCAAATCTTATCTCTCAGGTCGTACACAGTTCATCCAACTAAAAACATTCACTTCTCGCACTGTTCCAGTCACCTCAGGGGTTCCACAGGGCTCTGTTCATTGGTAATAAATCATTGCTCTCCAAATCTAAGAGCAGTATCCTTACCATTGACACATCTACCATATCCCCTTCCCCACAGGTTAAAAGTCTGGGTGTCATCCTTGATAGCACACTCTCCTTTGTGGCGCACATCAATAACGTCACCCGTTCAGCCTATTTTCACCTCTGTAGTATAAATCGTTTGCGCCCATCTCTCTCACCTCATTCGGCATCCATACTGGTTCATAGTCATGTTACTTCACGACTAGACTATTGTTATACTATCCTGGCTGGTCGCCCCAAGAAATCCCTCCACAAGCTCCAATTAGTTCAAAACTCTGCTGCACGTATTATTACTAGAACTCCATTCATCTCTCATATTACTCCCACCTTACAGCAGCTTCACTGGTTGCCTATCCCTTTTGGCATTCAATATAAAATCCTCCTGCTCACTTTCAAAGCCACATCCCCTTGCACCTCCCTACATATCAGCACTCATACAGGTCAATATCCCCACCCGCCATCTCAGATCATCTTCCTTCATTTCCCTCACACCCACCAAAGTTCGGCTCTCAACCATGGGGGCCCGAGCTTTTAGCCACTCTGCACCACAGTTATGGAATTCCCTTCCTCCGGATCTCAGAAACTGTACTTGTCTTGCTACATTCAAATCGAGGCTCAAAACCCATCTCTGTCAAATTGCATTTGCTCCCCACTAGGTTGTACATGTATCTGCTAACATCAGATGTTCTGTATTTCTAGTTTGGTCTTCCGCTGATTGTCAACTTGAGCATTGTTTTTGTTGTTTTGTTTCTTACTGTGTATGTAAGGTGTCCTTGAGTGCTTAAAAGGCGGCGTTAAAAAAAATGTATTATTATTATTATTATTATTATTATTATTATTATTATTATTATTATTATTATTATTAACTGCAGCACTTTGGCTTTACTTGATCCCCACATTTCCCATACTCGTGATCACGTCCACACCTGGCACATCTTCTTTTACCCTTGCACACCTTAGCTATATGCCCAAACTCCTGACAATTATATAATATTTTACTGGCTTCGAAACATTACATTATATCTCATAAATCCATAAAACACTTCTCGTGATATCTATTTAGTTTCGAATTATATCACAACAGTTTCAGTTGTTTTTTTCTTTCAATGCCTCTTTTCATCCTCTCAGCTTTCTTAATAGTTTTATGTTGTACTCTTATGTTCATCATTAGATCTTTCATGTTTACATTAGTCGGGACTCCATATATTACTCCTTTACTACCACTTATTCTTTTCTCCCCAGCTCTTATTACTTTACTTACTTTTATTTTCCCAATGTTATTTACCTTTCTTCACTTGTCCCTCACTCTCACACCCCACAAGTAGGTTTCCATCTCCCGGTACTCTGGCATACTTAATCTCTCCAATTTGCTCTTTTGTTATTTTAGTTATGTTAGTTTAAGTGGGTCAATTTTCTTGATCCCTCCTTCTCCTTGAAATCGCACCACTCGGGAGGAAATTACTCTTTCCTCCCGACACGTTTCTCCCTCTCCGCTTTCCTTCTGGCTCAACTGAGTTGTGTTCCATTCTTTTCCTCCTTTTCAAATTCCCTCCTTACTTCCACCCACTCACTCCCTCCTGTCATGTTGACTACACTTCATTCTATCTTCGCTTCGACCTGCCATTTCCCTAACGTTAATACTACAATTGAGAAGCACTGGGGACACACCGCTACCCAATCTATACAGGTCGATGCCCCCAAACTTACCTCTCAACTGACTTTCCCTCAGCTCTTGATTCGTCTTAACACAATCCAAACTCCACCGTTATTCCAATAATCCACTTTCCCGTCACAGTCGATTCAAATCTGGCGCGCCAACACACATTCACTTCCTCCTTCCTCCGGGCCCCTCCTCCACGCGCGTGCATGCTGCGTTTAGAAAGACATATTCAATGGATGGACGATTTCACGAGTCATGAGATGGAAAATCACGAGAATCCACAAGATTGAAAATATGCTGTACAAAAAAGGGCAGACCAGGGCAAACTACGGCCCACGGGCCACATGCATTAAAATGTTAAACATTTTAATCCGACCCGCCGAACTTGTAAAAATTAAATGAAAGTCACTTTTTTTCCAACTGTTTAATTCGTTATGAAGTTTTATTTATTTGTTTGTGAACAGATTGTAAAAAGCAGAATCATACTTAATTCTTTCAAGCACATTTTGTGTATATATTTTTATCATTTATTTTTACAATGTCAGTCACAAAACTAAAATTGAAACTTTGTGCATATGTTTATGCGTGTGCCCGCTCATGTGCGCGTCTCTCCCTCCCAGCGCAGTGAAACAGCACACGTAGATCTTTCGCTGAGAACAGACAAATGCCACGATTCTGCTTCTATAGAATTGCCTTCTTTGGCTCAATGGTTATTTTATTTTAAAACCTTGGTCTCGCATTCATTTTCTGCTTGATCCGCGGTGGATCGAGTTCAGTTCAGCAATCGCTGAACGGGTTGATTTTTGCACAATAAAACAATCGAAAGAGTCTTCAGCCTCCGCGCAGTTCATTACTCCGTTATATTTCTATTCTTCTTTCTGCGATCAGAAAGCCTGAAAATAGCATCACATTTCCGCGCCCCCGGTTCGTGCACATCGTGTTTTTATAAATTGCATTTGTGAATCGAGGTGCCACTGTATTTCCGCAATATCCCAAAATGTGTATTTTTAGACCCCAATGTGGCACCCCTACAATACTGCTTTTTTAACTGAACTTTATTTTTGAGCCCTTTTACACAAAGTGGTCACAGTGGTCTTAATATGTTCGTTCATATTAAAATAAGTTTCATAGAAATGTCAAAGCTGGCTTTTTTCTGTTTGACACAACTACATAATAATGAACTTGAGCAGAAGAAAGAACGCACATATATCAATGCGCACCGCCCGTAGAACACACCAGCGGGCCTATCACTCCGCTAGAATGAAGCGGTTTACACACATTACAGATTTACAGTTTTCTGTGGAATTTAGTATGTTTATTACACACCCGTGATTTGTTAGGGTTGGAAGAAAATGCTACAAAAAGTTAATTACAAATGAACAATTCTTTTATAATTTTTTACAAAAAAAGCACAAGACCAAACCATTCCAAGCCAAAAATCATTGATAAAAATACTACTACAACAAGAACACAATAAAAGGTATATAAATAATAAACCGAATCTATAGTTCACCGTGAACTGAACTATGGAAAACCGTGTCTCCACTTTATGTCTTCAAAATGGTCAAAAGGACACACCGTACTCAGAAGCGATTCTATAAAGAACTGAACTCCCAAGCGATCAAGCGATTCACTTTTAGCTACTACGTTACTATGGTTACCGCACCAGAACTGGTCCAGCAGAACTGAAACCCGAGATTAACCACATACTGACTCTGTAACTGAACGCTGAACCAGCTGGAATACACCCCTGTAGTATCAATCTCTGTGGTCTGGCTGCAATCGGTACAAGTTCAAGTTCTGAGCATTTGTAAGGCGCTTTTCATAGTTTTAACTGTCTCAAAGCGCACGTGTGAATATGTAAGAGTTGTTGCTTTTTATTCATTTGATTGTCAGGTTGTTGATGTTTAGGTAAATGGCTATGATTATGACTATGACAAGACAAAGACCAAGACCAAGCACATATCCGACAGTGGCCACGTAAAAAAACCTTTTTAACGAGGAAAAACCCTGAGGAGGACTCTGCTCACTGGTGCCAGTCTCCTCATAGGCCCAAACAAGGCCAGAGTTAAATCACTCACTGCTTCTGTTGGTACTGGTGCTCCTGAACAAATCCATTCTGTCAGCCACTGTGCGATTGCATTTGTGTCACGTCTCTCGGACAACATCTGCACCATAGGTGCACTTGACTGGTTATGCCTGTCAGAACACCCTGATACAGGAAGATGTGCCCAGATGAGCCATTTGGTCTCAGCGGTTTTTTGACTACGGAACCTGTAGCGTCAAAACACTGTCTGGCATAGACTTCAAAATCGACACAGGAGCTGATGTCACAGCCATCAATGAAGACACGTACCACACACTTAGCCCTGAAGAACATTAAATCCATCAGATCTTTTTGAGTGTCCAGGAGGAGAACTTCTGTGTCTATGAAGCCTTAACGTCACAATAAGCTACAAAAGAAAGAGCTACCCATCCAAAGTTATGTAGTCCGTGGACACAGAAATCTCCTCAGCCGCCCCATGTCTGTGAAGGCGGGTAGATGAGCTACTCCACAGCACCAATAAAAACCAGAAAGCCTATGATGACCATGCCACCTTGAACATGGAACCAGTGAAAATACTCTTTAGAGAAGAGGCAGTGCCATATGCAGTACACACTGCACGCAGAGTGCAATTTCCTATGTGCACTCGGGTTAAAGAGGAGCTGCAGAGGATGGAGGAAAATGGAGTAACCGAGCCAGTGACTCAGCCCATCAAGTGGTGCGCCCCAATGGTGCCAGTGTTGAAGAAGAACACTGGTAGTGCCAGGATGTGTGTCAATCTGACTAAATTGAATAAATCCATTAAAAAAGAGCACTATATCCTCCCGATACCTGATGAAATAACCTCCAAATTAAGTGGAGCAATAGTATTCTCTTCTCTCGATGCTCCCAGTGGATTCTGGCAGATCCCCTTTCACCCTGATAGCTGCTTGCTGACCACATTTATAACACTGTTTGGCGGATATTGTTTTAAAAGCTTAACAAGTGCACCAGAGATTTTCCAACGAAAAAAGCTAGAGACACTAGAGCAGGCATGGACAAACTACGGCCCGCGGGCCACATGCGGCCCGTGAAACGTTTTAATCCGGCCCGCGGAGCTTGTAAAAAATGTAATCAAAATCATATATATATTTTTTTAATGTTCCATTATGAAGGTTTTTTTTGCTTTCTTTATGAACACATTTTAAAAAGCAGAACCATATACACAAATGTACGTTAATTAAATGTACTAGCATATTTATAACATTTATTTTTACACTGTCAGTCACAAAACAACAAAGGTTTGCGCATATACATTTATGCGTGTGCGCGTCGGGCGCTCCGCTGTCCCGCTCCATCCACCCGGCGCTTTCGCTGAGATCAGTCAGAGGACACGACGTTACAATACCGTATTTACGCGAAAATAAGCACCCCGCGGATTTAAGCACCCCCCTGATTTTTCAGTCACAAAAAAAATTACAAAATTATTATTTTTTTACATTATTATTACGGGACTTTTAACTCAAACGAGAGGCGATGTATTGCTGCAAAGGTCAGTCAGTGGCAGTGACAACATAGGGAGAACACGTCTGAGTTGTGGGAAGTTTCAAAAAGACCGGCATTTCCAACGCACAGGACGGAACTGAAGAAATGAGAGAAGCTGAAGCGCAGCTCAGCCGATGACGTCAGCGCTGCATCTTGTTCCTCTGAGAGAAACAGCGAAGACAGAGTAAAACAGGTACGAAAATCATTTCTTATAAGTCGGATATTAAGTCACTTGTTGCAGCGGTTAAAAAAACAAAACCCTGTTGTTTCTAGACTACCGCTGTTTGTGCAATGTCTTGCGGAAAAAATGAACTTACTCATTTTCATTTCTTTTACTCGCAGGTGTCAAGACAAGTTTAAAACACGCCACCTGAAGCAACTATGCATGTTCCTCGTTCGCACCGTTCACTTTAATGCTGTTGTGCTTAAAAAAATGGATACAAAAGTATTAGGAAGGACGAATGTTTTAATTCGCCGGTGTCAAGATATGAGATGAGAAGTCCGCGGTTTTCGCAGGCACAGCTGGCGAGACCGCAGTTTTAACTGGCCATCTGAAAGATCTACGCGTGTTCCTCGTTCTCATCGTTCACTTTAACGCTTCTGTACTTGAAAATTGATAATAAATAATATAAGGAAAGACTACATGTTTCCATTTATTTGTGACTGCTCTTTTTAAGAACGGCAAGCCTGCCGTGGCTGAGCCCGCTGCACTCGGTGCACTCGCGCCGTCATTACACTCCAGACTTGAAATGTCGAAAAATGAGCGTCTTAAAATACGCGGATTTTTGAAATCGGCGATTATAAGCACCCTTCAAGTTTTTTAGTTTTGAAAAATTGAAAATAGGGGGTGCTTATTTTCACGTAAATACGGTAGTTGTTTTCATTAGCTCAATGGTTATTTTATTTTAAAACATTGCTCTCGCATTATTTCTGCACATTTCATTCATTGCATTCGTTTTCGCGCAGTCTGCTTTACTTTTTCTTCACTGCGTGGGATCGAGGGAGTAGTCCGGTATGTAATCGCCCAAACGGCTTGATTTTGGAGCCAAACTATCATTGAAAGTCACGAATCGCAGTACAAGGCCATTGCCCCCAATCCCCGGTGACGAGCGCTGCTCAGTGAATTAAATGTTACTGAGCCGCACAAGTTTCGTAAAACAAATCAGATTAGTGCCAAACATGTCAAGCGCAAACAAATGTATTTTAAAAAACGATACGGAAATGATTTACGTTTTAGTTTTGCTTTTTAAAACTTATCACGGTTCTAGATAGTTGAAATGCTTTTTATATGAACCAGTAAAAGAGTGAAGTGGCTCAGCATTATTGCTGGCACATTGAGTCACGTAATAACATGATTAGAAGCGCAACAAAAACGTGTCTCTTTTTTCGGACACGCGGCTATTCCGCAGGTTTTCCAATGTTTCCTGCTAATGTTTCTTGTGATACTGAAGAAGAGAAGGTTCAGATTTAAAAAATGATTATTGGAATAATCATGCCTTTTTCGTTTTCCAAGCAGAACTTCATTCTTATAAACAAGGAACTATAATTGTGTCATTTTAAAAAGTTTATAAAAAAAAACTAAACAAATTGATAATATATAATTGAATATTTTGATATATGATATTAAAAGAAAATTCTAATATCATAATGGGATTTTCCCTGGTGAGTTAAAATGCTAAATCACTTTATTTGTATATTAGTATTATATCTGGTTTTTTTTGTTTGTTTTTTTTTTATCTTGAATATATTTTAAAATACAAATAAACACTATTTAAAGTTAAATACTAAATTATATAAAAAAAATTGTATATCCTAAAATGTGTATTTTTTCCCCTTTGTCAAATGTTAGAACCCAATGTGGCCCGCCAGTCAAAATGTTTGCCCACCCCTGCACTAGAGTGACTGTAAGGCGTAGCGGCCTACATGGACGACATTATAATTCATGAAACCACAATAAAGGAACACGACACCAGACTCGAGAAAATGCTACGCCGCCCTGAGTCAGAAGCTCAATCAAGAGAAGTGTTCCTTCAGACAACGGCAGCTACGCTTTATTGGACACCTTATTGACCATTCAGAGGTCAGACCAGACCCAGTGAAAGTGTAAGCTATTCTTCAACGGCCACCAAGAGATGCACGAGAGCTTATGGTGAATTATTTAGGCAAGCTCGTCCCTACACTTGCCACTGTATTGCAACTCTTGCATGAACTGTTAAAAAAGAGAAACATCTGGACCTGGAGCCACCCACAGCAATTTGCATTCAAAAACATCAAATCTGCACTCACAACAGCATTGCTTACTGTTCCAGGCGACTTTCAGATGCTGAAACACGCTAACCACAAATAGAGAAAGAATGTCTGGCTATAGCTCAGCTAGTGAAATGTTCGACAAGTATTTGTGTGGCTTAGGTGCATTTAGATTGATGCGTCTCATGAGATACGAACCTGATGTAGTCTACGTGGCTGGGAAAACTCTCGTCATTGCTGATGCACTATCACGAACCCCACTGACACAAACAAAAGACGAGACTGACACGGAAAGTTGTGAATCGTATGTTGTCTCTGTAATGCAATGTGTTCCAGCGTACCCAAGCAGGATGGAGAACATTAAAATAGCCACAGCAGCTGACTGTGAATTAGAGACAGTTGACCAATACAAAAGAAGAGGATGGCCTGAATACTGAAGTAGTGTGCCCCTGAACATTTGAGCTTTCCAAATAGGTAAAGAAAACTCTCTGAATGCGATGGTCTGATCATACGCAGATGCGAGGATTCATAATCTCAGATTATTACTCACAATATCTGGTGATACTGCAACAAGATAACCGAAGACTGAAAGCAATTTTCACTAGGTTTGTAATCCCTGATGAAGTGGTGAGCAACAATGGGCCTGAGTTTGCAAGTGCCGAATTTCAAGAGTTGACCAGAGAGATGGACTTCAAACACGTAACATCCAGCCCTCATCACGCTGAAGGAAACGGCCACGCAGAAAGAGCAGTGCAGACAGTTATAAATCAACACCCTACACCACTACTGGAGTCAGTCCAGCAGAACTTCTGATGAGATGGAAGATCAGGACTACCCTTCAAACACTCGAGAAAAATCTGCAAGTAATAATAATAATAATAATAATGAGTATTTGTAAGGCGCTTTTCACAGTTTTAACTGTCTCAAAGCGCACATGTAAATATGTAAGAGAAATGTTGCTTTTTATTCAATTTGTCGTCTGGATTGTTGGTGTTGACTAAGTGGCTGCGGTTATGACAAGACAAAGACAAAGACCAGCGAGCAAGCACATACGCAACAGTGGCCAGGTAAAAAAACCTCTTTAACGAGGAAAAACCCTGGGGAGAACCCGGCTCACTGGTGCCAGTCTCCTCCGGCATTCTAACACTACACAATCAGTGCGTTGGTTGTTCCGCGTCATTTTTAATGATGATTCTGGAACGATGTTTCCCTCCTCAATGGGGAAAGAGGCGGCTCCACTTCTCCAAGCCAACAGCGTCATCAGGTCCACAGAGGTCGAGGAAGCACCACCGATGATTCCGAAGCTCTAGGAGATTCCGGTCGTACGACACTTGGCGCTCAGGAGAGGAGGGGAGAAAAAAAAAAAAAAAAAATACAAGGCAATTAGAAAAATTCAAGTACTATAGATTTTGACAATTTTCTGAAGGTGCAGGTGTAATTCGGTTCCGAGCACTAACTAGGCAGCCTTTCTATACGATATATTAATATTTTATAGGTCAATATATGCTTCGTTGAAGAGATGCGTCTTCAGTCTAGACTTAAATTGACTCACTGATTCTGAGTCTCGAATTGGACTAGGCAGAGCATTCCATAGTTTGGGTGCTAAGTATGAAAAGGATCTTCCTCCCTGGTAGATTTTAGAGATTCGCGGTATTATAAGCTGGCCGGAGTTTTGAGAGCGCAGCAGTCGTGTAGGCTCGTAGTAAGTGATGAGCTCACTGAGATATAGAGGAGCTAAACCGTTTAGTGCTTTATAAGTGATTAAGAGAATTTTAAACTGGATGCGATATTTAACAGGTAACCAGTGTAGCGACATTAACACTGGACTAATATGGCTAAATTTTTTTGTTCTGGTTAGTAATCTAGCAGCTGCATTCTGAACCAACTGAAGTTTATCTATTAGTTTAGCAGGAGAACCTCCCAGAAGACCATTACAGTAATCTAACCGTGATGTCATAAACGCATGTATCAGTTTTACTGCATCCGGTCGGGAGAGCATGTGACGCAGCTTTGAGATATTCCTGAGGTGAAAAAAGGCAGTTTTACAGACGTTGTGCACGTGACTTTCAAAAGAGAGTTTGCTATCTAAAATGACACCTAAGCTTTTCACTTTAGGTGAGGATGAGATTTCAAGCCCGTTAAGATTCATACTGTATTCGGGTGCATCAGACTTTAAGTTTGAGTCAACAAGTAATAATTCGGTTTTGTCTGAGTTCAGCATGAGAAAATTACTTGTCATCCAATCACTAATGTCGCTGAAGCAATCTAATATATTTGCAAATTTTGAGATTTCATTAGGCCGTGCCGAGATATAAATTTGTGTGTCATCTGCGTAACAGTGGAAGCTATGACCATGCTTTCTGATTATGTCCCCTAGTGGAAGCATATAAAGTGCAAATAGGATTGGGCCGAGCACGAGCCTTGTGGAACTCCATATTTAACACTAAATCTGGGTGATGAGACTCCATTTACATGGACGAAATGAGAGCGATCAGACAGATAGGACCTAAACCATTCTAACGCGTGTCCAGAAATACCAACGTAATGATCAAGTCTATGTATTAAAATATCATGGTCAACAGTGTCGAAAGCAGCACTAAGATCTAACAGAACTAAGAGTGAGACGTTCCCTTTATCTGATGCCATTAGAAGATCGTTGGTGACTCGGATTAGTGCCGTTTCTGTGCTGTGGTGCGATCTAAAGCCGGATTGAAATTTTTCAAATCTATCGTTCTGTTCCAGAAATTTACAGAGTTGTCCCGAAATAACTTTTTCAAGAATTTTAGATTATAGAGATATATATAAAATATATATTTTAGATATAAATGGAAGGTTTGAAATTGGTCTATAATTAGCAATCACGTCGGCATAAAGATGTGGCTTCTTAGTAAGAGTTTTTATGACGGCCTGTTTAAACGCTTGTGGCACGTGACCAAGAACTAGTGACGAATTTATAATATTCAAAATTGGTTCGTTAACTAATGGTAGGACTTCTTTAAGTAAAAAAGTTGGTATAGGGTCAAGTAAGCAGGAGGTCGTCTTGGTCTTAGCTATAATCTCAGTGAGCTCATCAGGGCTGACCTGTTTGAAAGTGCTAAGCTTGACAGCGGGTGGGTTTATTTCCGGTATAACCAGTCGTGGGCTAGTATTTGTGGATACAATTTTCATTCTGATATTAGTAATTTTGTCATTAAAGAAGTTGATAAAGTCGACACTAGTGAGCTGTGGGGGGATTGTGGAGTCTACTGTGTCCTTTTTCTTTGTTAACTGAGCTACAGTTTTAAACAGATAACGAGGATTATTTTGATTTGCAGAGATAAGTTTACTAAAATATGTAGATCGTGTGGATATTAGGGTCTGTTTATATGCGATTATACTGTCATTCCAGGCACTGCGAAAAACGTCGAGTTTAGTTTTTCTTCATTTCCTTTCTAACTTTCTACTTGATAATTTTAAGGCTTTTAGGTCATTAGTGTACCATAACACTTTGTTTTTTGTGTTTAGTCTCTTTTCCCTAAGAGGGGCAATAGAGTCAAGGGTACTTGACAAAGTTAGATTTAAGGCTGCAGTCAAATTCTCAAGCTCTTCTGTTCTTTCAGGGGTATAAATGGTAAGATCAGGAAGACGTTTAATAAAATTATCTTTTGTGCTGGAATTAATGAGTCTACAAGAGCGATATTGCGGCGAGATCACAGCTGGGATGTCTATATTTATTAAGCAGGAAACTAGAGAGTGATCAGAAATGCTCACCGAAACAATATCTACATCATGAACTACGATACCGTATGAAAGAATCAAATCTAATGTATGGTTAAACTTATGAGTGGAGCCAATAACGTTTTGCTTAAAGCCGGTGGAATTTAGAATATCATAAAAAGAGCGAGTTAGAGTCACTAACATTATCTAGGTGAATGTTAAAGTCGCCGAGTATAATCACTTTATCTGCTCTAATGATGAGTTCTGCTAGTAGTTGCCCAAATTCATTTAAAAAGTCAGTATTGTGCTTTGGCGGTCTGTACACTGTTATATCTGGCTCCATATGTAGTACTAACAGTTCAAAAGAGCAGAATTTAAAGTTTGATTTCCTATTCATCTTGAAATTATTATTATAGATGGTTGCAAAGCCTCCACCTCTGGAGGTTAATCGTGCCTCATGTTCGTAAGAGAAATTAGGTGGAGTTGATTCATTTAGGCTAGTGTAGGTGTCTGGCTTTAGCCATGTCTCTGTGAGCGCTAAAACATCAAGCTTATTATCCAAAATCATTTCGTTTATGATAAGAGATTATTGTGTTAACAATCTAATGTTTAAGAGACCTAGCTTTAAATATTTGTTTGTATAAGTCTTGGTCTGTTTAATATGATTAAGCACCATTTTTTCTTTGTCTAATGACCGGTTTCAATGGCTAGGCTTATGAGATTGTGATACCGTTTCTATGTTGTGTCTGTTATTACTTTTAGCATTTTTATTATCAATATTGTTGTTGTTATTGGTTTTAATAGAGCTGATAATATATATATTTATTTTATTATTATTGTTAGGATTGTATCTAGATGCACTAAATGCACTGGGTGACTGTGAGCAGTACGCAGGCGGCTGGTTAAGTGATGCCGCCTGCTCTCTGACCTGGGCAATGGTGGCGAGTCACGAACTAGACGCTAAACTATAGGCTATATTATAAGATAAACGAGCGGCCCCCTTCCACGAGGGATGGAGGCCGTCGGGCTTTAACAGGTCAGGTCTTCCCCGAAAGGATCTCCAATTGTCTATAAAACCTATGCCATTCGAAGGACACCACTCAGACGCCCAGCCATGGAGCGCCCACAGTCTACTGTGAGTCTCATCACCCCGGTAAGCGGGGAGGGGGCCAGAGTAAATTACTTTGTCTGATATCTTTTTGGCAGCTTCAAGCACCTCTTTAATATTAGTTTTGTGATCTCGGACTGGCGAAGTCGGACATCATTAGTGCCGGCGTGAATAACTACCCTAGAATATTTACGTTTAGCATTAGCCAGCACTTTCAGACGCGATGTGATATCAGACACTCTGGCTCCTGGATGACACATTACAACTGTATTGGCTGGTGTCTCTATCTCACGTTCCGCACTATGGAGTCTCCTATCACCAATGCACTTTCAGCAGGCGTCTCAGACGGTGCCGTTCTGAGCGGGGAAAGCCTTTTCGCAGTTAACAGCGGAACGGAGGAGTGATGCCGCTTCGAATTGCGACTATTCCGCCTCACAGTCACCCAGTTGTCCTGCTGCTGGACTCTCCGCTCGGAACCGAGGAATGTGCCTCAGCGCTAATGCTAACGGCATCCGGGACCGTCCACTACTCTCACGCTGTCTGTCCTTCTCTAACGCCCGGATGAGTGTTTCTAACTCCTCAATTCTATCGGTTAGCCTTAAAACCTCTCTGCACTTAGCGCAAATAAATCCCTCGCCGCCAACCGATAGAGCTAAACTATACATGTAGCATGAGGTGCAGGCTACGGCCACCGGCGTACACATCTTACCCTTAGAGTTTTCCGGAGTACGAAGACGCTGAAAACTCGTTGAAACCGCGGCTTTACTCCGGGAGTTGAAAGAAAAGTTGTGGATCTAAGATCGCCGATTAGATGATTACGCCGAGTATTTAATGCAGAGTACTGATTATTTTAGTAACAATCTCAGCTTAGCAGCGAAGCTACAAACACAGCGCGCAACAGGAAGTGACGATCCAAACAGGAAGTCAAGTAACGGACTGTTAAGAAGAAGGATGCATATGAAAAAACCAAGCAGGCCTTCTACTCCAACCGTCGGCATGGGACCAGATCCTTTTCCCGATTAACACCTGGAGACTCAAAATTCATCAAATTGGACCACAAACAGACTTGGGTGACACCTGCAGTTGTCACTAAGGACAGCAGTACACCAAGATCTTTCCTTATCAGCACACCACAAGGAACTGTGCTGCCTTTCCCGCAGACTGTTCCAGATACAATCTTGCCATCATCAGCAGAGAATGCTGAGGGAGTATTACAGAAGACACGTGATGAGACTGTTTCATACTGTGCAATAACTACTATATTCTGTGCAATATCCGTATAGAGAGAACTGAGCAAAAACTATACTTTATTCTGTGCAATATCCAAGTGCTTCCCACGTGTGAGGGATATGTATGTTTGTCATGTTTTTATATTCTATATTCTTATTAAACTGTAATTTCTAAGATGTGTATATACTTTTTCTTTGATGCTGCTTGTGTTTTTCTTAGTGCTGCTGTAACAAGGAAATTTCCCCACTGTGGGACGAAAAAAGGATTTTCTTATCTTGTCTTATCTTGTCCTATCTGTCCCAAACCAAGGAAAAACATACACAACTGCCAATAATACAGAGGTTCATACAAAATATGGATGAGTGTGTAAACCTGTTGTCCTGTTGAATCTGTAACATTTACTTTGTGGGGGAAAAAAGAGGGTGAAATGTGTGCATATGTTTATTTTTATGTCACATATTAAAGTTGAAAGAAAGCATGTTAAAATGTCATGGTATTTTGATTTGATTATTTGGTTGATCATAGTTACAGATGGTAACCTGTTGTTACCAACTGTACCAAGGTGAACAACTATTTTGATTTGACACTGTATGATTTCACTTTGAAAAAAGGGGAGATGTCAGAGATGTATAGTCTCTTAGACGTGAATCTAAGCACGTGGTGTTCTTCAGTGAACAGTGTTGTGCAAGTTACTTCGAAATTGTAATATGTTACATATTACTTATTACTGTTTGTAAAAAGCAATAAGTTACATTACAATATTACTGTCTCAGAAATGTATATTACAGGGGTGGCCAACCAGTGGCTCTTGAGCCTCATGCGCTTCTTTAACTAGTTTCATGCGGCTCCTCAGGAGCTTTCACGTGACATGAGTCCAATATGCACACCATGTTAACTGTTGAAAAATAACTAATATTATCATGTAGGTGTGGTTTTTTTCATTAAATCTGGCTGAGCAGAGGTCTGTGTGTGCGTGTGTGTGCGTTCATGCTACAAGATTAACACTAGCAGGACTAGATACATTTTCGGCTCTTTCTCTGCAGGGGGTAGTTAGGTGACTAGCTTGATGGCTGCAATTTGCCTTGCTTCAAATGTAAATGTGGTCGTTAGCTGTCTTAGACTCGGATTCTAAGATTCTTACACTTTATATGTCATATATAAAATTGGAAAGTGTAAAATACAGGAAATGCAAAGTGCAGTGACTAGAATGTCTACTCTGCCTTTTTAGACTTTTCTACTTCCTAAAAAATTTATTGACTACTTACTATTTACTTGCAAGACATTTTCTGTCTGAGTTGCGTCTTCTATTGAGAATATCTTTTTTTTTTTTCACAATCCCCAACGGATCATGTGACTGCTTGTCATGGCATGTCACGTAACTTTGTGTCAACAGAGGCGCTATGGCAACAAGGAACAAGGAAGTGGAACCTTATAGCAATCATTTATCTCTGTATAATAAAAATACATTTTCAAATGTTTTTCAAATAACATTTTTTTCACTACCTTGCTATATTTACAAATTACAGAATATTTTTACCTGTCTAAAATTAGATGTGTAAACAAATACAGCGTTTAGTATTATTTGCTGTTTGTTTTAGCAGTAAAAACCAGCCAATATAAAAACAATGTGTCTTCTATGATGGCAAGTGATAGTTACAACCAGTGAATGTTATGTAGCATAATGACTGTGGCCTATCCAAGCTACCAATACCTATAATTGTAGAGTGACCATGAATTTGATTTCCAAAAAAGAGGACAATCAGCGCCGCATCGAGACAAATTTAGACAGGGTCTCGGAGATTGATGAAAATGCTTTAATGTGCTTCAATGTTGCTAAACTATAATTTAGTTAAAAAAAATTACTTAACTTAAAAGAAAACAGTAAAAACTTAAATATGTTACAATTGTAGTCAGAATTTTTTTGAATAATGAATAATGTTTGAATTTGAACAATGTTTTTAAAAATTTTATTAAAAACAAAATACTACGGGACAAAAGTTGTCCCATATTGTTTCAAAACGTGACGCGCAAATTAATTCTCAAATATTCCGTTCTCAGATTATTTAAAGCACGGGTTGCTAACCTACAATACATGCGTAATAGTCGTTTTGAAGAAGAGGGAAAATCGGACATTATTGTGAATTAATAAAATCCACCCGGATGTCTGGAGAAAAGAGGACCCTTGTCATCCCTAATAATTAACATTAATAAGTGTTAAAAGTATGGTAGATATAATGCGATTTTCCTCCAATATGTGTGAATAACTTGGGCATATTTGATATCAGACACAACATGACTATACAAACTTTGGTGCGTTTTATTCATTTTGAATGACTTACCACACAATACTGTCCTGCTTTCTGGCCATTGTCGCTGCTGTTTTCTTTCTCTTCCCAGATCGAGGGGTCAAATGGCACGGTTCCAGGTTTTTTTTTTTAAGTCCACGACTGGCACTGTAAAGTGCGCAGACGTGAACCAGGCGGAGCCAATAGCTGCACACCTCGAGCTCAGAGCCAATAGCTGCACACCTCGAGCTCAGAGCAGCGTTACAAAATACAACGCTCCACCAGCGAAAGGCGAGACAAATGACGTGCGTGTCTATTTACGAACATGAACTATTAAATGTTTGATTTATTGTCTTGAAAGTGGAACATTCGATAGTACGCAAGCGCTACTTGCATGTACAAGAATGAAAATGAAAATACAATAAGTAATAAGTTACACTACTGTGTTACAGCAAAAAGTAATATATTATTGTAATATGTTACTTTTGTAACACGTTACTCCCAACACTGTCAGTGAAGTGCTGTATTCGGAATCTTGGATCTTGAGAAATTGAATCTGGAACTGAATCTTGCATGTTGTTCCTAATAAAGCCTTGTTATAAGGATAAGCCTTCCACTCACGCATTCTACAGATTTAACAAGGCATCTCGAGAAATACACGGTAAACGTCTGAAAACTGTTGTTTCTTTGCTTAAACCTGCATTTTCCCCAGATGCCTGTCTAGATCTTGCCACCATTAACTGGACTTGTGGACAAACAGTTGTGTGATTGTGAAACACGAGAGTTTTTCACTGAGTTTTCAATGAGAATTGTAATACATAACTGTAGTGTACAAAGTTTTTGAACTGTAATACAGAGGATTAATAAGAAACTTAGTTTTATTTGATACTATTTAACGTTATAATTAAATATAAATTTCTTTTAAAATGTGCCTGTAGATTCCTGCTGTCACGCTCTTGCCCCAAATAGAAGAGAGTGAGGTAAGAGCGGAGGAAAACAAAAAGCACAAATGGGTAGGGTTCCAATTCAAACAGGATTTAATGAACACAGCGTCTACACAGAGATAGACAATTCTGACACTGGAGACACAAAGGAGTGATGACGAAGATGAAGAACATACAGTGGTAAGCCTATATTCTGTGTGAGAAGTCAAGCACCGTGAAGATACGTTGACAACAACAGATGCAACAACAGGACGTGATGGCAGGTGTTGTGGGAGAATTTAATAAAAAATATGGAGGAAAAAAAGAAAAAAAAGAGTACAAAAATACATACACTTTCACACTGATGGTAATTATTCTTATAATATCCTTTAAGCAATTATATATTTAGGAAAGTGGTAACTCCTGTCCTGTAGAGGAACTGTTTTATTTGTGTTGTGTGGTTTTTCTGTGTAGGTACAAAATTGGCTCGGCTGCAAAAACGGCTCGGGCTGGCGACTAATGATGCAGGAAAACCGCCGGTGATGTAACAACCACCAACTATGAACACACAAATTGTGTGGAACCAAATGATTCTTGCTGAAAAACTCCAATCCTTGACTAAATTCACTTTGTACTTGACAGATATTAAAAAAACAACAAGAGTCCTGCAGTTCCTAGAGGGCAACATCACAAACTATCCTGCAATGGATTCAAACCTCAGCTATGGCATTAATCCACCAAATAATCCATTAAGCAGTGCCAGGACATCAGTTCAATTGCTTTGATAAAACAGATTGATGAAATAGGCTTTATAAAATGTCATCAGTGATTTAAAAGGCCAATGCTAAAACACTTAAGACAAGACAAAGACAAGACATCATAAGAAAATCAGACCGCAAACACATAGGCAAAACCAATAATTTAATAAAATGTGAATCTTTGTAAAACATACCAAACAAACATAAAAAAAAATGTATTCGTACCCTACCCTAAAAATAAATGTATTCGTTTCAACAGTACCATTCTATGATTCAGAACAGCATTTAATTGGAAATAGAAAAGCTGGTAATTTATAGAAAAAAGTATCAATACAAGTTTAAGAAAAATGAATCTAAGAAACAGTCACAGGGAAATTTTTTTCAAGATGAAATCATAAATAAACATAAATAACCTCTCACAGATTAGTCAATCAGTCCCTGCAGGATTTTGAAGGATTTTTTTGTGATTGTTGCGGCCTAAAATGCCAAATATTGAGACAAAGAGACAAATCTTGGGAGACAAAGAGTAAACAGAACATGCAACTTGAAGGTTATACCTTCTTAGTGGCCCCGCCCATAAGCATGCCCTACCATATAACTTATAATCATCTTATTAACTTTATTCAGATATATTTGGTTAGAGTGTAATTATTGACTTATTGAGGAAAAAGGTCCCGTTTTTTATATTTACATTTTTATAATGTTTTGTTTGAGTTGAACGGTTTGATGGGCTGCAAATAGTTGTCGTTTAATGCAGTGGTCTTTCCAAATATTAATACATCTCCTCCTGGGACACCTGCCACTATATGAAAAGGACCCCCCCCCCACCATGATTGCCGCTGTGTGACAGAGCTGCAGGTATGGAAGCCTCTGGGTGCTGCGGGTAGCAAAACAAACCGCGAAGCGCACCGGAATCAAGAGACTCGAGCCAAAAGAGCCGAATCTTTTAAAAGAGCCGTACTTCCCATCACTATATGAAAGTTCTTTTGTGCCAAAACAATGCTGCGTGAAGCGACGGACCAAACAGATTGACCAAATTTGTGGTAAATTCGCGGTTATTGGATCAAATTGCAAAGTCGCAAATAAATCGCAGGGTTTCACTGAATTTGCGTTGATTGGCAATTGCGAAATCCTAGAGGGACTGGTCAATGGTGAATTATTCTTGTCCTTAAATTGGAGAAGTGTGAACTGTGCTTTTACCAGGTCCAACTTGAAGCATGGAATGATATTTAAAGACAATGTGTCCTCCTCAAGAAGTGTAGATGTCCTAGTCCTCTCCTCCTCCATACATGTCCGCCAATTTCTTGAAGCGCGGTCCCCATTCTAGGAGGCAGTCATAGTCCTGGTCGTTGCCCGAGCTTGAGGAGTTGAGTGAACTGAGTGAGCCGGCATCTGAACCTCCTCCTTCATAATCAAACACCAGCAGCGAGTCGTACGGTGGTGCCGTCGGGTCATTATCAGCTGTCGTCAGATTCTACAAAATAAAAAGACACTCAGTGTTTCCCCAGAATAGATCCGGAAATACAGTGGTACAGTACTGTACCCCGACTTACAAAATGAATCCGTGCAGACGGCCGTTTTGTTATTACGTTAGCTGAGCCGCATTTCGTCTAATCCGTGCCATGAGTTTGTGAATTCAGACAAACATTTATTTTACATGTGATAAATTATTGTTAATAAATGTAATAAAAACATATTACAAAGTGGTTGTTAAAATTGCCCATTGGCAATTGTTTATAAAGTTACAGTATATAATAATACAGCAGACAATCTCACATGAACGGTGACCGCCATCTTCAAATGATGTCACACAGACACGGAACTAACGTCATCAGAATGTTCCGCCCGAACCATATAGAGTGTAACACCCAGCGAGATTAGCGCACTCGCGTTGAATTTCTATCAGCTTAATTGTAAGTTATTTGCAAGTTTATGTAGGGAAGTTTGTTTTGTGTTATTGAGTTTGAAACTGCTTCAAACTCCCGCTGATAAGTGAGTGTGTCTGCTCCTACATCACATGGCTGCTGCGCGGCTCTATTTATACCAACCCCAGACGCGCAGAAGTCATTCTAGGACAATACAAGTTCATTTTATATTTTGGAAGCAATACATTTCAAACTAACCAGTGCTTTTGTTGTTGTTTTTAGACGCGCTTGTTTCATATAGCGAATTTTTTTTCGCAACTCGGAACGAAATTTTTACGGCGATGCATTTTCACTGCGATTATATTGGACCCTAGAACCACTAATTGAATGAGAGTTAAGCGATCTCATGTGACTTCACGCCAATCTATTCTGTGTATCACAGGCGGTAAATTTTAAGGCAAATATGAAAATTTTGAGGTTACAAAGTAATTAATAACGAATGTGGTTAGTAAAAGTCAAAAACTAAGAGAAAGCGACACTGACGACAGAGACAGACAGAGGATAGAGAGGTGAAAGTAGGGTGAGACTGGTGAGAATTAACATTTTTATATTCATCTCTTCCTTTTACACCGTTTAAAAAGAGAAAAGTGAATAGCGAAATAAGTCTTTCATCCAGAATGGATGGATTCCTTTCTATTTGTATTGGCCACTGGAAGACTAAACCAGTGTATCTGAAATGTTCGGAAAAATGTAATAATATGTATAAGCCTCAGAGACTGTTCAATTGTTAAGATGGGTTCTGATTTTTTTACTTGTTTATAGGCAGAGGTGTCAAGTAACGAAAGTAACGAAAGTAGAAATTTGGCTTACTTTTACTTTTCTTGAGTATTCATTTTTCTGCATACTTTCTACTTCTATTTCGTAGTTTCTACTACGTTACTTCTTCAAAACCAACCGCGTTACCGTTTAGTTTTATTTCCGTGTTGAATCGATCAAATCGATTGAAAATGCGGGTAAAACGGCAAACGAATGTTCAACATATCGTCCCAGTCCGGACAAGTGTGAGGCGCAGTGACCGTGTGTAAAGCTCAAGTTCAAGTTCTGAGCATTTGTAAGGCGCTTTTCACAGTTTATACTGTCTCAAAAAGCGCACAAAAGCTCATGTGAACACTGATAAACATTTCAGTTAGTATCTTTGTGAGACTATCATATACTAGATATAAAGGAGATAATGTAATGTTGAAGCTAGACTTTCGAACATAAGAGTATATATTTAGGTCATTATTTCATAGCATGTACGTATTTGAAAATAATCTATTTTGTTACATGTTTTTACAGATTTATCAACCACCTGTGTGATTTAGTGTCTTGAGGCCACACAGATTGCACAGAAGCTTTGTAATAAAATGCATTAATTTTCTAGTTCTATAATGCTATTTTTTGTCCTCGCATTACTTTTACTTTTATACTTAAAAGTAGTTTCATCAGTAACGCTACTTTTACTTTAGTAGAATATTGGGCATTTTACTTTTACTTTCACAGAAGTACTTTTTGACAAAGGAAGTAACAAAAGTAACTACTTTTGACAGCACTGTTTATAGGTTAAAACTTTTTTTGAGAGATAAAGTGAAAAGGTTTTTTGCGCATTTTCTTCTATTATCTTTTTTTTTTAGTTATGCGCGCTGAACATTTTCAATGTCATAAGCTAGATAAAATTGTAAATATGCTCAGTTCGAGGTTACATAACAATACATTTGTCATAAGGTTTGTGAATTGTACTGAATCAAGTACTGATTACATTCAGTATAATCTTCTGAACCTTTGCTTCAAAAACAAACGCGTAACCAGGCCACTTTAAATTGTAGTTGAACAACCATAATATACAGTAATACAATAGTTCCCAACAAACACAAAAGGATCATACATCATCGTTGAAAGTGCTCATCTCCTCTGGGTTTGTTGGTCGGGGTTTATACTGAGGCGCCGGCAGGAATGTCGGTGCCACATCATACCGAAGCACTTCTGGTCTATTGTCCAGACCTTGATGCACAACGATCAAATCAAAGTCCTGTGAAGAGAGTTGATATGAACACCACAAAGGGAATGGAACAGTAACACAAAAGTTCAATTGTTTCCTTTACAGAAAGTTTTAAAACCATTATCACAAGTTATTGTTTCATTTTTGCTTGTTTATTTTGAGCGAGTGAGTCTTAATAGTTCTAAGTGAAAGAATCACCCTTAATAAAGTGAAAATACAATGATTAAGCACATTCTATTGATCCTCATAAAACATGTGTGTATTTTTAACTAATTGTAACAGGTTGTACATTCTGCTTTTCTTTATATTTTTTGTACATTTTTACATTTTTTTAGTGTGTGTTCGGAATGCGGTGTGTGTCCGGCATTCATTGCGGAAAGCAATTTAAGAATTCCATTGTACAGCAAAACTTTTTTAGAAATCATAATAAAAGCTTTGAACTGAACTTCAAACTTTATCATTTTGAAACCATTGCACCTATGGATTTTCAATCACTTTCTGAATTAAAAACGGTAGTGTAAAAGCATTGGCTCAAAGGCCCTTACTATTTAAACTAACCTGATCATCTTCCCCACCACCTTCCTCATCATTGCAGTTGATGTTGTCTCTAATGTCTTCATCAGCAAGAATTGGTTCTTTTTTGGGTCGATTCTTCCTCTCCATTAAAAAGAACAGGAGAAGAACCAGCACTGTAAAGTAAAAACAATTCAATCAACCTTTGGATCACTTTTTGTATAAAACATTAGTAATTAATAAAAATGTACACACGGCTACAAAAATTGATAAGAGAAAAAAATGACAATAGATAACATTTCTTAAAAACAAGAACTACATACACAAAAGAGCTAAAATAACTCCCAGAATTCCAAGAAATCCAGAAAGCGGCAACCCTGGAACCTGCTTATCAAGGCACTGGAGGTCTTGACCCTTGCAATCACAGATCACAGCCCTAATGGTGCAGTCCTGGTTCTGGCCCTGCTGATCATAAACTCTCAGAACTGGACTGTATTCACCCTGCTCCAGCGGAGTCTTCAGCATCAACACAACTCCTGTACCTGTAATAACATGTTAAAGTTATTACAAAAACGTCAATACATTGTTTGATCACCAACAACATTTTTAAGCGGATCCTCACCGTTTGCATTCATAGTGGCAGTCCAGTTTGCACTGGTGTCCCCTTGGGTCTCGACACGGAAGGGGGCAGCATTTGGAGGACCGTCTTTATCAGTGACCGTGAGAAGAATGGGAGGAGCCACACGATTGCAGAGTGTTATGTTCCTTTCATCAATAGCTGGAATATTGTCATTCACATCCTCTAAATGTATGATTAGAGTTCCAGTACCAGTTTCTGAAGGATCATCTGCACAAGCAAAGAAAGCTCATCAACAATACATGTGAAAGCTAGCAAAAACTCCTCAGAAATGAAATCTAACGTACCATTTTCCATGGCTAAAATGATAGCCTTGTATTGTCCGTCTTTGACTAAGGCCGATTCTCGATCCATGGAGTTCTTGAGTTTAATAATTCCAGATGTTGGACTGATACTCAACCAGCCAGCAGGATCACTACCAATTTTATACCTAAGAAAAAATGGATAAAACAAATACTAAAATAAAGACAACAATTGTGAGAGGAAAAAGCTTGAATTGATCCGTAACCATTTATTGGTTATATTCAAGTAGCCCAACAGGGTTTGCAGCCTGTGACCTCTGTGCCGGTCGCTAACCCGGATAAATAGAGAGGGTTGCGTCAGGACCCTCAGAAACATTAACCATGCGAGTTGTCCAAAGAAACTTCATACCGGATCAGTCTGACTTACAGGGTTCTACTGTTGGTCGAAGAAGGAGAGGAGGCAGGAGGGTGCGTGAACAGAGAGAGAAGAGGAAGGGCAGGAGCATAGACCTGAGAATAGGAACTCTTAACGTTGGCACAATGACAGGGAAAGGCAGTTGGTAGACTTGATGGAGAGAAGGAAGGTAGAAATACTGTGTGTGCAGGAGACAAGATGGAAGGGAAGCAAAGCACGTAGTATTGGAGGAGGATACAAACTGTACTACCATGATGTGGATAGGAAGAGAAATGGGGTAGGAGTAATCCTGAAGAGGGAGCTGAGGAGCAATGTGCTCGAGGTGAAAAGATTCTCAGACAGGGTGATGAGCTTAAAGACTTCAATGGTCATGTTGGTGAGGGAAACAGAGGTGATGAGGATGTGATGAGCAGATTTGTTGATAGACTTTGCTAAGGGGATGAAAATGGCTGTTGTCAATACTTACTTCCAGAAGAGAGGGGAAAATAAGAGTGACATACAAGAGTGGAGGTAGGAGTGCACAGGTAGACAAGAACATTTGAGAGAGGTTAGTGACTTCAAAGTGGTGATAGGAGAGAGTGTAGCCAGACAGCACCGCATGGTGGTGTGTAAGATGACTCTGGTGGTCAGGAGGAAGAAGAATAGAGGTAAGCCTGAACAGAAGACCAAGTTGTGGAAGTTAAAGAATGAAGGACCTTGCAAGGAATTCAGGCAGATATTGCGAGCTGCAGTACGGTTTCATGCCTCGTAAGAGCACCACTGATGCCATTTTTGCTTTGAGAATGTTGATGGAAAAGTACAGAGAGGGTCAGAAGGAGCTGCATTGTAGCTTTATGGATTTAGAAAAGGCATACGACAGGGTACCGAGGGAGGAGCTGTGGTACTGTATGAGGTTGTCAGGAGTGGCAGAGAAGTACGTTAGAGTAGTCCAGGACATGTACAAGAGGAGTATGACGGTTGTGAGATGTACTGTAGGCCAGACAGAGGAGTTCAGGGTAGAGGCGGGACTACATCATAGATCAGGTTTGAGTCCCTTCTTGTTTGCTGGACAATTTGATGGACAGGTTGAAAGATGAGGTCAGACAGAAATCTCCCTGGACAATGATGTTTAGCAGATGACATTGTGATTTGCAGTGAGAGTAGAGAGCAGGTGAAGGAAGAGCTAGAGACGTGGTGGTTTGCTCAGGAGACAAGAGGCATGAAAGTCAGTCGTAGTAAGACAGAATACATGTGTCTAAACGAGAGGGGGCTGGGTGGAGGGGTGAAGTTACAAGGGGTGGAGGTGAAGAAGGTGCAGCAGAATAAGTACTTGGGATCAACAGTACAGTGTGATGGGGAGTGTGGGAAAGAGGTGAAGAAGCTAGTGCAGGCAGGGTGGAGAGGGAGGAGGAAAGTGTCAGGAGTGCTATGTGACAGAAGAGTGTCAGCAAGACTCAAAGGAAAGGTGTACAAGACAGTGGTGAGAGCAGCTCTGCTCTATGGCTTAGAGACAGTGGCAGTGAGAAAGAGACAGGAGGCAGAGATGAAGATGTTGCGGTGACGATGTTGGACAGAATAAGGAACGAGCACATCAGAGGGACACCTGACGTTACTTGTGTTAGCAACAAAGTCAGAGAGGCCAGACTGAGATGGTTTGGACATGTGCAGAGGAGGAATAGTGAATATATTGGTAGAAGGATGTTGGAGATGGAGCTGCCAGGAAAGAGAGCAAGAGGACGACCACGGAGGAGATATATGGATGCTGTCAGCGAGGACATGAGGCTGGCTGGGGTCAGAGCGGAAGATGCTCAAGATGGAATGAGGTGTAAAAGGATGATTCACTGTGCGACCCCTGATAAGGGAAAAGCCAAAAGAGAAGTAGATTCAAGTAGCCCAACAATTATTGTGCTCACTGTATTTTGAAAATTAAGTATAAAGCTAAGATTTTTTACTATATTCATATAATAATTTATTCAGAGTTAAAAGAATTTCAGATAAAAGTTTTTTGCTATTATTTGACCACAGGGACCAAAAGGTTTCATTTATGGTGTTCTAGGGTGACTCATAAAAATGTCTTGTGTCAAAGACCAACAACTAAGCTAATGTGCACCTTTGTGCATTAAAGCAACATTGATGTGTGTTGATGAATGATGAACCTGTTGCTAAACCAGCTTACGACTCTTTGGAGAATTATAAATGATGTAAGTTTAGTTACAATAATGCGTGCAGGGTAAAATACATAACAGTATCCATTAAAAAATAATCTACCATGCATTTTGTAATGTTTCTGAGGTCTCACAATCCCATAAATTGAATTGGGATATACATATTATTTTAAAACAAATTTGAACCAAGATTAACCATCTGTAAGTTGTCTTATGCTAAGCAATTCAGAGTTCTGACATATTTCGCAATTCCAAGTTCAAGCCCTTTTCAGTCAAGTTTTGCTTATTTGTTGCTGCCGTCTTTTTTTACAATTTAGACCATGCAAGCACATATGGTTATATGTTTATGTGTAATGTTTTTAACTTCCAAAGCTTACAATTACAAACTTGTGCAATTATGTGGACAAAAACTTGAAGATGTTACATGTGTCAAAACATTTTTATAATCTCTACTACACCCAATTTCATGTTGTGGCAAATCTGTGACTGACACTTAAAAAGGTTTCTTACGTTATGGTCTGTGCCTTTGCCGTGTCTGGATCAATGGCTGAATAGAGAACCAAATCACTACCAATGTCAAGATCTTCAGGTTTGGTGATCATCTTCTCTGTAGGGCTGAAGACTGGAGGCTCATTGAGATCTTGTACATTAACAGTGACTGTGGCAGTGGATGTGGCCAAGAACCCAACAAATGGTAAATTTTTAGCAGTTACCAACAGGATGTACTGGCTGTTGCTCTCAAAATCAAGAGGCTAAAAAAAAAAGAAACAAACAAAAAACAAGATAAAGTCATTTTTCAATGCACAATTTATGCACAAGAAACCATTAAGATCAAATAAACTACATTTACTTTGACTGTGGTTATTATTCCTTCCATCTTGTTGGGTCCAGTACTGACGTTGAAAAATCCAGTGTTGTCGCCACTGATAATCCGAAACTTTGTCGTCCAAGCAGGAGTCTGAGGTTCATCTTCATCAGTAACGGAAAGTTTGACAACTACAGCACCAACAGTATTCTCTGGTACGGACACGTTGAACTGAAAGAAAAATGATTACATGTTAAAGCTGCCGACTGCTCAGGGTTTAGAAGAGATATTTGATCTATGGTTTTTTTTATTAAACTTGAAGCATGAGAAGTTAACAATCAAGTGCATTACCTTATTTTGCACAAACCCTGGAACCTGCTTATCAAGGCACTGGAGGTCTTGACCCTTGCAGTCACAGATCACAGCCCTAATGGTGCAGTCCTGATACTGGCCCTGCTGATCATAAACTCTCAGAACTGGACTGTATTCACCCTGCTCCAGCGGAGTCTTCAGCATCAACACAACTCCTGTACCTGTAATAACATGTTGGAGTTATTATAAGAACATCAATACATTGTTTGATCACCATCAAAATTTTCAAGCGGATCCTCACCGTTTGCATTCATAGTGGCAGTCCAGTTTGCACTGGTGTCCCCTTGGGTCTCGACACGGAAGGGGGCAGCATTTGGAGGACCGTCTTTATCAGTGACCGTGAGAAGAATGGGAGGAGCCTCACGATTGCAGAGTGTTATGTTCCTTTCATCGATAGCAGGAATATTGTCATTCACATCCTCTAAATTTATGATTAGAGTTCCAGTACCAGTTGCTGATGGATCATCTGCACAAGCAAAGAAAACTCATCAACAAAACATATGAAAGCTAGCAAAAACTTCTCAGAAATGAAATCTAACGTACCATTATCCATGGCTAAAATGATAGCCATGTATTGTCCGTCTTTGACTAAGGCAGATTCTCGGTCCATGGACATTTTGAGTTGAATCATTCCAGATGTTGGACTGATGCTCAACCAGCCTGCAGGGTCACTGTCAATTTTATACCTAAGAAAAAAATGGATAAAACAAGAACTAAGAGCTCATGTGCTTCCTTGTGCATTAAAGCATCATCTGTGTGTGTTGATGAATAATGAACTAGTTGCTAAACCAGCTTACGACTCTTTGGAGAATTATAAATAATGTGAGTTTAGTTGCAATAATGCGTGCAGGGTAAAATACGCAGAGATGGGGGACTCGAGTTACAATTTTCATGACTTGCGACTTGCTTGATTAAAGTAAGAAAATGACTTGACTTGACTTTGACTCGAGAGCAGGTGACTTGAGACTTGACTTCGACTTGAAGTGAAAGACTCGAAATTGACTTGAACTTTGGCATATAAAAAACTAATTGTGCCTCATGAGCAGCGCCTGTGCAACTGTGATTAGCGCCTGCCTGTGACCTTAACAGCACAAATCGCTCTGTGCGTGGATAGCAGACAATAGTGGAGCTCCACAAGTAGTCACGTTTGGCTATAAAGACTTTGAACTGGACCGTGCCAATAGAAAAAGATTGAACAGATGCAGAGAATGCAACGCAACAACATCTGACACGACAACCACAACGTCAAATTTCATGCGGCATTTCAAGAACTACATGGAAAGGTAAGAAAGTCATTTCTTTATAAATGTAATAATAAAAAAAAGAATATTACTAATGTAATAAATGAATCGTTTCTGTTTGTCATACATTGGCTATGGTTGCATGTGTTTTTTTTTTTTTTTAATCAGAAATGTGATGATCATTTATGGCTGTAACAGTGGCGCAGCCCGAATTTAAATGTTGGGTGCATCTTAAAATGAGGGGGCTTCTCGATATTACACGTAAGCTATAACGTCTACGTTAGGTGTGCGCATTTTCAAGTGTTTCTGTCGTCTGACTGCGTGTGCGTGTTGTTAAATATCAGCTCGCGCTTACTGCATGAAAATCCCAGATCAACGCGTCAGTGCGAGCGATCACTTGCCCTTAAAATCTTTCTAAACTTTTTAGTCATGCTGACCAGAACAATTTCATCGTTCGAATTGAAGTCTGTCTACTTTTTTGTCTACACTAATAATAACAACAACAAAATGTGTGCTGATTAACCTGCATCACTGGGCTATATTCACATACGTTAAATTTATATTCTGCTGAAATGAAAAAGTGTCCCATCACTAGATGAAAAAGAGTGTATAAATTCCCTATACTGTGCCCTATAATGGACAGCATAAGTATTAAAAATCATATGTTAAACTTTCTAGGCAAATTTTCAGTCACAATACTTGGTTTATAGACTGTATATAAATGCTCAAATCTTACATTATGTCAGTTCATGTGTATTTATGTGTGTGTAAACATGAAAATCTGATTTACAATTTAATTTCCTTGCATCATTAAAAAAAAATAATGTGTGTGCATAGGAAAATAATTTTGTTTTAATGTTTACAGTTTTCCCTGATTGGTTTTGTATTTTGTTTTTTTTTTTTTATCTATGCAGATATGATGAATATCTCAAATCCAAGATACACTGCAGCGATCTACAGCAGCCATCCATGTCGCAGTTGATTATGCCCCAGACTACTACATATCCAGTCTACCACCTGCCAATTGAATGGCGTGTGTTCAGAAGAATTATTATTTTTAGAATTATTATTATTGTTATTGACGATCCCCAATCGTCAACAACTTGGTGCCAATGTCTTGGCAAATATTTTTTCCAAGTGCCTGTTTTCAATTCAAATATAGCAGCGTGAAGATGCATAATATATGTATATAGGTTCATCTTTTTTGTGCAAAAATAAACATGTATTAATAATTTAACCTCTGTTTATTTTAGTACTGCGACTTGACTTGACCTGAAACTTATGACTCGACTTGACTTGCTTGGGGTGAACCCTTGACTTGACTTGACTTGCTTGATTTGTCTAAACTGTGACTTGAGACTTGACTCGAGACTTGATGGTTAAGACTTGGAGACTTGCTTGGACTTGACCATATGTGACTTGTCCCCATCTCTGAAAATACGTAACAGTATCCATCTAAAAAATAATCTACCAAGCATTTTGTAATATTTACGGAAGTCTCACAATCCCATTAATTATTACGTATTATTTTAAAACAAATTTAAAAAGTATTCTCATGACAAGCAATTCAGAGTTCTGACATCTTCCTCAATTCCAAATTCCAAGTTCAAGCACTTTTGAGGCAAGTTTCACTTATTTGTTGCTGCTGTCTGTCATGTTACAATTTAAACCATGCAAGCACATACGGTTATGTTTATGTATAAGGTTTTTAACTTCCAAAGCTTACAATTACAAACTTGTGCAATTATGTGGACAAAAACTTGTGCAAATTGTAGATGTTACATTTGTGAAACTAATGCCTGTTACCATTTTTACCATTATTATACTACCATTTTTAATAATCTCTACTACACCCAATTTTATTTTGTGGCAAATCTGTGACTGACACTAGAAAAGGTTTCTTACGTTATTGTCTGTGCCTTTGCCGTGTCTGGATCGCTGGCTGAATAGAGAACCAAATCACTACCAATGTCAAGATCTTCAGGTTTGGTGATCATCTTCTCTGTAGGGCTGAATACTGGAGGCTCATTAAGATCTTGTACATTAACAGTGACTGTGGCAGTGGATGTGGCCAAGGACCCAACAAATGGTACATCATTCTCAGCAGTTACCAACAGGATGTACTGGCTGTTGCTCTCAAAATCAAGAGGCTAAAAAAATAGAAAGACAAATCACTGCACATTTCATGCACAAGAAACCTTCAAGATCAAATAAACTATCGTATTTTTCGGCGTATAAGACGCACTTTTTCTTCCCCAAAACTGAGGGTGAAAAGTTGGTGCGTCTTATATGGCAAATGCTGAGATCCGCGAAGCGCGGTCACCGCCATCTTAGTATGCAATACCGCGGGCGAGAGAGAGAGGGCGAGCTAGCGGCTGCCTACGGTAGCGTTGTTTCTGGTCTTCGTTCATAAAAGTTGTCTCGCTTTCTTTCTCGCGCACGTGAAACCATGATTTCCAAACAAAAACAGACTTTGATCAAAAATAAAACAAGCAGATTTTCTCGCGCGTGTCCTTAAAACTAAAGCAGCCGCTCTGCTCTTAAAGGCACAGCGCAGAAAACGGAGCGGCATGCGTATATGCGTCGCGTGTGTGATCTATTAATTCAGTCTGTTACACTGCTTTCTGTGTTCAATTAGCAATGTCCGTGCCGTCATTGGTAGTTGTAAGTTACAACTTGTAACGAAACTAATGTGTAATACTGTATTAAGGTGTTAATATAATATCTAATTCATGAATTATCATGGTATCTACGGTATTGCAAAATCCATATCGTGGCACATCTCAATACCGCTATTCTCGTTAATACCAGTATACCCCTACTTTCACTGTTTACTGACTTTACTGACTGTTCATGTTACATGTTTGGCATACAATTGTTCTTAAACTGCGGCTAACTTTTATACAGTTGATATAAAATATTTTACTACAGTTTTTGGTTCAGAATCTTTTTTTTTCTAGATTTCCCTCCTTTAAAATTAGGTGCGTCTTATATGGTGAAAAATACGGTACACTTACTTTGACTGTGGTTATTATTCCTTCCACCTTGTTGGGTTCGGTACTGACGCTGAAAAATCCAGTGTTGTCGCCGCTGATAATACGAAACTTTGTCGTCCAAGCAGGAGTCTGAGGTTCATCTTCATCAGTAACGGAAAGTTTGAGCACTACAGCACCAACAGTATTCTCTGGCACAGACACGTTGTACTGAAAGAAAAATGATTACATGTTAAAGCTGCCGACTGCTCCGGGTTTAGAAGAAGTATTTGATCTACGGTTTTATTTATTAAACTTGAAGAACGATAAGTTAAAAATCAAGTGCATTACCTTATTTTGCACAAACTTTGGTGGGTTGTCATTGCTGTCTGTGATAGTAATAACAGCAGTGCCAGTGGTTGGGTGGCTGGCTAGTTCTCCTCCATCAGTAGCCACGATTTGCAGAGTATACGTAGTCCATTTCTGGAATGAGATACAGAGACATAAATGAAAAATAAATGAGTGAGAGAGAAAGATAATGAGCATAAAAATTATATCAATAATTTGAACATTTCTCACCTCCCTGTCCAGACCGTTTCCTACTACACAAATCTTCCCACTGGAAACGTTGATATTAAACATATTTGCTGTTGGTAATAGTGGATCCTGGCTAATAATCTTGTATTGGACCTTGCCATTCCACGTTGCTGGATCATCTGCATCAGTAGCTGTGACTTGCATGAACTCAAAATCTACCAGAAAAATAAATACAGTCGACTTCACGTAAGTGCACATCGCTTAACTGCAAAATTAGTTTATCTGCACATTAGTTTTTTATTTAGTTTATAGCACATTGGTTCTGTTTTAACCCCATTCAAAAGAAAGGGAAGCAGCTCCGTTTAAGCACAACATCGGATAACTGAAAGCTTTTGTTTGTTCCGGGCCACATAGAGACAAATTAATTTGTGTTCGGATAACTGCACGCTTGACTGATGCGCGCGCACACGTGGAATGTCCAGAACTAACTGTAGTCCTGTAGACAATTTCATTCTCAATTATTCTGTCCTTTGAAGAAGAGGGAAAACCGAACATTAACGTGAATTTAAAAAATCCGCCTGGATGTCTGGGGAAAAGAAGATGATTGTCAACCCTCATGATTAACATTAATACGGCTGTTTTATATATTTTGAATGACTTACCATAACAATACTGTCCTGCTTTCTGGCTATAAAGTGCAGAGGACATTGTCGTAGCTGTTTTCTTTCTCTTCCCAGGTCGAACGGCCAGATGGCATGGTTCGAGGTGTTTTTTTAAATTGCCAGTGCTGTTTTTTTATGTCGACAATTCTTTTGCGTTTACACAGAGGACATTGTTTACACAATGTTCTTGTTTTTTGTAAAACTGAAACAATGCGCATAACACCATCTCGCGAATGTACACTGTAAAAAGTGTCTCGTTGGATCAAAGTAAAAAATATTGCGTCGACAGATTACACCTAATTTGTTTACTTTGGTTCAACTTAAAATTTTACTTAGAAAGGAATTAACTAGCCACTGCAAAGAATCCAGAATGCTGCAGCACGACTGGTCTTCAAACAACCCAAAAAGGACTCATATCACTCCACAGCTCGTCTCTCTGCACTGGCTGCCAATTGCTGCCAGGATCAAGTTCAAAGCTCTATCACTGACCTTCAAGACCATCACTGGTGCGGCACCATGCTACCTCAACTCCCTGATTCAGGAATACTCTCCCGCACGTAGTCTACGATCCAAGAACGAACGTCGGCTAGTCGTCCCTCTGCAACGCGGCTTGAAATCCCTCACAAAAACCTTCTGTCGTTCAGCGGCTGTCTGGTGGAACAATTCCCCCCGGAAAGCCGCTTTAGTGAAGTTGTTTCTGCAGAGAACAATTTATTCCCAGGCATCGCAAAATATATCTACAATCCGAGTAATTGGGAGCACTTAACCTGTGCTTTACGTGATTTGCTGGTTGAAAAAGGGCCAATCAGGTTACCCGATGACCACGAATATCCGACAAACAAAGAAAACAGGCATTTTTCAAACAGCCATTACATTAGAAAGATGTCAAACGGAGAACGTGTGGACAGACGATGGTTGGGTTACTCTCAATTAAAAGATGCAGCATATTGGGACATCTTCCGATGGAAAATTTCAAACTTTTAATTAGCAAAACGCAGTATTTTGCAATATGTCTGCCAATAAATTGCATTTTAAATCACGTCGTAACCGGCACACGTCATTTTTCGATAAGAATAAATTGTTGTTTATAGACCAGAGAAAATAATGAACTTGTAATAATTTAATAAAAAGGTGACACGCGGTATTAAAATTACACAATAATCAAGATATTTCATATTTTTAAATACCATAGCATACTGGTGCTTAGCTATCTTTGCCAGTACTCTGGCCCTGCCCCCGCGGGCGGGGTCAATGCTGGCACTAGGCCCCTCGATTAACTAGTTAAAAAAAATTAATCGTTTGACAGCCCTAATATATATTAATATGCATTTGGATATATCTTTACTTAGTACAAATGCATTAGCACTAGTAACAATATATTTGAAGATTAAAAGGAGTCGGCGTACATTTACTGTCACGATCCTCGGTGTAGACATGAACCGGAGACCGTGGTAAATGTAAGACGAGACTTTTACTACGAAGATGAAGACAATAACATATAAACGCAGGAGAAACTCAGGAGCAAACAAGGTACACGCAGGCGTAACAACCACATTGACCGACACGGACAAAGAGACAGGGGAGACTTAAATACAGAAACTAAACGAGGTATAACACACAACAGGTCAGACGGGAACCACGTGACTACACACATGACAGGAAACACTAGGAACAAGGGCACATGGGTAGTGTAGTCCAACACAGAACGGCGACAAAACGGTGATGAGCGGACCCGCTCGTAACAGAACCCCCCCCCCCAAGGGGCGGGCTCTGAACGCCCAAAGGTCCTTCGCCGACAACTCTGGCGGGCGACCGGACGGGCCGCGGACGAACTCTGGCGGGCGGTCCGCAGGCGAACTCTGGCGGGTGGCCGGGCGGGCCGCAGACGCCTGGTGGGCGGCGTGGAACCGCAGCGACGCCTGGTGGGCGGCGTGGAGCCGCAGCGACGCCTGGTGAACGGCATGGAGCCGCGGCGACTCGGAGGGCTCGGAGACTTGTGACTCGGAGGGCTCGGTGGTGACTCGGAGGCTTGAGGTGACTCAGAGGCTTGAGGTGACTCAGAGGCTTGAGGTGACTCAGAGGCTTGTGGTGACTCGGAGGCTTGTGGTGACTCGGAGGCTTGTGGTGACTCGGAGGCTTGTGGTGACTCGGAGGCTTGTGGTGACTCGGAGGCTTGTGGTGACTCGGAGGCTTGTGGTGACTCGGATGCTGGAGACTCGGATGCTGGAGACTCGGATGCTGGTGATTCGGATGCTGGTGTCTCGGAACTAGAATGTTCTGGTGACCCGGAACTTGTTGGCTCAAGGAACTCGACACTGGATGGCTCTAAGACCAGTGAGAGGAACACGCGGTACCCGAACTCGCCAAGAAACGCGACGAGGAGGAACATGGACCTGAAAAACTCGGACGCGGAAAACTCGGGCGCTGAAAAAACGGACGCAGAAAACTCGGACGCGGAACACGAGGGCTCTGAGGGCTCGACTAGCGAGGGCTCGGATTTGGAAAACTCGGACTTGGAAAACTCGGACTTGGAAAACTCGGACGCGGACAACTCGGACGCGGACAACTCGGACGCGGACAACTCGGACGCGGACAACTCGGACGCGGAAACTCGGACGCGGAAACTTCAGACGCATTAACCGCTAACCCAGGAACGGTTGGCGCGAGAGCGGCTAACGCGGGAGCGGATATCGCAGGAGCGGCTAAGCCGGTAGCGTTAGCGGCTAAACCTGTAGCATTAGCGGCTAACCCGGTAGCGTTAGCGGCTAACTCTGTAGCATTAGCGGCTAACCCGGTAGCGTTAGCGGCTAACCCGGTAGCGTTAGCGGCTACAAACTTAGAAACGGTAAACTCAGACACGGAAGACTCAGAAACGACACACTCAGAGACGACACACTCAGAGACGACACACTCAGAAACGACACACTCAGAAACGACACACTCAGAAACGACACACTCAGAAACGACACACTCAGAAACGACACACTCAGAAACGACACACTCAGAGACGGTCAACTCAGAAACGGTCAACTCAGAGACGGCAAACTCAGAGACGGCAAACTCAGAGACGGCAAACTCAGAGGTGACGCGCGTGGATTGTACGAGCGGAGAAGGTTCACACGGGAAATGAGCAGACAGTTCGGTTTTAGTTCTGTTCCACCTGTAGCGGACCGGAACCAGCGGATCTGAACAAGCGTGAATAAAACGGTGGGAGGTCCTCACCCGGGGCAGATTTTGAGTCTTTTCCCTCCACGCACACCGTTGACCAGAGAACATTTTTATCCAGGCATCACGGATCATGGCTGTTGGCGTCCAGAGAGGCAGAGCCCGAATCTCCGCGGGCTTGAGAAAGCGCCACTGTTCCCACAGCGCTGCCTCGGTCACTCCACATTGTCTGGCGCAAATTCCCGTAATCACCCGCAACTGTGCAAAAAACGTAGACTCCTGGCGATTCTCCACCTCCAACACCTGGTCGATGAAATCGTCCATGGTTTCGGATCCTCGGTGTAGACATGAACCGGAGACCGTGGTAAACGTAAGACGAGACTTTTACTACGAAGATGAAGACAATAACATATAAACGCAGGAGAAACTCTGGAGCAAACAAGGTACACACAGGCGTAACAACCACATTGACCGACACGGACAAAGAGACAGGGGAGACTTAAATACAGAAACTAAACGAGGTATAACACACAACAGGTGAGACGGGAACCACGTGACTACACACATGACAGGAAACACTAGGAACAAGGGCACATGGGTAGTGTAGTCCAACACGGAACGGCGACAAAACGGTGATGAGCGGACCCGCTCGTAACATTTACGCTAATATAAGCACCCACAACGCTGCCGTGCGAATTTACACCAATCTTTTTACTCTCCACAGCTCACACGGTGATGTGATAATAAAGTGATATGATGTGACATCTATATGTAATCATAGATCTCTCAGTAAATCAAAATGTCTTCAATTCAATTGTGACTCGAAGAAACTTATTTAGAGATATGTTCAAATATTTATGACTCATCAGAAATGTTTTATGACTAGTCGCCGCAACTAATGTTAATTCCAATCTCTGTGTAGCCGATTTGATTTTAGGAGCTGTCATGGTGGGCGGGACAATGGCGGTGGTCTGCTCCACGATTGGTTCACTTTGACCAATCAGACCAATGTGTCAAATTTGTGCCATAAAGATTTGTAGGCGCGAAGACAACAACTGAGCGTGAGAAGATTCGAGCATGGGCGAATAGAAATGAAGCTCAATTCAAGCTGCGCTCGCTCAATTCACAGGTTGCGTTCACTCAATTCCCTTTTTCTCGCACGCAAATCTTTTTGCCACTAATCTGATTCTATAATAAACCTTCTAGTAATGATTTTGTGACTTGTCATAATTCATTTGATTCACCCTAACATTTTTCTAAACTGTATTCAATAAATATTTTTTAAAATTACGCTTTATGTGCTTTGTCATCAATGTGGGCTTCGGTTGAATCGGCGCATCCGGTGTTTTCCACGCTACTACAATCGCTCAGTGTTTGCGGGGAGTGAAGTGAGAAAAGACACGGAGATCGTTTGTGGTCAAATCTTTTTAAATATTAACAAAAGAACGTTTTTATAATTGAAATAGAGGTTATAGTTGTAGTACGCAGTTAAATAAGTAGTGGGAGTGTCGTTATCCACGTGACCTATCTGGCGTATAGAGATATAAGACAACTCCATAATAGCATACACTCCGCCTTTCTGCAAATTCGGTTCCAGTCCCGAGCGGCTGCACAGATACGGAGTAGACTGTATTCATTTGTGCCTACTTAACAACCAAGATTTTAGAAAAGAAAATACATAATAGTACACAAAATACATGAAAATAAATTTAGCAGATGGCTATATACTTGGTTTATACTTGAGTATGGCTTATACTTGAGTAACTTTGTGAAACACAAAATGCATCTTTTCAGCTGAACAAAAAACCCACTACTAGCTCTATGAGTAAAGAATTCAATCTATAAAAGTTCACCTTTGGGAGCAGCTTCAGCAACCTGGCCATTGAAAGGATTTTGAGTGAACACAGGAGCGTTATCGTTCTGATCCTGAACGTCGATTTCAATCTCTTTTGGCTTTTCCTTCTGTCCTCCATCTGTAACAGGATGAGCTATAAGCTGTAGACAGTGTGAATATTTAATATTTAGGGGTAGACAACCACATTTGTGGAGAGGGGGAAGGAGGGCAAGCAAAAGAAATTGTATAATTAAAAATGTATACAAAAATCATTTTACTCTGTTTCATACTATGCCATAAGCGAGGACAAAGTAGTACAGGCATTATATAGAAAGTGTTTTTTTTTTCTTTTTTTACCATTCCATTTCACATTCCAATTACTGTATATAGAAATTCCATTTACAGATATGTTTATTCTATTTAGCAATGGCATGTGCTAAATTATGTTGCTTTTGTTTGCCTATACCTCTCTCACATTATATTCCTCTCTGCTGTACTTTAGAATCAAGGAGATAAAAAAAAATTTGACTTCATCAAAGGTAAAACTATATCCACCCTCCTGAAAACAAAAAGATTAAGTAAATTAGAATAAAATACCTTGTATGTAGCTTTTTGTTCCCGGTCAAGTGGTCGAGTCACATACACAACTCCTGTGTTTCTTTCTACAAAGAAAACATCTACAGGCTCTAGATCTGCTCCTTCACCTGTGATGCTGTAGCTCATCTGAGTTTCTGAAGCATAGTCAGACTTTACCTACAATACAAACAAAGAGGGGGAAAAATTCAACTACAAATTTCTCATAAGCATTTGACTTTTATTCAGGTCTACTTACACGTGTCACTTTTTGTGGGAAAGGACCTCTGCTGTTTTCATAAACATAAACTAGTGTAGAAGAATTAGCCAAACCTCTTTTGGCTCTTTTACGACCTGGTGATGACTTTGGAAACTCAATGACCAGGTCATCAGGAGACAAGTCAATCTAGAAAACAAAGGAAAACAAATATGTTTTAAATATTTAAAATATATTTAAATTCATATTTAAAATGTATGTTTTGTGGTCTAAGTTCAGTACTTTTGCAGTGGTCTTGTTTCTACCTGTGGAGAGATGCTTGTCTCAGCATTCGTGAGTTGATCATGATCGTGAATACGCTCAACTCGAATAAACGCAGTGTGTTTCCTTCCACTCGAGTCCCAAGCAAAAACATGGAAAACCTTGTGACTCTCGTGAAGAGTCACTGGTCTCTTCAGCTTCACAGTCCCGTCAGTGCCGACATGAAACCGCTTGTCTACAGACTGGAACAGTGTCCTTGCCTTTCCATCGCAGTCATCATAAGTTACTGAGAAAAAAAGATCAGGAAAATCAGTTATGTGAGTTTTTGTCAGTTCAAATGTGTTGGATTCTTTTTGATAAAAAAATCGTGTTAAAAGTTGAATATTAGGAAAAACACCAAATGACTAATGTTGCCATGCATAGGTGTAAAGTCTGAACACAGACCACTTGGATGTAAAGATGGAAAAAAGGTTTAGTGACATATACTATATAGATGAAAGCTTAAATGAATGTTTCAGGAAGAAAAGATTGAGCTTAAAATGACACACAAGTACATTTTAATTTTCTGCATAATTTCAGATTTTTTTGTCATGTAAACAATCTAGGAGACTAAAAAAAGTCACAAAACAGTTTTGTGTCAAAAACCAAGTTGCTTGACTCTGTATCAGTAAGACAGTGGGGAAGCAGTGTCATCGTTCTATTAAGACATAAAACATAACAGACTTTATTGTCACGTGTGAATTTGTTTCGGTAGCTCACCGAGCAGCAATAAAACACCAGCAATACAAACGTAGTAAAAAATAAAAAAGGGATGAAAAGGAAGAATAAAAAAAATAAAAATAAAATCAACAATATTAAAGAAAAAGGCACTGGTGGAATCGAATAAACATGAAATGCACAATAAATACAGTGTCCAAATAGCTAAGTGCAAACATGCTATTGTGTTGCTTCAACAGCAACATTTGAGACAAGTTTCCTACCATTCAAGTTTCTCACAGCATTGATGTATGAACTCTGAAACAAGTCTGAACTGTAGGAGTGTGACGAGATCTCGTGGTTTCGCGAGAATTTGGCGCCACTTCACGACGTGTATGGTTATGGCGTGTGAGGGAGAACAGAGGATTGAAGATGCGCCCACGACATTTAAGTCGATGGTGTGGCAAAATGTAGGGTTTCCGGTGCAAACAAATAATGGCAAAACCATAACAGACAAGACAAAAACTATTTTAAACACTGTCATAAAGTAATGCCTTACACGTCGGCTAACACGACCACAATGCAAAAGCATTTAGATAATAACCACAGCTCTTTATTAAAAGCTGCGCATGTCAAGGGAGCGATAAGCAAAACAGTCAAAAGACGGTAACAAATGCTTTTGCAGCTAAACTTCCATCATCGAGTGCAAGAGCCGTGGCAATAACAAAAGAAAATAACTGGGAAATTGCACATTTTGTACTGCAGACGCGCCCACTTTTTGAGTCACACACAGGAGCAAACATCGCTAATGTTTTACAAGCAGCGATGACTGACTGGAATATTGTTAAAAAGCCAAACCACGGAATTGCTATTGTAACAGATAATGCGCGTAACATGGATGTGGCTGTGCGCGAGGCAGGATTTGAGCCGGACATTAATTGCTTTGCCCATACAATAAATCTCGCTACACAGTCTGGACTTAGTGTTGCATGTGTCAGTCGTTTGCTTGGGTGGGTGAGGCGCGTAACTGCTTTATTTCCACCGGAGTTCGACAGCTGCAGCGATATTGACATGTAAGCAAACGCTTTTACATTTCCACCTCACAAATTAATAATGGACGTTACCACGCGATGGAATTCCACATTGGGCATGCTGGAACGTTACCTGGAGCAGCAAACTGCTATAGCAGCAGCACTCACGAGCCCAGAGTTAAGGCAAAATGCCCGAAACATTGACACACTGGAAACAAGTGACATTGTCAGTGCAGAAGACCTTGTGAAGCTGCTGAAACTATTAAAGACTGCTACCACAGTCTTGTGTGAAGAGAAGAGACCTACTGTAGGGTGACCATATTTTGATTTCCAAAAAAGAGGACAATCGGCGCGGCCTCTGGACACAAATTCAGACAGGCTTCTCTGAGGTTGATGAACACGCTTTCTTATGGTTCAATGGGGTTACCCCTGTAATTAACTTCTAATAATAAAAAATCTGTGAAAACCTGTAACTAAATAATAGCATTTTAGACTTGAAAAAAAAAAAATAACTAAAAAAATAATAATAATACACGCATGCACACACACACACACACACACACACACACACACATATATAACAATTTTTTTTTTTCAAAAGTCTGAAGTATTATTTTTTAATCTTTAATATAATATCTTTATATATACCTATAAGTGAAGTTTAATATGCTTTAATTTTGCAAAATTAACTCCGGCAATACAATAAAAATACATCTGTAAAAACATGTACAAAAAATTTGACAAAAAAACAACTCTTCTGTTAGAAAATTAAGCTTCAACAATATCTCTTGATAAGAATAATAATAATAGAAGAGTTTTACAAAGATGAGATGAGATGTTTATAATGTGAGCTTAGACTTAGAGTCTCCAGCACCCGAAACGAGACTTTACACTTGTACCGAGCTGCACGTGCGCGCACAGCCGCAGACCCGCGCAGACCCGTCCACACAAGGAAGGCAGCATCTGGGAAATTTCACGCGGAATGATTCTGAACGTGCGTTATGAAAAAGAGTAAAACCCGGACATTTTCGTGAATTTCAAAAATCCGTCCGGACGTTCCGGGCAAGGTGTAAAAAGAGGACAAGTCCGGAGAAAAGAGGACGTTTGGTCACCCTACCTACTGTGTCTCTCATTGTGCCACTGAAGAACATGATTGAACAAAGCATGGCACCAAATGATGGCGATTCCCCCATTGTGGCCGACACGAAGAAAGCAATTCTCAATTCTCAACTACCTGTTAGAGAGCACTGCTCTGGGCCCAAGATTCCAAACTTTACCACATCTGGACCATGACCAGCGCGAGGCTGTTTTCCAGAGGATACTGAACAGGGTGGAACAGTTGCAGAAAGATCAGGTATTGATTTTTATTGCTTCCTCCCTGTGTTTGTGTGAGAGTGAAAAAACATTTTTCTTCCTACGTTGTAAAAACCATGGTCTCAGGACCACATTTGTATGGATTTATATCATGCATTTTGTGTGTTTAAATGCATTAAATTTGTGTTAAATGGGAGATGAAACTGCTTTGCTGCTTACTAATATTTTGGTTGTTTAAAGCCTACAGATAACAAAAGTATGGAGTAAAGAATCATCAGCTCAGTGTTCCACACATGAAGAGACAGAACCTGCTTCCAAGAAGACTGCACTTGAGGATCTGCTAGGGGACTCTTTCTCTAAAACAAAAGAGCCCAGTGAAGGAATTGAGAGGGAAATTGAACTGTACAGAAGAGAGACATCTATCTCACTCTCCTACTGCCCTCTGAAGTGGTGGAGAGAAAACTGCCCCAAATACCCTTTGCTGTCTGCACTTGTGAAAGTATATCTTTCCATTCATGCTACCTCTGTTTCAAGTGAGTGTGTCTTTTCAACTGCCGGTGACATAGTTACTGCACAGAGGTCACAGTTGCTGCCAGAAAATGTAGACATGCTCATATTTTTAAAAAAGAATATCAACATACACTGAGTAGATTATTACCATCTATTGGCTTTAGTTTGTTCAGTTTATTCCTTTTTATTTCTCATTACACTGAATAGTGTTTATTGCCTGCCCTTAATGGACAATTTGCGTTATTTATTTATTTATACAATTGGTTTAATTAATAAAGCTTATTAATTAAACCAATTGTATAAATAAATAAATAACTAAAAATTTCAAAAGTGTAATTGTTCACAAAATGCACCAACAGTTTTTGTTAAATAATATACTGTGGAAGGTGCGAAAGAAAAGGATAAAAGCAATATCCTGAATTCAGCACACGAACGCGTGTGCCGTTTATTCAACACTTCCAACAATACTGTAACTTCCGGCACGCGCGTTATACGTCATAGTGACGCAAGAACTCAACTCCCAACGGGAGAACAAACAGAACTGCCTTTGGCAATGTACCACACAGAATATTACCTGGGTGAATTATGTACAGTCACCACACACGTCCCCCCAGAATTCACCACACACGAACAAAAAACTTAACGGCGAGGCGGACGGATTACTCTTCCACAGCGGCTACTCCGCGGCACAGGGTCCGGTACCGCATCAGCGGTGGAAGGAACCGAGGGCTTGCTGCGGCGTGTGCGAGGGTGAAGTGGCGTGGACACCGCTGGGGGGGCGTCCTCGTCGTGGGGGTTTCGCCAACTGAACCGGCTCCGAAACATCCAGATGTGCTGGTTTAAGGCGATCGATAGAAACCCGTTCCCGTCTGCCGCCCATGTCCACAACAAAATGTTTGTCGCCGGCCTCCAAAACACAGAATGGACCATCATAGGGCGGGTGCAGGGGACTCTTGTGAGCGTCGTGGCGGATGAACACAAAGTCGGCTGACTGCAGACCAGCAGGGATGTGGGACTGAGAGACACCGTGATGAGAAGTGGGGACCGGCGTGAACAGCCTTGCATTGTCCAGGAGGGTGGCCCACTGAACAGAAGCAGACCACGGGGCCGTAGTGCTGGGAACAAAATCTCCCGGTACCCGCAGCGGTTGACCATAAACCAGCTCCGCCGACGAAGCCTGGAGGTCCTCTTTT